>CAFUXE010000117.1:598978-655215 GCA_903364295.1 Serranus cabrilla | reverse complement strand
TGCTGTTCTTCTCTTGTGTTTTTGTTGTGATGAGTGAACACAAGGTCAAAATGGAGTTTATCCTCTGATATCACCTGCCAGTCCAGACAAGAGAAATGCTCACTCAAGGTGACATTACTTTGGTGTCTGTACTCAGCATGCCACTACATCTTTCATTTCCTGTGAGCTAAAATTTACAACTTATCCTTTGACAGGAGGAGTAAACATCTCTAATATGACCCAGGCTGTGATCTTCCCAGGTAAACAAAGAAAACCTGCCTTAGTCTCCACGATCCTTGACAATCCCAAAGAAAACAATAAACAAAACACTTTTTTGTTTTGATATATTTTAAATAGTAGACATGAGTCAGAAGCCCTTGAAAGATGCCTTTAAAAAGTCCGGGTGTTGAAGAAGTATATAACAGTACGATAAATTCATTATGAGATTTGTGATGTTGACAATGAATAGATTTCAGTATTCTGTGTGGGATTACTGGAAGGTGAGAGCCATGGAAGGTGAGAGCCATGGAATGAGCCGCGCTTACATAATTAGATGGAAACAGTGATAATAGATGGATACAATAGCAGTGTGATTTAGGAGGGAACATGACATTTCCTTATTCTTTCTGCAGTGGCACTTTATCTAAGCCCGGGAAAGTTATTTAGTATGCAATGGATCAATCACCATCCTCAAAAAGTCATTTAAATTAACTTCTCGGGCAGATATCTATCCAGCAAAGTGGTCGACAGAGGCAAGGGACTATCAGAAAATTAAAAAGGACGGAACATTTATTTTCTGTGTGAAAAAGAAATGGAACAAACCTGAGCAAAGCACCGGCTACGCAAACATTCCAAGATGTTCCCTAGCAGATTGTTTTCCCTCTCATTTTTTGGTCTTTGAATGTTTTTCTTACCATAAATTCAAACAATGACGAGCAGACTTTTTTCTCACATCATCCTCGTTCTGACAACACATCCAGCCTCGCCACTGACAACCGCATTGTGTCCTGTAGCATGCCACAGACACAGTAGTCATGAAAAAGCATGACAGCTAAATTCACTTTTCAGTGAAACACTGTCCATCTTATTAATACTTAATAAGAAGTGAGTGTGAAACCTCTGCACCGAGTCTCTTTCAAATTAAGAGCAGTCCAAAGTGAATGTTTGATTCTCACTAAATAAAAATAAGCCAATGGCCGTGCGGTGCATGTCTAATTGCAGATGAAGCATCAAATTAAAATGTCAGAGACAAGTTGGAGAAGCGGTGGCGGCAGAGTTTGTGTATAAATTTATGTTTGAGATTATGCCGTTTTCAAGGAAGGTGTAATTTGTGCAGCAGTATAACCGGAGCAACACCATGTTATTAGTTTCGACAATTCTCAGTCATGTTAATGTCGGGAAGGAAGGAAGACAGCATGCCACCTAGTGGGATGTGAATAACCCATATATCTCACCACCAATTAGTATTAGGGCTGTACTGTAAAGTGACAGGAAACTAATTCATAAATACTGTAGCAACATGAAAGAGGAGGGAAGCCATCCAGAGAAGAAAAATAAACTGTCAGTCCCATACAGATAGGGAAACATCAACGAAGCCATTCCAATTACTTCAAGGTTAACTGTGAACCACTAATAACTTCAGGGAACCGGAGAAACAAAACATTGTTAGCTAATTACATAAGCAAGTCATTTAGACTGATTGATGCAACATATTATTCTGTGCACCCTCTCTCTCTCTCCCTAATTTCTCTCTTCCATATAGCAGGGAAAAGCATAAAGGCTGTGTTTCCTTTGGCAGCTGTCTCCGTGACGGCCCACACTGACACAATGAGACACTCTTTCAACTCAGCAGTAAACCACAATCAACTGGTGAACAACTGGCACAGATTTATCATCATCAGCTCAGGACCAAAGCTCCACGCGTGAGCCGAGACACTCCAGAGATAGGAAACTGCAGGTGCCGCCATTACTGTTTAAGACACGGGTCAAGCCGTTTGGTGCAGAGTTGACAAAGAAGCAGCCGCTCCATATGAACATTTATGCAATGATAAACTGAATTAACATCTCTGGTTGCAAGCCCCGACGAGACGAGGCATTCTGTTTTTCAATCAGTTTATATGGATGCCATATAACAAAGAGGCTTAAAGGGAGTACATTTATGTTTATTGTTGTTTTTGTTGCCTCTTCTGTCGCTGAGGTAACATTCAGAATACTCTGCTCACTCATGCACGCAATGATATTTGTTATTTATAAAGACGCATAATAACAGCTCATCCTGAATACAAGCTCAATCGGGATTTGAGCTTTTGTTGTACAGTATTGTAAATATGCTCAATAGGAATGTGAATTAGTTATCCCTAGTGTTTCTATGGAATCATGAATATGATTTATAGTGAAGGCAAAAACAAGAATATTAATTTCGCTTCCGTGCTGCGTGTGGGTTTGCTTCTTGGTTGTGTTAAGATAAAGATAAAAGAGCACACTATATGATACGTGACACTGAACGTGCCTCAGCTCAAACTGAGCACTCGACGGTCTGATTGTCGGAGCCATTCAAAGTGTTCTCGGTGTTTGTTTGCTCACCCGTCTTGAATGCAACATATATAAACACTCTGGATGATTCAGCCCTGGAGGGCATTTTTTTTAAATCACTGGTAGCTCTTAATGAAATTATGTAAACAGCCACAGCACTACCGTGTGGTGAACTTGTCAGCACTAGTCATACAATGGAAGGGAACATCTTAAATGGCAACGTGAATATAAAAGTACTGACACATTATTGCGACGTTACATGATGTTACTGTTGAACATAGGCTTTGTGTGACACTAAGTAGAACTCCATTAAAACCTGACTAACAGCATAGCAACAGTGATTTACACCCCCCTGCTTCAGCAGAGGCAGATATCTGACTTCTGATGAATTAGTCACAGGAGCAGTAAGTTAAATATGCCGTTTAGTTTATTAAGTCATATTATTCTAATCTTATTTAAGCCATATGGCTGGATATATGACTGTGGCCTATACATGTAAATGATGTTTGTGTAGCCTGAAATGTTTTGAGGTTGCATAGCATGATGTTTCCCCCTAGTGGTATAAGAACTAAAATAGAACATAGACATTGATATTATTGCTCAGTGGTGATTTATACAGTCTCTACTGATTAATCAGGTGAATAATCAGGCTGACTGAATATGGCAACATTTTCCAGCTTATATTAAAGATGTGAAATCTCAGAGAGGATAACGGACTAAGTACAACTGGACATATAGATATATGTATGTATGCAGTGGTGGAATGTAACTAAATACATTTACTCAAGTACTGTACTACAATTTTGAAGTATGTTGACTTAACTTAAGTATTTCCATTTTATGTTCCTTTATACTTTATTCAAATATTGTACTTTTTCCTCCACTACATTTAGATGGCAGCTTTAGTTACTTTTCAGATTGAGATTTAATCTAAAAATCATGATACATTTAAATTGATGAGACATTTCTTTAAATTAAACCTCATAACAGTATATTAAGTAGGTAAAATGAGCCCTATCTTTACTAAATTAATTACTGCTTATCTAAATGCATCAATAAAAAATATTTATTAATATATTTAGAATATATATAAAAATCTGAGTGGGTCCATTCTGCATAAGGAGTACTTTTACTTTTGATACTTTAAGTACATTTTGATACTGATACTTTTGTAATTTTACTTAAATGTGTTTTTGAACGCAAGACGTTTTCCACCACTGCATGTATATAAGTATGTATGTATATAATGCATATGTGTGTGTATATGTATGTATGTATGATAATAACTTATATAGCACCTTACAAAACACCCAAGGACACTTTACATAGTGTGCGTGCGTGCGTGCATGCATGTGTGCGCGCGTGCGTGTGTGTGTGTGTGTGTGTGTGGATGCAGTAGATATGTTGAAATAAATAACACATAAATGACGAAAAATAAAGAATAACAATTGAAGGTCTGTGTAACAACACTTCACCTGCATTGAATGTTTGCCTCACAGTTTGCACAATATTCCTCTCAGCAACAAAGCATTACAGTATCTAAGGATAGATGCATAGTTGCATTTGTATAGTTGCATACATAACCAGCTTTACTTTGTATTGCCTGGAGAATTAAGTCCAAATAATGAATAAGTGTCTGCCTCTCCAGGGTTGTTTTGAACATTTAAACATTTGGAAAAATACCTCAAATAATAATGTAAAAACAGCAATGATTGATGGGACAGCTGAATGGCTAGAGGACTTCTACATCATATCAATTGACAACCTTTGCTTGGAAATGGGTTCTTCTCACTATGATGAATTGATGTTAATGTCTCACTACTTCTCTCTCTTTGTCATTATCTGTATCTGGCTTTCAAGATACACAAGAAATCTAGCACATCATATTAAAGCAGTAAATATATCAAATCAATCAAATTAAATGACTAAATTCAAACCCACACAATTGCAGATGTCTAGAGAAAGCGTCACACCTCATTGTTCTTTAAAAAAAAAGAAAGAAAAGAGAAATATCTTTGTGTAAATCATGTTGTCATCCTCTTATTAAGTGCTGGTCTCAGGATGTCCAGCCTAATGCAGTCGGGAACCAGTGCAGTTTCGAGCCTGTAGGGGACCCTGTATGGAACTGCATGTTTTCTCAACTTTAAGGCAGAAGTGGAGCTCACTGCACCTCATTTTCTACACTTGAAGGGCACCCTAGAGGGCACTTAATCATGTTTTATCTATAGGCGCATCCAAGAGGCCACTTTAGCTGCATTTTTTAAACAGGAGGGCACCAAGGACGGCCTTAGTCCAGCAGTGCTTGTATACTCAGAGGACTACTGTTAGTGGATTTGCAAAGAGAAGATATGAAAAGATAATTGTTTGTGTTTTATGTGTCTTACATTTAGATTAAATGTGTTGATTTATAGCTAAGATTGCTTAATTGAGTGACAACTACAACATATTTAATCTTGCAAACATCACGTCCAAGTTAAGCTGCACTTTGCACTTCTAATATAGCAAATATCACACCTTATATATAAAGTGTGTAATATTAACACATTATAGTGTTCTCAAAACAAAACACCTTTGACTTTTCATCAAAATCATTACAGCTGAAAGAAAACTCTTATACGTATAAACATGAAATTAGCAATTTATTTGGCAATGAGTGGCCTTCATTCGTAATGTCTTTGAATTAATTTGAAAAAAAGGTCTTTCAAATTTACCAAAGCCTTCCTTCCTTACTTAACAGCACAGATTTGTCTGTTGTGGTTAGTTAAGACTACACTGAATGTGGGCCCCTCCTCTTCAGCTCAACGACATCTAATCTAATCAGCCAGTCTAGTGATCTTCTAGTTAGCTGTTAGTCAGCTAATAGGTATTGCATTTGTGTCCAAACAGAAGGATTAAGCTGAGCTTCCATAGTTGCTAAATCAGACTCAAGACACTAACGCCATTACGGAAGCTCCTAAACCTGCATTCTGTCTAATGACCAGCAGGGGGCGACTGTGTCAGGTGCCAAAATAAGTCTGTATTGAATTCTATAGTAAAATGCTCCTACTTCTCACTTGATTTAATGCCTCCGCAGACATTCACATAATTAGTGTATGGTCTTAATTGTAAGTTTCAAGTCTTTATTTTGTGAATTTTGGTCCCATTTAGGGTAAAATAGACAATAAAGTAGGATATGCTTCAAGGTGTGACTTTCTTGTGATTCACAGGTTGTTACCACAGCACACTGTGTGTTTCCATCTTCGAACTTTGACTCTTTGCTGGTGTGTTTTCACTTCATCAAAGTTAATTGGAACATTTTGGTTGCCGAAAAATGTTGCAAAAAACAATATGGTGATGGCTTCAAAACAGGAGTCCACAAACCAGTGGGTGACATCAAGGTGATTATGTCCACTATTAATATGCAGTCTATGCTCAGAGGACATTGCAGTGCCAGTTAAGCTACACCCAGAAATGCCCCAGACATAGGAATATTAAAAGAAAAAAGAAAATACAGGCAGAGGACAGGGACTTTGTGGATAAATCAACTTCCAGTGGATCTCTGCTGATGATTAAGAGGGAGTTTATACGTTTAAGAAGAATATATAATAAGAATATCCCACTCAACCAGATGTTTTAGTCTATAAAATAATGTCTAAAAGCATCTCTCTAACATAACAGAATGTATGTGTGACCAGGTAGCTACTATACAGATAAAACAATACAACTCTGAAGCAAAATAATAACTGAATGAATTCAAATCAAAGGGTAATATTGCAGGAAGAGCAGTGGAGAAATTGAGGGCAGCACCCTGTGACCACAGTGTGATGCTCTGACATGTGTAATGCAGTGAGCAGCCTGCAGCCTGGTGGTTGTGATCCAAAGCCTGGACCCAGGCTCCCACTTGAACAGCTTTGTAGTATCGCAAGCAGAAACATATGGTATTGTTTGGCATAGAGAGAAAACAATGTTCTCAGCTCAGATTAGAATGTGAAGATCCAAATTTTTATCAAGTGATTTGAGTAAACAAGGAAACAGAGGAAAGTATGTCCTTGATAGGTCAATTTTAGGTTAAAAGAATAATTCCCCATTTGGGGAATTAACCTTATTTGCTTTCTTTCCGAGAGTTAGATGAGGAGATCAATACCACTCTCTTGTCTGTCCTTCAGTGAGGCCAGCACTCGGTTAGCTTAATTTAGCATACAGATTGGAAACAGGGGGAAACAGCGAGCCTGGTTCTTTTTCAAAGGAAACAACATTCACCTACCTGTACCTCTAAAGCTACTTAATTACACGTTATATCTCGTTTGCTTAATCCAAAGAAAAAAGAAGTGTAAAAACAGCAATTCAACTATTTGCAGGGGGTAATGTGCAGTGACTTCCTGGAGTCTCAACCGGTTGCCCGGCAACTTCAGAGAACTTCAGAAAAAGGCTAGCTGTCTGTTACAGCCTTAAATAAAATGAAGTTTAATCAAACTTTATTTTTAAAGCACCTTTCATAAAGGTGAGTGTAGTTCAAGGTGTTCTACACTGACAGAAAAGACGGACACAATGACAACAAGGTGCAGGCTGATCTCATTCACTGTCTGTAGTCATACCTTTGAATGCATTGTTGGGGAAAATTTCTTTCAAGACTAATTAGTTTCTTTACTGAGTTAGTCCCCCAAATTAGTAACTACTACAAATACCAATTCTCCCAATGTATAGCATATCAAGAGAAAACATGCAAAGCTTAACATCTTCATTTTAATCTATTGGCCATACAAACCATGATCACAAAACACAACAAAAAAGTAATCTGAGCATTCGAATGCATTACTTTGTAATGTTTAACCCCCATCTCTGTTGAAAAGTAAGGCACTCTAGTTTTGTGGATAACCTGCCTAATTAAGAGGCAGAAGGCACAGCTTATTGCGACCCGTAATGATATCTGTCGTGACATGGCGACCTCTAGTGGACACAGCAATTATGAGGTAATTATGAGAAATAAATGAGGCTTAAGGATGGGTGGATAAGTCAAACTGACCTTGACCTATGACGCAAATAACCAGTTTAAACGAACAAGTCATGTTAGCCTCTATTAACTTCCAGTAGTTACATTCGAAAGTAGTGATTTTAACTCAAATGCTAATCTTTTTTATTAACCTTAACCAAGTAGTTTAGTTCACTAAACTTAAGGAGGCATTTTGGTAGCTAAACCCAAACAAGTAGTTCCATTTCACATCATTAACCATGTGTTTAAAACAGCAACTGTGCAACCTATTTACATGCATATGTTTTTATAGGATATAATACAAACTAATTTATATTCAGCAAATATGCTGTAAGGTGACACATCACTAATGTATAGATCCATCCAGGGCTTCACAGTGGTTAAGTTATTCGACAAATACATTTAGACAGTAATTAAACAAGGGATGACGAGGCCCATTAATACCAGTCAATCATTTAGAATAATAATTGCTTCTGCCTCCCTAATGTTTTAAATATCCTATCAGACATTGTTGTGCTTTTATTGTCACTGAAGGAGACAACATCTTAATGTTGAATGAACATAGACACAACTTCTCCTTCTAGACAAACTGTCAAGAGGAAAACAAATGGTGTTATTTTTTCACACACCAGCCCCACAATTCAAAGCATCCAAAAGTCAATATCCACACTTGGCAGTTGAGACAAAGATGAAGATGAGGAGCGCGTTGCACAAAACAATGCAGTGTGGGACGGGCCTGAAGCACCAAATGACATCGATTCAGAGAGGCTCCATCTTTACACACTTGGTCCACTGGGAACTTAACGTCGAGATGCTAAGAGGCCATAACAACATAATCACAGTCATACAGTTAGACATTTGTCAAAAAATAACACCAACACCAACAGGTGCGGAGGCTAGAAATGACGTGTGCAGATCTGACTCATTTGTCAGTAGACTACTGATGAGCTGAAAACCAGCTCTAAAAAATTCATTTTCTACTACCTCGGGAGATTTTAAATGTGTTGTGAGAGCTGCTGTAGGACATTAATGTGAAGTCCATTTTGGATATGAATAAACACAGTGTCTGCCAGCAAACAGGCACACATTTTATACCAAACTGTGCAGATGAATATACCTTGTGGCACAAATTGTCAGGTCAATGCACAACTATTTGACCTACAAGGAGCAGATAAAGCAATGATGAAGGGAATCATATTGTATTGATTGATAAATGCACTTTCCCTCTCTGTACAATTGGCTATCTGTCAGACCAGTGCACATCACTGGGGGCACAAATATGACCTTCTTTCTTATTGCTTGCCTTTTGTACTGCATGGCATTGAATCCTCAGCGGACACTATGCCTAAAATAAAGTTAATAACTTTTGCAATTTCTGAACTGCCGTGACTTTGCAGGCTATTAAATTTTTAAAAAGGTGATCAGAACTTCTAAAAAAGGAAAATTTTTTGAGCAGTGTCCTCTATTCATGAGGCATATTGTGGTAACGTGTGAGAACTCTGTTTAGTGCTTTACAGTTATGTAAAGAGGTATCTAATCCACTCTATTCCAGCTTTTATCGCAGCTATCAAAAAAGCAGGTATTTATGCTTATGCAAATGAGCTATGCTCTTAGCCCCCTTTTCCTGCAGATGAACAGAAAACAGAGGAAAAAAAAATAATGGCTCAGTCTGCCATCAGCTTCCACTGATAGCTCTTCCTTGGCAGCAGTTTTGGAAAGTATTTATTTTCTCTTCAGGACTGGCCCTTAGATAGCTATTATGTAGTTTGTAACAACCCTTTACTCTTGTCTCATTTGCTTTCATACATCAAAAGCTCATTTAAAGTGACCTTAAAAATAATGAGGACAAAATGCTGCGACAAACTAGTGCGTGAACAGATGAAAATCAGCAGGTATTTAATGCTATTTAAAATGCATATTTTCTGTTAGCCTTCCAGTTACTCAAACTTGAGTCTAAAATGTTGATGAAAAGCAATATTAAAGTGGCTCTGTACATTTGAAGTTGTTGATGAAAAAACATGCACCTCCCCGTGGACATGGTCCCTTGATTGAGAGATGTATTTAATTGGTTTTATCTTGCATAATTTAGTTAGACTTTCTGGTTTCTTGCATCTGTGCGTCCTGGATTTCCTAAAAAATGTGTTGCTGTTCTATTTTGGGGTGATGTAAGTTAGAAAATAATGCAAATGTTGTTTAATTTGAATGCTACAACCACATGTAACAGCAAAACAACCACGAGCCAGCATTCGGGGTCATGTTTGTCCGTGTTGGTTATGGTTTTTACACTCATCAATAAATCATTCAGGACCCGGGAAAGTTTGCACTTGCCCTACATACTCATGCTTGTATTGAACTTAATAAAGTGACCTGTTCTACAAATAGGACAGTAAAACTAGGCATGTAAGTGTCTTATCAATGGCAAAGTGTTCCGAGAAAGCAAGACAGGAAGTAAATGCGTTTTATCCGGCCTATATTTCTCTCATTTTACAGCTAAGTCAATACACAGGAGCTGAACATTTGCTCCTCATAGCAGCAAATGATAGACAGGAATTTGTCAAGCAACCTAATACTTACTGTACCATGTTGTGTAAAGAGATGTAAATTATTTAGAGGTGGAAGCAGGTGTGACAGCACCCGGTATGATTTTGTAGGAATAATGGTTTATACTTTATTTTCCACTTGAGTACCAGCCCCACTTTCTCATTTGCATGCAAGAAACTCAACCGAGCAACCTAAGAGTCTTCAAAGCCTGTCTCTCAGGTAATGCAGCAGCTTGAGATTTTACATCTGATCATCGCTGACTGGAGTCTTGATCATGTAGATTCAAACTGGTGGGAGAGTTCTACATGTTTACAAATTCAGAATGCAATTTCAACTAGCAGGGGGAATGATTTTTAATCTTCAAAATGCAGCATTCCTCAGTTATTCATTGTCTGATCTCGCTATATTAGTCAAATCATTTATTTGAGAAAATTGTCGAATAAATGACCCTTTTTATGTGTTTTTTTTTTTTTTAAATCACTTTTATTGGAAAGAGAAACACCCGTGTGCATCATAGAATACATTATAGTGAAATAACAAATTAAGATAATACATTTTATAATAATTCTTTCAACTAAAAATATGTACACCTTGTGACCATTAAGCAATATTACAGATATTTACATCTCTAAAGTACATCTCAATTACCTCATTTTTAAAAGATAGTTGCCACCTCTAATTCTGTAGCTACAGTTACAATATTTGGACTCTGGTTGTGGATTTCAGAACCTCCAACACCCGCCTCACGCTGCTGCTGAGAGAAGTAGGAGGGGAGGGTGCCGGTCCTGGGGAACGTCTGCATGCTGCTCCTGGATTTTGGGCGATTTGTACCATAACCAGTCTCCTTCCAAAACAGGGGATAGCCATGAGGATTGTTAAAGACTGGTATGGGGGAGAACCCTATTGTGTATGCATTGTCCCGGGGGCTTCTAAAGCTCTGCGGTGGTACCACAGCACAGTACGTGCCTTGGCAATCCCCAGACAAGCTGTTAGCAGCGCTGGATGAACCTGAAATAAAGTTTAATGGATAAAAACAAGGATGAGAAATTGCCAATGCAGGGATTACATTACCTCAATTTATCATTTATGTCATTCTGGTGAATATCTATGTTTAATTCAGCAGTGTGTGATGTCAAAACTTCAAAACATTACAGTGGAAAACTCACTTTTTAGCCTCGGCTGGAAAGTACTGAAGTTCTTTTTGCCTCCGTCACCACTAATATCAGAGTCACTGTCGTTGAAGTCACTGTCCCCTTTGCCGCTGTCCTTCACGCTCAGCTGGTCGCTGTTGCCAATGCCACTGCAAATACAATCAACAGATACAGTATGAGCCACCACTGCACCACATTAGCTTGATTATTGATGTCTTTTTCTCACATACAAGGCCTGTCTGTATCCAACCTATCTAACCTCATTCAACAGGAACGCCACAAGCAGCAGAATGCATGCGCGGCGCATGCTAAGTACCCTCTGTGTTCAGTGAGGTTTGACTGTGAATAAAGCAAATTCTATCTTAGAAAAGAAATTACATTTAGTTGTCTTACCTCACTTGCAAGCAGTATTTGTCACCTTGCCACACAGATGTTGGTTGGAAATGCTTGGAGGGCAGGAACATCTAAGAGAACAAACAACATGACAGCAGAGAGCTTAGTTTCCATTTCTGGCACAAAGATCAAGGCAGCACTGGGAACATCATATGCATATAAAAATATGAGGAAAACGCTCTTGTAGTTGACTCACCTTTGTCTCTGAGTCCCCACTTCTCTCCTCATACAGGCAGGAATCATCCAGAGATGAGGAGGCTCTGTCATGGAAGAAGCCTCGCTGGCCGGTGTAAATGTTTGGTTCTGTCGAGCCGAGCATGGGCATGGGCCCGCCGTCAAACAGGCTGTGACACACTTCTCTCTTGGAGCCACGGTTTCTCCCCCCACGACTGAGCTTGCATGTCACAACAACAATCACTATTGCAATCAGCAACAATGCACAACCCCCACTGAGCATAATAATGACAATTAGTGAGCCATCTAGGCTGGAGCCTTCTTCATCACTTGACCGCAACACAATGACAACTTGGTCTTCCGAGGGCTGCGTGTCTGAGACGACAAACCTAACGGTGGCGGTGCTGGAGAGTGGGGACCTGCCATTGTCACTCACTGCAATTTTCATTTCCAGCACATCTCCAATTTCAGATGTCAGCCATTGTTTTAAAGCAATTTCTCCAGTGTGTTTGTTAATTGTGAAAAGCTGTGGGTCACCTTGTACAATTTGGTAGGAGAGCTCGCCATTCACTCCGTCGTCGTCGTCTTCAGCTGACACTCGGAGGGCGAGATAGCCGGCAGGTGCATTAAAAGGCAGAGGGATGTCGGCAGAGTCGTTGACAAGGACGGGGAAGGTGAAATATGGATAATTGTCATTCAGATCCACAACTTTAATCCTGATTGTTGATGTGCTTGAAAGAGAGGGGGAGCCTCTGTCCTCAGCTTGGACGACCAGCTCAATCTGCTCAAGTGTCTCATAATCAAAAGACCTCAAAGTGTACAAAGAGCCTGAGAGTGAATCTACAGACACATAAGTGGACACTGGGGATCCTCCTGGTACCTCTGAATCTATGAGTTTATAAGAAACTTTGGCATTCTTTCCCACATCGGGATCTCTGGCAACAACAGTGGTCACATATGAACCTGGGATGTTGCTCTCCAGGACTGAAACTTCAAAGAGTGACTTACTGAAGAGAGGGGGGTTGTCATTCTCATCCGTCACACGGATGGTGTACTGTCTGACAGTTTTGAAGGGGGGACTTCCCAGGTCCTCTGCAATCACAGTCAGGTTATACTCTGGGATCTTCTCTCTGTCCAATGTGGTGCTGGTGATAATCATGAAAGAGTCCCCGTATGCTTGCTGGAGGGTGAAATGCTCGTGCCCGAGCAGGCTGATGCGCACGTACCCGTTGGAGCCAGAGTCTCTGTCCGAGGTGCTGATCAGAGCCACGAAGCTCTCCGCGGCTGCAGCCTCTGTGATGTAGGCGACCCCGTCGCTGCTGGAAGTCATCGGTTTGATGCTGATCTCAGGCGCGTTATCGTTCACGTCCACGACTTCTATCACAACTTTGCAGCAGGAGGGGACAGAGTTGGCGCCTGAGTCTGACGCTTTGATGTTCAGCTCGTATGACCTCCTTTTCTCAAAATCAACCAGCGCCTTCAAGGTCACGTCCCCGGAATAAGGGTCGATGTGGAAGAGGCGTGCGGCTTCTGGTGACAGCCCGTCGGCAAACGCGTACGTCACCTCGCCGTTAACGCCGTCGTCCGGGTCAAAAGCGTGCACTTTGAGAACCCGGTGACCCACCGGGGAGTCTTCGTTCAGCTCAACTTTCAGCGAGCTGTGCTCAAACGTCGGGCTGTTGTCATTAAAGTCCAGCACGCTGATGTTCACAATCATTGACCCGGACTTTGCAGGCACCCCTCCGTCACTTGCAGTCACTTCGAGTGTGTAGGAGTCCTCCACCTCCCTGTCGAGCTGCCTCACCAGCACCAGCTCTGCAAACTTCACTCCATCATCCCGCTCGCGCACTTCAATAGCAAAATGAGTGGAGGGGGAGATGTTGTAGCTCTGGATGTAGTTCTCACCCACGTCCTGATCGAGAGCAATCTGCAGAGGGAATCTTGAGTCCAGCGGGACATTCTCCACTATCTCCAGGTGCGTCTGGTTGTGCCGAAAATGAGGAGAGTGATCGTTGATGTCTTTTACCTCGATCTCCACGTGGATGAGTTGAAACTTTTCTTTGGAGAAGGCCACGACGTCGAAGGTGATGAAGCAGCGCGGGGATCTGGGGCAGAGCTGCTCCCTGTCAATTATCTCTGCAACACTCAGAAGTCCGTCAATCTCCCTCATTTCAATCACAGAAGAGTTGTTTTCCTGCATGAAGCGGAACGATGTGTCTGGGTCATCAGCAGGATCGATCTTTAGATCTTGGGAAAGATTTCCAATCTCAGTCCCGGGTGCATCCTCCTCATAGGTGAAATACCTTGTAGTTGTGCACTGAACAGAGTGTAAAAATAAAGAAAGCACAATGCACATCCCAATCTTGCAAAATCCCATGTTGAGAGTTGACAAAGTGCTGCTAAAAGAAATTCATAAATGATGCAAACAGTCCGCCAGTTGTGCAATGTCAGGTCGAATCACGGCTGTGTTAAACTCTGACTTTGCTGTGGGACTATAAGCCCCGGCATATGCAAATAGCCTGCCCCGTCGACCAATGGCCTTCCAGTGGTCCACCAACAGGGGAGCGTTTGGCTCTGCAGCAAAATGCTGCTGGTCCCACTTTTGTAGGAGCAAATGGTTTATTAGATAAACTGATTGTGGAGCTTTAATCGAGCTGGTAACAGTGTGACTTAAATAAATCTGCATGGTAATTAATTAAGTCACTAATTCACTTAAGAGGACTGCATTTAATAGGGGAAGCTGAAGTCTACCTGTTGAAAGCCAGAGGGATTGATTGAAGTGAGTCAGTCAGTTAGTTACGAGGAATTATGCAAAAGCTCGGGTGGAGGAGATCTAATAAAAACAAGGAGGAGGAAAAATCCACATGTAAATGAAATTATAATTGCTGATAATTGCTGCAAAAGTAAAGGAAGACTCACAGCATCAGAAACTGTAATGAGCGCCATTGGTGCCCTTAATGGCCTAGTTTGTTTTGCTGTACTTAAAATGTAAGATATGAATAATAAAAGCAACCACAATGTAGAAATACTCACAAGGAGAAAACATAATACAAATTGCCAGATTAAAAGTACAAAGATCATCAGCAAGATGTACTTAGAGTATCAAAATAAAAGCCCTGTAAATGCATAATGTTGATTTCCACCTGGATAATAGATAAGTATCTCTGTTTGGTGAGGGTGCATGAATTATCATGATTAATGCCCTAATGTAAAAAAAGGAAGAATTAATGTTTATGAAACTGTCATGCATGCATAATAATCAATAGTATGCATGCATGAGTTAATGCAAGAACAACACATGAATCAATGCAACAGCTAAGGTAGCTCAATAATTTATCCGTAAGTCTGCAGTTAAATAATGTGTATTTTGTTGAATACATATACTGTAACTGTGGTTATGATTAGCATTTATTTTTTCATGATTTCATCAGGTTTGCAGCTGTTCAAGCTAGAAGGATGTTGACCCGATAAATAACTGATAAATCAGATGTATTAAGCATTTATTGCTTATCCGTCAAGCATAGTTGTGACCCCTCAGATGAACCCAGCCATTATGTCTATTGAGGCATCATCTCTGGGAAAAAATACAAGTATATTACACACTATACATAACAATTAAGCTGTCAGGTGAATATAGTGGAGAAATATGGCAAATTCAGAGGAGATTGAGATAATATGGCATTTTTAGAAATACTTAAGTATATTTTTTGGTATCTGCGTAAGTACAGTACTTAGTAAATGTACTTAAGTATTTGTTTTTAGTACAAATATATGTCTAGTCACTAGTTACTGTCACTGGATAGGAAACTGGAGAAAACATCTAATAATCAAGGGTCCCACAACCTGATGACTTTCATTATCATTCATACACAGCTATATATTATAATCACACCGTCTCATCAGAATCCTAACCCTGACATTTAGGCTTAATAAAAACCTATGAATATATAAATATTTATTTATTTAGATGTTGTTTTTTTTTCATCATTGTCATATCTCTCTTTGTAGACATTGCCCATAGATCATTTCCATAATAAAGGAAAAGCAGAGATCTCTGTCTCTGTTGTGCAGCTGCAGACACTGTCTCATCTGCTCAAATAGCGGAGGAGGAATTTGAGTATAAGAAAACCCACAAAGCCAGACAAGTGTCATTTGATTAGTGTTGTGTTTTGGACACCCACACTGTTAATTACACATAGAATATCAGCGTAGCTCTGTCTTTGAGGAAAAACCTGCCTGTATAATCAAGACCATCTGTATTGTAATAAACACTCAACTGCACTTAATTTACCCTTTTCAACAACTGTTCTAAAACAAGAACCTTGGGAAGTCAGTAGAACAAAGAAGTTAGGAGTGTAAACTACAATAAATGATTACCCCCTCCCACCTCTCCAACACACACACACACAAACACACACCAGCAAAAGCTCCCATAGTGATAACAAAAGAGCATGAGTCAACCAGACCTTTGTCAACCATATGGGTGATTAGCTGCTGCTGATTAAAAGCCGTCTATGGCCCTTCAAAGGGCTCTTGACACCTCACAAAAGTTTTGGTTAAATCTGTCTGAGCCCCCAAGAGGGCACATACAGGGAGGTGTGAAAAAGCACACGGCAGCCACAGAGCCCAGAGACACTGGAGTGTGGGCGGGAGGTGATAAGGAGCTCTGTGGATACAGGCCCAGGTTTGATTATAAACTGAATGTCCACCCATACACACATTAAAAAAAAAATGGAAAAAAAAAGATAAAAATCTGACAGCAAAAGTTGCACTTTCCATTAAATAACACTAAACTTCCAAAAGTTATTTTACAGAAAATTTCTCTAAAAATCCGGATAAAATACAGTGAATATCCATATTCTAATAAAACTAGAGTTTCTTTTATTTTTTTTTTATTTAATATGACAATAAGTGTTTGGCAAATTTTGCTGCCAGACGCTTTCTTGTTTGTTTGTGTTTACCATTTTTTACATTGAATTTAAAATAGAAAAAAATACAGAAAGTTCCTTGGATTTTACATTCAGTAATAGTGTATTTTTTGCATTTTTACATATAATGCATTCAATTATGTCCCATTATATGAATTGACAGATTTCAACTTCCATAATGATTGTAATTAAAGTAATTTGCCTTTGTATGGCATTTGGACTTAATGTATAAAAAAAAAAACAAGAAAAACTAAGTATATTTCTGGCTGCCACTACAACCTGCACTGTTGTAGTGTATCCCAGAAGTCCCCAGCAGCATTTCCCAGCTCCTCCTGGGGGATCCCAAGGTGCTCCCAAGCCAGATGAGATACATAATCACTCCAGCATGTTCTGGGTCTAACGGGAGTCTCCCAATTGGATGTGCCTGGAAAACCTCCAAAGGAAGGCGCCCTGATCAGATGCCTGAACCACTTGAACTGGCTCTGCTCCAAGTTCCCTCAGGATGTCTGAGCTCCTTACAATATCTGTGAGGATGAGCCCAGCCACCCTACTGTACAGAGGAAACTCATTTCAGCCAGTCTTATTCTCTCAGTCACTACCTTAAGCTCATGACCATAGGTGAGGATTGAAACGTAGATGGACAGGTAAATTAAAAGCTTTGCCTTCTGGCTCGGCTCCCTCTTCACTGCAGCACTCACACTTACTGCTGACTAGGCTGTTGCAATATCAGATTTTTACTGCACAATTACCATGGTCAATAGAGTTCACAACAACATTATCGCAATATGTAGAGGGAATTTGGGGGAAAGAAAAGGCTATTTATTGTGCATATTGTATGTTTTTTGGTTAACTACACTCAAAATACAATGCAGGGAGGTGGATTGTGGCTGGGGGGGGTGCATGGACACCAGCAATAATCATGTTCGTATTAAATATAAGTAATGCTAACCACATTTATTTTTAACCAACGTATGAACCATAATAAAACTCTAAATATAAACATTGTTTCTTAGTAAAAATGCAGCCCGTTTAATGTATAAAAACCCTCTCCTGAAAGTGTTTTTGCAGATCTAAACTAATTATTTGCGCATTTTAATTTCCTTGCTGTGTAGATATGATATGATATAATATGAGTAAAGCAGATTTGGGGAGGGCCCATTTATTGTATTTTTCAGGGGTCCAGCCATTTCTGTGGGCGGGCCTGACTGTACAAAAGCGTACAAAAAAAACAATTATGCTTAATGGAAAGTGAAAAGGCTCCCAGATGAATTGATGAACTCATAACCCTAACTACAAAAATGAATTATACAATATTATCATATGTGTTTTCAATGCATTTCCATCCCAACCCTCCATATACTGATGCCTTGACGCACAAAGAACTCATTTGCTTCAGTTCTGGACGTTTTATCGATGATGTGTCATTTACTAGTTTGTGGCTTTTCAGAATAATCATCTGTGGCAATTAAACACTTGACTCTTAGGGTAAAAGAACAGGGTTGGGCTTAAAAACAACTACTTACATTCTCAACTATCAGAAACAGTTACGCAGGTTGACTCCAAATAACAACATCGAGTGTGAAATGCCGGGGTTGGTTCGATCCATCCACCTCCACTGCCACCCACACTTTGTTTCTTCACGCTGTCTGTAGTATGTCCCCGTCTAATATGGGTTTACATTACAGTCAATGGAAGGCCCAGTGTGTGTCATACACACTCTAATGGGTGCCTTGTGCGTTGGTATCACATGCCGAGGGCTGTGACAAAGTGTGAGACCGAGCTGGTGTATTAATCTTATCACATGATATCAATGTTTTGTTTCTTTATTTTTAAATCATCAATACCGCTAAGCCTATATCCTTCCCTGCTGACACGGCACTATTCCTCCTGTCCACCTCATGCTCCGTTTATCCCCACAGCTGCCGCCCTTCTAGCTTCCTGGTACTTGTGTGCTGCTTCAGGGGACACCTAGGCCGAGCCTGTTTTACTACTGAACGGCCTTCAGCGGGTTCTCAGTTTGCCACTGACGACCTACTGAACACTGCTCTGAGCAAACGCCTCCACAGTTTCAAAGGCTTTGAACGTGACCCACTCTGATACCGTGTCCCAAACTGCACATCTGATGGTACCACCACAAAGTCGATCATTGATCTTTGGCCCGAGGTGTTCTGTTACCAAGTAGACTTATGAATCACCCAGTGCTCGTACATGGTGTTTGCTACGGCCAATCCATGACCGCCACAGCAGTAAAGGAAAAAAGGAGCAGATCAGGCCAGCCATATTTAGTATGCTTGATGTAAAAATTGATTTTCTTTAATGTTGCCTGCTATATTCCTGGCAAGACTACCAGGCAGCATGAACACAAAACAATAACAAACTGTTAAAACACTTTGCAGCAGAGGAGGCCAATTTATGATGTATGCTATTCAAAGCTGCACTGTTTATATATTGAACTTGGATCGTGCTGTAGTCGCAGCATATTACAGCAGAAGTGTTAAGAGTTTGTTCTTAAATCCACCAGGCATCAAACCAACAAGTGTTTTTTTTCCCCAAATGCTGAAGCTTGTATTATGCCACAAATCATTAAATCAAGTGTTATTCTGGGTTATACGCTAAGCAGGCCAATACAACTTAAATCGTTAATCTTGGAAGTGTAACAGCATTGCATCATCACTCGTGGTTCTCAATATTGAGTGAGAAATCTTCAGATGTTGACTTGAGTGTAAACAAGAAATGCTGCCTCCATCTCTCATTATCTACTTCTTTTTTTGGTTATTTTCTTTCGCTCCATCTCTGTTTTATTAAAAACAAGATCACGCTGAACATATGAGCGCTGAGCAGCCAGGGGATCAAACATAAGATACTTTTCTGCCATTACCAGACACACAAAGCCTTCAGCACAACAGTCCCATGCTGGCTGGGTGTTGAAATCCAGGATTTTGTGGCTATGAAGAGTCAGAAGGTAATGCAGAATTATTAGCCAAATTAGTTGTTTGCCACTAAGAGGATTACGCTTTAATCTTATCACGCACTTACCACTTTGTGTTGCAACGGTTTCAAGGTAGCAGCTGAGCAGCAGCAGATGAAAACATTTCAGTCTAAAATTAAAGCAAAAGACATGATTATTAAAAAACAGCACAGGAAGGGAGGTGTCCTGCATTGTGTTTGAGCTAACCGCCTCAATATAAAACACCACCTACTCGTGTCCAAAGTGTTTTTCTGATCAATACATCACTACAAGGTCACCAGAGGCCTGAACCACAAACAAAGCCTGGCTAACACAGGAGTGATACTTGTTTGTCACTTAAGTCAGGTGATTAATGCAGATCACGGCTTGATTAAGACGTGTGTGGTGACAGTAAGAGCATTACTGCAGATTAATGGGTTTGGCCATCTGTTCTCTCACTGAGGTGATTTTAATTAATGGTAAGAATATTGTTAATCTTGCCTTGGCAGTCAACATTACAGTAATCACAATGATGGTCAGAAATCAGTCCGATGTCAGCCAGGCTTTCACATCATTTTAAGGCCTTTTGAAGATTCTTCACCTCACACGCCACCAGGTAGGAAGGCAGGGAAAGCATTTGGTGACACTAGGAGCAGTAATCCTGGCATATGCCACTGGGAACAAATGTCTCAAAGGCCCACCTTTTGGATAGCAGCCACCATGTCACCCACTGCTAGAAAATTGTCAGCCAGGATTTTTTCATTTCCACACTTTCCAGGTTCCCAGTCAAATACTTTGAGATACAGTAAGTTATTATAGAAATCTATTTTTGATTTGTTTATTGTTTATATTTTGCATGACTTAATTTCTCACTGAGACGATTTTAAAGCAATAAGATCAACAGGTGAACTGAGAATAGAGTTTCATCTATGAGTCTTAATTAATTCTGTCGAGAAAAAAAAACAACTACTGTATATAAATCTAGCGGCAAATTTATACACAACAAACCAAAAGGCAGAGTGACACAGATACAGGGAGCCACATACAGTTGGGCACATACGCATAATAGAAAATGAGCATGAAGCAGAAACTATTTTGCATAAAAAATGACACAGAATAAAAATGCTCAACAGCTTTGTTTCTGTAGTTCTGGCTAGAGTTCGACTCAACAGCAGATGCTGCTGTGTTACATGTAACACCGTCGAGTTGGATTGTGATGTGCAAATTTAGCAACTGCAGGTGTTGCATGCTGTCGCAGATGCTGCATGCACTATAGGTTAAAGTTACACATACGCACTGTCATGTCAGGTCATTAGGTAAGGTCTTTACACTCGGATTGAACCTAAAAACAATCATCTTATAATCATGAGCTGCTGCGAAACTAAATATTTAAAAAATGTAAAACCTGTGCTGATCCCTGGTGAGTTTAAACAGCTGAAAATATATCCCGGTACCTGACCCTTAAATAATGTATGTGTAAGCTTGCTGCTAAACACCTCCCCCCTTTGATAACAATACAACCTTGAAGAGAGATAGACTTGTATTCATGACACAATGTTTATTAAATTTAGATAGGCACGGACCTTGTGCTCCGGCTGCAAAGCCATTTTCAGGCTAGCCCCTTATCAGTTTCCTCATCTCACTTTAACCTTAGGTGCTCTAATAAACTGGGGGTATACATGTCCGTGAGGGTCATGTGGAGGGTTTAATCTGGGCCATTTGGGCTGTCTGAAAGGCAGATAAAACAAGATTATCCTGTGCTTGGTATTGGCCTTTGGTGAAACGAGAGGGTGGAAGCATGCGAGCAGCAGCTGTGGAGGTGCCAAATGCTCAGACTGGCTAGTGGTCTCTGTTGCTTTTGGCACCTCCTGCAGCGCTACAGGCACAGATAACCCCCCAACCACAGCTCATCCTCACAGCTCTCCAACTGATTACAACTGGCCAAATGTTTAACATACTGTCCCTAATCACACTTCACATTCTGTCACAATATGGTCCTAAATAGCTTTAAGGGCCATATAAATCACATAGGTACTTGTAGCCTTGATGTTATTAGGTCTAATTGTTTGTTCTTCCTGTTAGCTTCCTCTTTGTTGCCTCGCCTCTGTAATGAATGCATTCAGATCATTTCAGCAGGGATTTTTTTGCACAGCTACTGAATTTAGGACATGTGAGGAGCAACTTAAAAAGATGTATTTGTAAAACAAAGATCAATTATGGAAATAAATGCATAACATAAGAAAATCATAAAAACTGCCTTACTTTTTTATGATAAATTAATTAGTCTATTAGGGCCAAGCATGAATAATACACGGCTTCTCTGTAATAAGATCTCGGCGGACTCTACATGTTTTAAACAAATCCAAAACATTAATATGGATGCCGTGTAAACATGTTTCTAGGATTTTTTCATGTTGGCCACAAAAGGCTGAGTCTATTAAGAAATTTGGAAAGACAGATTTTGTTGTTTAAATCTCCTAAAAGCCGAGGCAGATCAAAAGAGGCATTAGTATTCAGAGACAAATCATGTTTGGCTGAGGTTCCTCTACCCCCACTCAACTCCAACCATTCCCCACTGTGTAACTAATGCTCGCTGCCTGAGAACGATTGGAACAACAGTTGCTAGCTGCACTTCATTATGCATAAGCATTTTTGAATAAGCTTTGGCCATATGTACCATCAGGTATGCTACTGCTGCACACCGGAATATTCATCATTACAATTTAAGCACCGAGCGGCAAAACACAAAACCACGTCTCACCAAAAATACCTGCTAAAGGATCATAATGACAAACAAAGCAAAACAGGGTTTTGGAATTGAGGCCAGTCATTTCAAAATGGGGAGTCGACCCTAAAGGTTTGGATTAAAACCAGGGATGAGAGTGCCATCTACAGGTTGAAACTTTGCCATGTGAACATCAGATGACTTGCAAGCAATAACAAATCCTGAAAGCATGTGCAGGTTTTCACCAAATGCATTTCACACGGACACATTTCATTAACTCTCTCTCCAGGAAATAATAAATGAATGCTTGAACCACCTGTTTGAGGGAACACGTCGTCCTGACAGAGGATACAGGCTAATTAGAGCACAGACTAGCAACCTCAAAAATAGAGCAGCAAACAATTGGATTGTACTAAAAAATCGTCTCCCCTCCTCTTACTGTGAAGTGCGGCCTTGCTGTGTGCTTTATACTTTCTGTTGGTAAAGGATCCACTGTGGGTTTCAATCCAATTATGATGACTACTTCACATTTCATGCTTCATATTGAATTTCACCGCCTTAAGCTACATGGATGAGGGCCCCAAAAGATCAGCAGGCCTGCACATTAACCTCCAGTGATATTCTGCGTGTGATGATTGCAGGCACATATTTGACTTGACATATCCTTATCCAACTTTCACTTTGATTTTCATTTTCCACGTCACCGCTGAACTGGTCATTGTAGATACTACAGCGCTTAAAATCTCCTTGTTTCAGTGCGTCTGCGCCGAGGATGTACACGCTCGCAACCCATATTCCCATGGCATGTTGGACGTTTCTATATCAGGTGAGGTAAATAAGAATTTGCTTGGTAGTCCAGGCTGTGAATAAATTTGATTCTCTCTTGGACGGTTATATTATTCAAAGCAGGGAAGATTAAGTATAGCCTCCTTGCTGGTGTGTGTGTATTTATATGTGCCTCTGTGCGTGTGTGTGTATGTCAATGCTAATTTGTGCCTTTTCAAGGACCAGGTCCCTCTCCTCCTCTTCCTTGAATATATTTCACATCTCCATATTGCCATCCTAGGATGTCGCCTCCTTGAAGCAATTTCCTCTCAGCCATTATCTGATGGGTGGGAACTGTTTCCCATTGGCAGGTGCAGATGACACTTGGGCTGGGCAGGAGCTGGCTGTTAAACGTGGGACTGGCTCCATACCAAGCTCCAGTCTGCCTGGTCCTGACAGCCCCCACAGGGCTGGCCACTGGGGGCGGACTGTTGGGCCAACTGGCCACTGAGGGGTGTAATCACTCCCTCTGACATATTTGGCACAAGCGATCCATTTGCTCTACAACAGAAAAAGGCCTGCGTGAGCATCTTGCTTAATCCTGTTAGGCCAGGAGATGGCAATATTGAGGTGAGAGATAAACATTTGAAGCCGTGTAATAGTTCATAATATATGAGAGGCTACAGAAAGCAAGGGAGGATTAAACCGTCATGACAATTTATGAAAAACCTAATGAAATAACCACATCTAGCACAATAGTGGAGCTTGTCCATTTAATGGTCTCCTATTATAATGCATTACTGTAGATGTTATGTGTTCACCTAATGGAGAAAATGGTCTATTAGCTGTTATTTTCCTCACAAGGAGAACAAAACACCAGGAAATACAATATGGTATAAAATGTGATATAATAACACAACAAAATATGGCTCAGAAATGACTAAAAATGACACTTTATGAGCCTCACATATAGCATAAAGCCTGTTGCAGGGTTATTACATTTAATTGCATTATGTTTAACAGACAGTGGACACACACTGCTGCATAGTAAGAGTACACATGCATGCACAAAAGCTTCTTAGAGTGGAAACGGTTAAAGATGCAGAATAGAGACAACTCTGCCTTATTTTTCAGGCTTTACTCGTAGGAGTCTACAATTAGGAATGCAAAATTGCAACAAAGGCAGTGAAAAGGATGCCCACGGTGTGTAATGTGTGTGTGCATGTGCACAAGTGCATGAGTGGAGCAGAGAGATAGATTAATGTTGAGGGGCATCAGCTTAGAGGATGTTTTGTTTCCCTACTGTGTGCCGAGTGCAGAGGGGAGTTAAGGGATTCCAATCTGGTCGTCGAGTCCTGCGGTGCGAAGAATGTTAGGAGTGTGCTTGGTGATAGCGGACTCCATTACGGGGCTGAGTCTCAGGGTAGCCTGCCATTGTGCTGGCAAGCGAGGAGGTTAATCAGATCCCAGCTCCATTATGAATGCTTGCTATTTCTAAAGGGCTCTATGAATAGAATACTGTAAGCTCTCGTAAAAATGAATCTGGGCTCTGTGCTTTTACAGAACAAGGCCTGATAAAGAATAGTGTTGGTGTACTGTTGAAGAGATTCCACATTCTCTAGAGCAAAACCAAAGGAGTGTTTTATGGGGGCCTAGTTATTAATTATCTGAGATTAAGAAATACTCTCTCCAGCTCCGCAGCGATGCTTCCCATGTCTGCTTTGTTTGCTGTAAAGGGCAGATTATCTTAATTGATTTTTTAAAGTATTAAATTAATTTCATATTGTGAGTCAATGACATGTGCTTGCGCAAATTGGCTGTTATCAGTCTCTCCTCATTAAAACAGGACACATTGCAAAATATACTTTTAGGCTTTCCATTGTTTCAGCTAATTATTATATATTTTTTTATTTTTACAAGTCATCCCGTCTATTCTTTGTTGTGGAGTTGCTCAATTAGCTTCGCTGATAACCTCGGTTGGTGGCAGGACCTTAGGATGAAAGCTAATCATTTTGAGTCCTACTTTTAAAGGGATAGTTTGGATTTTTTTGAAGTGGGGTTGTATGAGGGACTTATCCATATTCAGTGTATTATCTACAGTAGATAGCCGGGGCACACCCCCAGTTTGGAGAACGGGCACGGAAGCTACTGCTGTGAAAGGGGGCAGCAGCAAAACATATTTTAGCCACCTTAAAAAACAATGTCAGTTTAATTGTAGGCTGTATTTAGAATGTTTACATCACTTTACCTTGGCGTAAGACAGCCGTGTCCAAGCTAACGTGGAAGGAAGTGAAGCCGTTCTATGCTCTTGTCAAAGCCACCAGTCTCTGTTGAAAAAAGGAGCAATTTTACCTCACAGACCAGGGGAGTTGCTGGTCTACTGCTGCTTCAATCATTTATTTTGTTTGTGTTATTGTGTGACCTTGGTGAATCTGAACTAACTACACACAACACCAAAGTCACAGAAACACAAACAAACTGCCCGATCAAGGCCCCAAAAACTTGCGTGTGCTGTGAGGTAAAAATACAGTTTCTGTTAATGGAGTCTGGTGGCTTTGATAAGAACATAAGCTTCAGTTCCCCCCCTTGCATAAACCTAAACAGCGTTGTCTCAATGCAAGTTAAAGCAGTGAAAATATTCTAAATATAACATACACTTAGACTGATGTTTTGGATGCTAAAATAAAAAAATAACAAAAATATATTAGAAGCTGCTGCCCTCGCCCACAGCAGTACATTGCTTAGTGCCTCATGTGTTGTACGATCCCACTTCCAAAAATCCAAACTATCCCTTTAATCCATGACACAAAAACAAACCGGTAGTAGGCAGATGTCATTGGGCACGGTCGTGCTTGGTTCCAGGATGCTGGAATGCACTCGGTTTCCTCGATCTGCTGTGAGCCAAACTCAACAAAACATCAGTAAAGGGAAGCACCCACTTGATAACACCACTGACATGCCTCTACTCAAACACTCGGCTGTAAATCTTTTAGATTAGGAGGCTGGTGAATGGTGCTGTTTGTCTGATGTTCCTGCTGATTTATGACAATGTACCTGACGTCCTGCATGCTAACCATCCGATGGCTGGAGCCACCGGTGACCGCCCCGGACTGTGTCAGACTTTCTATTGTTTTAATGCTTTTAGCACTTTGTTTATTTGTTTTCGGCCATTTTTTTATTCCCTCTCTTGCCTTTTTGTCTTTTTCATTTATCTGCTAAAGCACTTTAAAACACAATTTGAAGAGTGCACTATAAATAAAAGGGCATTATGAAGGCTACAATTACATAATGCGCTTTTGGGATGGAAAATATTTACCATGAATCACAATCCAACTCGCAACGTAGCATGTCTGAGTAGAAAAGTGAATGAAGACGACAATCAGACAGGACTTGCGGGAATAATAAAAACAGGAGATTCAGCAGTCTGCCATCAAGACAACATACGCTAACTGTGATTTAGAGAGCAATAAACGTACGCCTAATAGGACAGTTCACATTTCACACAATTTGTAGAAAATCTAATTTCTTTGTGAAGGCACAGAAGCTAAAATTCAACTAAGCTTTGCAGAACAACAGAGCACTTATATAGGAGGAAATGTGTTAACAGGCTAGACAGTCCTATTCTCAGCAAAGAGGTATTTAAGTACTGAAGATGAAGTGAGATGGAAAATCTCATTTCCATAACAGAACAGGGAAAACAGTCTGGCAGAAGGTGTTTTCTTTTTTTCTTTTTTTTCTCTCTCTCTCTCTCTCTCTTTTTTTTATTTTTTTACTGTTGAATTGTCAGAGCAATCATGGTCGAGCCACAGCCAGGGCAGCAGACTAAAAGGAGTGGGGGGTTGGAGGGGTGGGGGTTGGATGGGAGGGGGGGTTGAGCCCTCTTTCCCAAAACACATACAAATGAACTTGAACAATCTCATGCATGCACACACACACACACATAGCAGTAGATACACATAGATGCAGGGATGCACAAACAGTGCTTATTCTCAGAGGAGCAGACAGCGAGCACATTATGCAAACAGAGGCTTTGTGTGTACGGCGCCGAACGTGCCTGTGTGTTGGAGAGAGAAATTAGACTGATTAAAAATCAGGGAAAAATCACAAACTGTTAGATGGATCTCCTAGGGGCTAATTAGTATGTTGAATCTTGAGCCAGAAACACAATGTTTAACAAATCTGGAAATGAAGGTGTGTTCATGATTTGTTTTCTGAACTCTATTTTAAACGTTGGACATGTTTGCGTTTGAAATGCAGACATTCGCTGCATACGTCCAATGGAAATGTGCGGTGCTTTTCAGTGCCATCACATTTTTTTTCCCCCTCTACACAATCAATTTCTGCAGCCATACACTGCAGCTGAATGTGTAATGCAATGCTCCTGTGTTCCTTTGGGCTATGAGTTATAGGAGTTACTATAGTATGGAGTGAAGTGCAGACTATGGACAAAGAGCAGGAGTCAGTCAGTCTGCAAGAATGAGATCAACTTTCATGTTGAAACCCAGGTAAGAGCGAGAGTACATTTTGGTGCTTGAGGAGCAGGAAATGAACTATTGTTAGTGTTTCCATTGTGAGTTATGTAATAGAACGACTAGACGAGCCTGCAGGAGCAAAATTGAAATGACCCTCCTCACAAAACACAATAAATATTTAATTCAAGCCGAAGAATAGACTACCCCACATTGTTTTGTCCTTGACCATAAGCTGAGCCCTGAAGATATTAGTTCAAGGGAGAGAACAATAATCAGTGCACAGGCCGATTCTGTTCACCTTATAAAAGGGAAATCTGAACAGCTCCCTGCTCTTCAATCTATCATTTATAAACTTTTGATTTTTAATGCACCTGCTATCAGCACAGTCAGCCAGTCTATATGAATATATTCAACGACACACAGAGGCAGCGAGCTGGGGAGATCTGTTTTAGGTTTGGAGTACGGGCAGAATTCTGGGTTAATATTTAAACCTTTTCTACAGTCTGGAGCTTTCAGTAGACTACTCAGTGTGACTTGTCAATCCCACCTTGTTCTCCTCATGTTAACAGAGCAATCGGGCCCAGTAGGTTGAACAGCCATGACATGACAATCAATTGCACAGATGTATAAAGCATGAGAGCCCGACCGGTTTAACGGTTGGCCGATTATATCTGCCGATACTGGAGTTCCAAAACATTTCTGTCAGTGTTAGCATATCTGTTTTTTGATATGCGCCAACATGAAAACCGTTTGTATAAAACATGTAATGCCGAAAATTATGTTCAGGATCATTTAGAAACTGTGCCATATAGCTACGTCATTTATTATAAATTTTCTGTCTTTATTTAGCAATAAACCGATACAATATTTAGATTTTGTTTCTCCTTGGTTAATTGGCCAGCAATGAGTAATAGTGAACATGCATCACTATCCAAGTATTCATTTTTAATTTTTTCTGAATTTAAATTGTCAGCAATAGACAAATAGTCAACATACAGCACCAATGTTAATTTAGCTAGTTATTGTTTTATTATTTTCTTCAAATTACCAGCAGTTGGCTGCAATTTGACATAAAGTTCTATTTAGCTAATTATTTTATTAAATTTGTTTTCTTTTTTTTTTATCATTTCTTTACTTAAATGTTAAGTAGTTGACTGATACTGGGTTATTATTTTGTATACTTTATGTTCTTTACTTTATTGGTATTCATTTCTAGAGTTGGTTGACAATGTATAATATATGAAAATGCAAATAAATATAATAAATAATAAGGCAAAATAATTAAATATTCTTTCATAAAGTTATCTGTTTAAGAAAGCATCCTTCTGAGTACCTGTGCATAGTTTGATTGGGGAACAATCTACATAGGAAAGGTTTCATTTTCAGCTAAAACAACAACAACAACAACAACCAAAAAACAA
Organism: Serranus cabrilla; assembly: GCA_903364295.1. NCBI lineage: Eukaryota > Metazoa > Chordata > Actinopteri > Perciformes > Serranidae > Serranus > Serranus cabrilla. Next base: position 626,218 of record CAFUXE010000117.1, on the reverse strand, counting down.
ACAAACACTATATCAGTAATTCCTCTGCTCATAAATTGGTGTTAATCTAAAAAAAAAAAAAACAAATTGCTCAGGATCTATAAAGCAGAAATGAGAACAGCTATTGACTTCCACACACATACGGTATTAAAAGTCTCTTTTAATAATCCAGTGTTTTAGACTGGAACTGTGCTGCATATGATTGAGTTCATAATGCACATTCATTCCAGTTTTGCTGCAGATATAGTGCAGATTTTACTCCTCTGACCCCGAGTATAGTTTACAGGTCAACAGCAGCATAGACAACAGAATATCAGTGTGCTGTATATTTTAGAGCACTAATAATTCTCTGGTGTTGTGGTGGTGGTTTGTATTTCCAGAGGAAATGTGATATTTGCAATGAGTGATTTCATTGGCTGCCTCAATCTTCTCTGGGAGCGGGTGTCTCTAGTTAAAGCTGTATGGCCAGCAGGTCTCACATTGAGCTCGGGAAAGAGCCACGAGCAATCCGGCAGGTCAACGGAGCACACCTGTGCCTAATTAACCTTTGTGTGTGTGTGTGTGTAGGTGTGTGTGAGTCAGACCAAAGCGGGGACATATGCCAGTACACCAGGCTACTACTACAAAATGTTCGACTTAACACGAGGAACATTAAGGTAAAAACAATTGGAGGCGCAGTGATTTAAACATCAGCAGCCTGGATCTAATTCCTCTTAATCTAATACATTCATTTATAAATGAATACAGCAATCAGATAGTCGACTGAACCGCTGTTACAAGCAGCTTTATTGATTAGAAGAAGAGAAGAGAATCTGCAGGTTCTGCAAGATAAGAGGCACCAAAGGGAGGCAGACAGTGACGGGTGGCGAACCACAATGAATCAAAACACTCATCCTATGCGAGACTAAATTTACCACCTCACACCTCTCCTCAGTAAATGCCATGTGCCACACCTAAGAGGAAATTGTCCCCAGTGCACCCGCAGTCTGCCACCAGGAAAAGCCAACACAAGAGCCGGTCCTAAAATATTAAACCCACGGAGCTAAAAAACAATCTAGCAGATAATAATCTGCGCTTGACTGGGAATAAAAGGCAGTGACAGTTAGACAGGAGTACAGCATAAAAGTAAATTATTTCACATGCCCTCTGGCTTGTACATACTGTCTGTTTCACAGATATTCACCCAGCCCAGCCAGCCACAGGTCTGCGTGTCCTCGAGGCACAGCAAATCACAAATCGCTGCTACACAAGAAAAAAACAAAAAAAACACAGCAATTGCTTTATTTGCAACGTTATTAACAAATATTTCATGTCTTTCCTCCACGAAACACCTCATGACCTGCCAAGCTTCCACTCATTGTTGACATATTTTCTTCAAAGCCTCCCAACACGCAGAAAAATCATCTTTATCAGAGTTACTCAAGGCTCTATTAATAAACGACTGCTGTACTTGCATTGTGTAGCTTTCTTAAAGGAAGTTCAAATATTTTACTATTCAAATCTACATTTTTGATGCATGTGAGATCCTGCAAAGGATTTTCCTACACATAGTGAATATCCTTCACAAATGTCTTGAATTGCATGAAAATCGGTCCACCTTATCCTAACCTTGTCTTTTAAAACATGCCCTTTTATTACTGACCCACTTGACTCTGTATCTTGGGTCAGTACCCAGCATACATAATTAAAATATTTTCTAATGTGCCAATGGTGGTATTCAGACTAACAAAGGCACTGTCTTTTAAATCTAGTTTTTAATTGCTGTGAACACCGAGAAGTCTACAGAATTTTATTGAATTAGAATTCGGGAATTTGTAATTGTAACTCACTTATTATTTTTTGATTCATTATTTTGAGGTTCGTAATCATTGTTTTGAGGGAATAATTATTTAGGGATATTAAGTCATGATTTTTAAGATAATAATTTATTATTTGGGGCTTGGCACTAAATTAAATTGTCCATGTCATAAGTGTGTGAGATTGCGAGGCTCTCTCTCAAAAAAAACGCCACCATCTTGCTGACATGGTAGTAATTATTGATGTTTAAATGGCAAATGTCACTCAGAGAGGGAGATGGGTTGCACAAATGGCGGACTTTCACCTAGTTCATGTCCCATGTGAAAACAAAAGTATATGACTTTTTACGATTTTTACATTTTTTACGTAATTTTCGTGGCTCACGTCACCCTCATATCTACTTTACTTCCAGCATTTACGTATATTCATTTACCTTTTAAACTGTCTCTCTAAACCGCCTTAACCTAGGTCAGTGGTTTTGTGGCATAAATTCACCGAAGATTGACGTGTTTGCTATTTTTCGAACGCTGCACTGCGGGCCGCGAAACGCTCATATGGGTCATTATGGGTGGTACTGATAAACGGTCTATTCTGTCGTTTAGGTTGGAGATCTTGTTGTCCACATGACCTAAATTTCATATATATATCAGAGGATGTACACACACCACCATTTTGTTTTGACGCTACAAGTGTCCTCTGTTGCACATGTGTCGACTCAGAAACTATATAAACAGAGCTACATCGCCTCTGTTTCCAAAGCTGCACGAGTATATATATGCTTGGTATTTTCGGCACCTAATCCACTGTTGGTTTTGTTCTTTGTTTAGAAATTTGGTTGGTCCAACTCTTTAAAGTGCCACACAATCCTTTCAGTTCAAATTTGGCAACAAGTATACTCTGTACAAATACTCGAGGCAGATTTCTTCACGGTTGGATCTTACCTGAGCACTGTCACAGCCTGTCACCACAAAAATCAAGCAGAGGAGTCTCTTGTCAGCCCAAATCACTTTCTCTGATGCTCCCTCATGTTCAGCGTCTCTCTCTCTTGGTTGCACGTTTCCATACAAACTGCTGTGCACAGCGAGATACCGTGGAATCTGTGTGGTTTGCTTAGGCTATGTGGACACACTGTCAGAAGTGCTGTGCTGAATCAAACTGACAATTCAGACATTGCAAAAAAAATACCCCAAGATTTTGTGGATAAAGGACTGATCATCTTCAAATCCAAGTTGGTGTAAGTGTTGATAAAGCACTCTAACCAGGCTGGAGGAACGCTTGTATAAACTCATATCTGTGTGCCCTCCAATGTTTTCCCCTCGTAGCTTTTTTGAAGAGCACGCAAATCTTCTCAACACCACAAGACATTTCAAATAAATTCTTCATTGGCCTGTCAAAATGCTTTTCCTCTCCCTTCAACACCAGCAAGAGACTACTGTGATCTACTATGAAATGGCCTCATTGTGCAGGGCATCAAGGATTTCTACGGCTCCATCTCCGGGTGTGCTCTGAACTGTGAATTTCAGATTCAGACAGCCCAAGGCCCAAGGCCATGAGCCGCCAGCACTGCTGAAGCACTCTGTTGCTTCACACATCTGAAATTGGCTGACATGTTTAAGTTTGCCGCACCTTTGCTCAATCTTTGTGTGATTGCTCTCTGGAAACCATGCAAAGCCGAGTGACTCAAGACCTACATGTGTCAGGGCAATGAAGTTCTCCCTTCTCTAATTTTAGTCTGCATTTCCAGAACTGCCATATACGCACTTTTTGATGAGATTTATGGTACGCACAGAAGGGCTGTTAGACACATCAGCATGTAACGTGGTAATCTGAGAGAGGATTTTTGACAGATAGTTTTCCATTCGGTCTCAGTTTCCCATGGAGCTTTAATCCCTTAATATCTTACCAATAACTATTAAGGATTTAATGTCACTCGTACTCTGCCGGGGTTTGACTTGATTTTCTCTCAGTTTCCCTGAACCCAGGACACAGCTGAGACAGACTGAGCCCATAAAATCTTTAAAGTCGCCACTCATGGGTCACAGAATCAGCCTCGCAGAGACATGCTGTTCAGAGGCTGTGTAACAGGAAGTCGAGGTGACCATTTTGACCTGAGTCACCATGTCAAGTTAGCCTCCTTTGGCTTGCTCCTGTGTAACACGGGAAATGAGACATTCAAGTGTCACACAGAAAACGAGGGGAAAAGAAATGGCCTTAATATCTTGTCAAAAAAAATAAAGACTTTTTAAATTCCCTTTGTTAGAGCTGCGAGTGAAAGAAGCTTTCTCATCCAAATTGTTTGTCTTCTCGCTCAGACTAAAGCCACAGTGTGAAAAAAATGTAGATCACACCAGCTGAGACAGATGGAAAAAAAGTCCACATTTTAGTTCTCCTCAAAAAATCCTGCAGTTAATTTTTCATGGCCGTACCTTTTAAGAGACTTGTCAGTTTGATTTAATGTTCGGCTGACAGTTATTGGTTTTTGGTGTTTACCTCTTATCACTTCAGAAAACTGGGGAGGCCAATTTATACTCTGGATGCACATAAAGCGGCATCAAAAATTAAGATCTTGACGCCCTGGAAACATTATAAAAGCTTTCTATAATGCAGCTGTGTGTGTAATTGTGTCGTGCTCTTTTTGTGTGTGTGTGTGTGTTAACAGGATGGCAGGCGTTTGAAATGTATCAGTTTTTTCTCCTCTCCCTGTTTAGACTGACATATCCCCACATACTGTAGAGACTAATGCTGCTCTTTTTCTTCGTGCAGCTTCACAAAGTGGACCATGGACACTTTGTAAATGATGGCAGCACGGACTGGATGTTGTTTTTTCCTCCCATTACTATGCCTAGAGTTTGCCTTTGTCAAATAAGAATTTAACATAATAAACAACCGAGCTGTAATAAGTGTTCATTGACACATATACTGGTTCGTTTGATAGAGAAAATCTTTAAAAGGGGGCTTACAGTTAAGAAATTGTCTCAAGTGGTTCAAAGGATTTGAAGTGGAAGAGGAGAGGATTGATGTTTGTGCTGCGAGTCCCTGAGTAGAACTGGCCCAAGGTCTAATCAGAGACCAACAACGGGCCCCTCCCCAGCACCCCCCTCCCTCTGCACAGCCATAGGATTTTCTCTCACTATTCAGGGGCTGATAGATGAGCCTCTCTTTGTATTTCAGCCATGCACTTTCTTAAATCTGAAAAGCCAATTCATCTTGGGCAAACGCAAGAGGAGGAGGGAGTAAACGAAAAAACTTCAAAAGTCATTTTTTCACTCCCTGCCAGCGCTCAAGTGTCATTCACGAGCTCTCTAAGCACTTTGTCTCTCCTTCATTAATTGTCCCAGCGCTTCACCCACGTCACGTGCCTCGACTACAATCGAAGCTGACGAGATCGCACCTCGGCTATTCCCCTCTGTCTTGTTCTCCGTGTTGATAAGTTCACAACAGATAAGGAATAGTGCATACACACAGACGGTTTCATTCGGGGGGACAGATATCACACAAAAAAAGGGGGTAAATGTGTTTATGTTTCCTGATGGACTGGATTCATCTTTGCTTTTCAGGTACAGTGCTTTTCAGACATGCGGGCAAAGTAGTTTATCTATGCTTGCTGTCAAATAGAATTCAAGCATTTAGTGGGCCAGACAAATAACCAGTGTAATAAATCATCCTTTTTTGTGTAGCGGGGCATCAGAGGCTGCTGTGTGGACAGGCTGTTTGAAGTTTAGGCACTTTCATTACACACATGTCAACAACATGTACAAAGTTTAATGGTCCTGTAGTGAACTCAGGGGCAATTTTTTTTTTACGCTTCCAGATGCAAAATGAAAGCCTATTTTTCCAAGAAGATTATTTTTCAGCTGGCAACACAATATACACCACAGTGGTCTTTTTTTAATCCCACAGTGTTTCACTGAGCCCATGTGTTGAGAGAGAAACGGTGTCATGTTTAATTAGCAAATTCTCACAGTGAATGTGGACACCTTGTTGACACATCCATTCCACATGAGCTATTGCTGATTCCTTTGAATGCAATTTACATAATTATACCTCATCCAGTCCTGTAGAGCACATGCCTCAAACACCATGTTGCTCGCAGCAAAACAGCGCGAGGAGAAACAGCCATATTAACGCTCGTGGCAAGAAAACACTAAATGTTGAAGCCGCCTCCTCCATCTGCATTGTATGAGACATGATGGTCTCGCTGCATTACAGATATGACCCCCAACCCCCCATGTGTGCACACACACACTCACACACACACTCACACATAACGCCGCCTCCTCTTAAAACATACACACAAAAAGAGAAAATCTCACTGCCTGAGAAAGATGACCTACATTTCTACAATGCTTTGCACTTACTGTACATATTTAAGTTGATCTGCCTCCAATATGCAAAACCAATAGTGTACCACCTTATTCCAAAACATAAATTCTAATTTACATGCACAATATTGCAAAACGAGACTCACCGCCGGTGAGTCTATATAAGCTCTATGGTAACATTCAAAGTCAAACAACACCCATCTTCCCCAAAGAACAATGAAGCATGACAGTCTGAATTGCCAGAACGTACTGTCAGAGGGCTCCTCCAAAGCTCTCAGCATTGAATTTCCCTCTGAATCTTGTCTTGCTCATCTAATAACTTTGTTTATGTCTGCTAAGGGACATGTCTGGTGAGACACCTTGAACACTGGGATACAGCTCTCAGTCCAAACATAAAGAGAGAAATGAAATATTCACCCGCCTGATTGTCTCCAAACTCCAGGAGAAGAATCAATAAAACATAACATTGGCTTCTTTCTGAGTTTAAGACTTCCGATGGGGTTTGAAACCCCCATGTGACGTCGGAGGCTTTACTCTCGCATATGAAAACACCAGAGTTTTATTTTGATGTTTGAATTAATCAGCGGAGAGCATCTTCAGAACAAAAAGATCTGATGTTGCCTGTGGGATCGGTGGCCATCTGAGATTTCACAGCCTGTATTTAAAAGCATGTTTTGAAGAATGCATTTCAACAGCCCATAATAAGCTAAGACGATCCATAGTGCCTCTCATATCTGGTCTATAAAACTGAGCCAATCTTTTTTTTTTTCCTTATATACCACAGATTTTAAACGTCCTCATCGCCTTGGTGAATACAACTTCAAAGACGGATGTTTGTTCGGAGAATGCGTGTTGACTCGATAACCCCACTGTATGGTAAACACAACTTTCATGTGAAGGTTAAGCCCCTGTGAAGTGTGTCACTTGTGGCAATACAATGGGGCAATTATACATGCGAGGTCAACATATGTACCAGCTGAACACAAAGGATGCTGCTAAATGGGAGTGGACCGTGACCCCATTACATGTTATCTCAGAGGTAGGAGAAATCCTTTTAGCCCCAGCTATCTATAAATAACAGTTTAACAAAGACAACAATACTCGGGCTTTGTTCACACACACAGTTACTGGAGGAATTGATAAGTTAACTGTAAAACATCTTTTTATAAATGGTTGTGTTAAAGAAAAAACATACTTTTTTTATTGCCAAGATTTAGATAAAAAGATCAATACATGTAAGCTAAATATGAAGCTCAAAGCTGGTTAGCTTAGCTTAGCACAAAGACTGGAAAGTATGGGTGAACAGCTAGCCGGGCTCTGACCAAATGTAACAAAAGCCATCCAACGAAATGTGGACCTCATAATGTCCATTTTATAAGGAATTAGTCATGGGTATGTGGATGGTTAAATAGATAGATGGCCTGTATTGTCATTTTACATACATATAACAAGATTAAAATTGCTTCTCTATGGTGCAACACTGAATAAAGTGCATTGGTCATAAACTAAAGTGCATATATCATAAAACAAATACTACAACATTTATAATGTGAAAACATTTCAGCATAGAGCTAACTAAGTCCATTCAGTGTCTGTGGTTCAATGTTGAGAGTCAATAGAAAGTCATGCTGTCTTCTTCTTTCTGTACTGATGTATTACAGCTAAAAACTGGAATCATTTTACGTTATGTTTTTATTTATTTTCATTGGTTTTAACTAAGCAGTATCATTTCAGTTTAGTTTTTTCTGAAGAGATCTTGTGTTTCACTTTGACAATAAGATGCTAAGCCAACCAGCAGCTTGCAGTAGCTTCATATTTAGCGTACAGATATCACAGTGGCATTGATCTTTCCAACTACAACTCTCAGTGAGAAAGTGAGTATGTGTTCCCAAAATATCAAACAACCCTGCAATATAAAGCAATCAAAACATTTCACAGCTATTTTAGCAGTTTTTTTGAAAAATGCAAAAAAGCAGGCGAGGGCCTCAGAGAGAGGGGTTAAGGAGGGGGGTGGAGTGGGTGGCTCTGATGTGACTTTGAACTGCAAACAAGGTCAATTACGACTCTTTCTGTTAGGAATGCTTGATCCACGAAGGTTTTATATTTGTGAAACTGTCATTGAGCCTAAAAAAGTGATCTGTGAGGCGGGGCCAGCGAGTGAATCACTACTGTGCATATTTAGATGGCTGCAAAACACTGAAGGTAAACCCAGAAGCAAGTTTTTTTTTTGGTATACTCCAGGTGAGAAAAAAGGCATCCAATTCTAATGTGTGTGAGATGTGAACAGTATTTTTAAAAATTAACGAAAGTTTCTCTATGTCAGCATTGACCTGGAAAGGTTCAGAGCGATTTCAAACAGTAGAGGGCGTGTGGAGCCTTTTTTTTGTGTCATTGTTTGTTGAAAATTCAATTTAAACACACACACTGATGTGTTTAATGACAGTACAGTTATGTTATTTAGTTTATAGCTCAATATCCTGTTTAACTTTTCTTTGGACAAAGCCAGGCTCGCTGCTTTCCTGGTTCCTGTCTTTATGCTAAGCTAAGCTAACAAGCTTCATATTTAGCATGCATATGTGAGTGGTATCAATTATCTTATCTACTCCATTCGGTATCTTAGCAATGAAGCAAACACATTTCTCAAAATGTCAAACTATGCCTTTAAGAATGCCTCCTAAGCAAAAAGTACACTTGCTAGGGCTGTAAGACAATAATTAAGTACACATTCTGCTCATTAGTTGGTGCTAAAAGCTCTTGCTGATGTGTCAGAAGGCTCACGTAAACTAAAATGTAACTTAAATGTCACATTTAATGCCAAGTTGAACATGGGTGGAAATATAAAGAAGGAGAGCGAGGCAGACAGATAGAGGAGAGTTTTGACTTTTCAGAAACATGAATATTGAGTTCTTTAAGGCAAGCGATCTCCCACCAGAGCAATATTCAGTTGAGTTGAGCTCCACCACAGTATAATTTGCCTCTGATTTCTAATCTTTGTAAAAGAATGAGAGGCTAAGTGCCTTCCACAAATGCAGACTATCATGGCATTTCTTCAGGCACATTATGGACCAGAGTGATTAGAGAACTTAAAATGCAAAGGCATCCCTTGAAACTGAATGCATTTACAATCCCATTAAATATGGAATTGTGTCTGTGGGCCAACAGTAAATTTGAAATATCTTTCCCTGCAACAGTTTTTTTTCCCCCTCTCATACATTTTCCGTTTGCCGCTTGCTTCCTTCGCTCTGTTGGTGAGTCTGTTTGAGGCTGTGAATAATTTGCCAGTAACTTTCATGGAAATAGCTACACTCGACACATTATATAACATTAATCATGGAAATGCTATCATGATTTTCTATCTGCATCATGCACACATTTTCTACAACTGATGCTTTTTGAAAGTTGGTTTCTTTCACCCTGAATAAAAAAAAGTCAAGAAATTGCTACAAAGATATAAAATCAAATATTAATATAAAATGCTGAGAATTCAGAGCCGGGGATGCGGTATGAAGCCTTCCTAGGGAAGTGACCTTGAGCTCATGTATTAGAATATAGTTTTTTTTTTTCTTGTAGTAAATTCAGCTCTCTGTGTTATTTTCATGTCAAGCACTGTTTATCTGAAAGTCAGACATCCACACAGCGCAAATCTCTGTCAGGTCATAATGAGCAGAAAATCCACCCGGGCAAAAACATTCAATACAATTCATGTTTTCGTATCTGGAAACAGTACTATTAAATGTAATATGTAAATAAAGCTACAAACAACCGTGAACCTGTGCACCACACTGAAAACAACCATCTGCTAAATACGCGTCTCAACCATAAACAACCATTTACTTATCATAAATTCACATAAACTCCTCCGCGCCCCAGTTCAAACTAAGGCTGTATTGTAGTATAATAATCCATCTATCAGCGCAGCCATTTGACCTGGTTTAATGTAATCCAAAGAGAATCGCCCACACTGAATTTATGATCACCTCCGTTCTCATTAAAGCAAAAATCAGCCTACGTAACATGTGGCTCTAAATTGAGCTGAAAGGAAAAAAAACAAGTGTTTATCAAACTGTTTAATGAACCGTCCTCAGTGTTTCCCAATTGTTTCTTTGCTGCATTAAAACTACATTACGCTGCTGTGTTTTGCCGGTTCAGCACTGAATCTATGACACCATCAGTTGGACAGATTTGTCAGAGTGCAGAATGTTAGCAAGGATCCTCCTCCTGATTCCAGATAAGGAAAGATGAAGATGGAGTAAATCAGCCTCCGGCTACATGCAGTAGTGGAAAGTATATTAAGCATTCAACTTGAGGGACGTCTACTTTACTGAAGTATTTCTATTTTCTGTTACTCATTTACAGATACATTTACTAAAGTACTAAAACCACACTGTGAAATTACTCCACTACAAGTAAAAGTCCTGAATTCAAAACTTATTTTGTAAAACTACCAGCATCAAAATGTATTAAAAGTATCAAAAGTAAAAGTACTTGTTATGCAGAATGGACCCACTCAGATTGTTTTATACATTTTAAATATATTATTAGATTATTTGTATTGTTGTTTTTTAACTACTTTTTACATGAATGAGGTTTAATTTGAAAAAGAATTTAATCACATGAAATTGATCTTGTTTTTTATGTTAAATCTTGACCTGAAAAGTAACTAAAGCTGGCAGCTAAATGTAGTGGAGTAGAGGTATAAAGTTACTTAAAGTTAAATACAAGTACCTCAAAAACTTACTTAAATACAGTACTTAGTTACATTCCACCACTTGCATTATATCAATAATGCTTTGTTAGTTCCATCTTGACAATCTACAAAGTGATCAACACATAAATGCACCAATAATTTTAATTTAATAATATAATATTTCTGCAGAATGAGTACTTTAAATGTTCATACTTTAGGCATATTTTAAAGCATTCTTTGTACTTTTACTTTAGTTAAATAAGTAATGCAAGATTTATACTTGTAACTGAGTATTTCTACACTGTGGTATTTCTACTTTATGTCTGTATAAGATCTGAGTTATGGAGCTGCATTTACTGTCATTTGGATATTTGTTTGTGTCCACCTGCCGACCTTTAAGTCCAATTTCCACTTTGCTATTAGCTCTGATTTGTTCTTCACCGACTCTTGAAGAGAAACATCTGGCACTTTAGCTGCTAAATCCTCCACCATGTTCACCAGCTCGTTGTTAACAGTGTCTGTTCGCTGTTTGGTGTTTTTTTGCTCTCAGTAGCCACCTGCTGCTTTCAGAAACGACACTGGTGAGAGCATAAAGCCAAAACAGTGAGATAGAAAAAATGCTGAAACACCCCGTATAGCTGATGGAACGGAGAGTGTGGAGATAAGCCTCTGTCTTGTCACTGCTAGCAACACCTTTCATATCGTTCATGGTCATTTCATCCATTGTTGCTATGAAAATACTGCTCAGAGCAGCTTTTATTGTAACCAGTATTCTCACAAAATCCCCCTGAATGTGCTGTTAACTCCACCATTTTTCTCAATTTCACCCTCAGTGGAGCACCTCCGAATTTAGCCTCTTAATGACAGCACAAGTTAAAGAAAACATCACACATGGACCCAGGTGTGAATCGGGGTCTGCAGAGAAACACAATGAGGAAATCCAGCGCCAGAAAGAAATGAATGTTTCTACCACAGACAGATTATATACTGGGCGGCTAAAAATATACCTTATTCAGCAAAGGGGAGAACATGATTGGAGACGAGACAAAAACAGGTGACAGCAAATTTCATGTATTTCAGTAGGGAGCCTGAATTAATGTACTGTTCATTACTGAAGTGGACTTAAAGGGACAGTTCACCCCAAAATCAAGCAGTTTCTTATATGAATTATACTAGAAAGAAAATAGTTCCTGCATGAAACTCTTGTTTACAACAAGGTCTGTGGATTATCGTGAGTAACCGGGTCATTTGTGGCACTTTGAGCCCCGCAAGAGAGCACACCGAAGTGCCATCTAGTTCCATTATGTTCAAGAGAAGACAGACGTCTCTACAGTCGATATCTCCAGACATCAAAACAGGCTAAAGTGATAAATAGCACTTCAGGTTAAAGGAAACACATGGGATGAAGTGTTCCCTTTAGCTTATAGGAGTCTTCACATTCCTTGATAATATCTCTTTCTGTGTGATATGGACTTTCTTTAGAAATCATGTGCAATAATTAAATTGTTCACATATAAACATATTTGTTCATATCGCTGTTTACTTTAAATGTAAGTGTAAGTCTATATTTGGATTTTATTTCTATTTGTATATATCTATATTTATTTTAAATGTATGTCTATATTTCCATATTTATATTTTATTTATATTTGGACATATCCTTATTTACTTCAGACTTGCTGCATTTGTATTCTATATTGTAATTTTAGTGTAGCATCCTTTTTTTTTTTTAAATCTTCATCTTACTTTATCTTACAGACTTGCTTATTTCTATTTCTTACACAGCAGCAACTGCAACAAAAGTAATTTCCCCATAAATTACATTGATTCTGATTTTGATCAACCTCCGTGCACTAATTTCACCGTACCCCAATCATAATGCAGTATATGTTAAATATAACATTTTTAAATAGAAACTTGTTTAGGTCTATTTGTGTATTTCTATTGGAGTGGATCATTGTGTTTCAAGAAATGTTGGCAGCCATGATGTGAGTCTGATGAGGTTATTAGAACTATCAGTTATAGTCTGTATTTAGAGTAATTTTACCTTTTTCCAAAATATGATCTAAACAGGTTTTTTTTCCAAATGTGATAACCTGTGGTTGAAGAAACAAACACAGTCTGCCATAGTTGTTTCCTCCATTAGTCGGAAAGCGTATACTGTAAAACTGCCCACCTTCCTTTGTTGTTTACTGCAGCATTTTCCTTTTCAACGTGTCTATGTGGGCTTCACAATGTTTCAGATCATTATTGCTATATTGTGTGTCGGATTATTGTTCCTGCAGCATGCAGTGGACTGTATGGTTGACTAACGAATCCATCTGAGCAAAAACACACACAAGCTGTCAACAACTCTCCTCCACATCCCATTAAGAGACGGTAGACGGACAAGTTAGAAGTAAATAATCAGAGATGAATTGTGAGCAGAGGCCCCAAACACGTGACTTCTATCCAGATGCTCGGCAGCAGAAGAGTTTTTCTTTGGGTTTCTAAATAATCTTATGTAGTTTCCTCAGAAGTAGTGCAAAGACACAATACACACAATCATACTGAAGCAAAAAATCTATCTATCCAATCTGATAAGCACCAGCAGAAGTTGGACAGAACATCTAAGCAGAAGGGATGGGCATGTACATGTCTGCTGTGGAAACCAAATCAGATCCTTGTGAATATTTACAGATTTCTTGTCAGTATTTAAATGCAGTTTACACAGCCAATTGCTGCTATCACATTTTTTAAATGGGAAATTAGCTTAGGAAGGGTTGCCATACACCTGTGCCAAATACAACAAAACTAGAGCCTGTGCTGCAATCCAGTACAGTCGACCAACGTGCCAGAGACTCAATTCTACGGTGGGATTCTGAGCATATAGATTATGGTGTTGTATTGTGTCCAACGTCAGAGCTTAAGAAGATGTATAGATTCACTGTATAATATAGCCAAAAGTATTCTGACACCTTGACAACGCATTACATCATCACACATCACTGGTTGCTGTGTGTGTAATTTTAAAACCATGGACGTTAATATTTTTTTAACAACAAACTCCACATTTTTGGGAAGAAATTTTTTTAAATTGTAGAATTTTTGCTCCTATTCAGCCCGATTCAGTCCCCAGAAAAAATGTTGGCCTTAACATTTCTGCAAAAAACAGATGTGTTGATTCTCAGTGTTTTTTTAAACACAAGTATGTTGAATGTGAACATTTCTTAACTGCGGCTGCCTGTTCTTATGTGATACATGATGACCACTGGCCACAACAGGTTATAAACGCACTGGACGTTTTAAGAACATTTTCAAAACATTTTAGTTGAGGTAATGCCTCAAAACCACTTGGCTAAGGTTAGGTAAAAAAGAACAGGGTTATTCTTTAAAAAAAACTCTACTTTCGGACATAACTTCCAAAGCAGGATGCAAACACCGTCTCCCAATTCGACCATGAATGGTTATGGTTTGCTACAGAAAGAAATGCACTAGAATGTGGTGGCAGATGGATCAAACCCACAGTTTTTCCAATCATGAGACCAGTGTTTAATGTCCGGATGTAGTGTTTTTTAAGCATAACCCTGTCCTTTACTTCTAACCTTAAGGAGGCGGTTATGCTGCCTAACATCACCAAACAGAGAAATATTCACATAAACGTTTTGCAGAAATGCAAAATGCCAACATTTGTTGTTGGCTGCTGAGTTTTCAACAGCAGGAGCATTAGTGAGGTCTTCCACAGATGTTAGGTAATGAGACATGGCTGGCAGTCATCATCTAATTTAACCCAAAGGTGTTGGACGGGGCTGAGATCAGGCCAGCACCAAACTCTGAAAACGTTTTCTTTGTGGCTTTGTGCATGGCAGCATTGTCATGTTGAAACAGGAAATCCCTGCCAGAAAGTTGGAAGAATGCTATTGTCTTAAATATAATTGCTGCAGCAGCATTAAGATTTCCCTCAACTGGAACTAAAGGGCTTAGCTCCCAACAGCCCCAAAACAAAATTGCACAGAAATGCTGCACAAATAAAGGGCTGTCCACATACTTCTGGCCATATAGTGCAGCTCCTCCCCCTCCCGCTGAAGAAGAAAACAATGAGATCATTGTATATTTAGGGAAATTACTGTAACTTTGCATATTTTGTAAAATGAAAATCTATACTTTTCTTGAATACAAGTGCAGCTTTTATCACAAGTACAATCTATAATATTATCCTTTGACTCATTTGGTTTTCGGTAAGTAAACATAATTTCTATTTGTTATATTTATATGTTGAAACCAACCAGGGAGATTTGACTTTGTTATAATATAATTTAGATGAGCTTCCAGGTGTTCAAACCTCAACATGATTTGATTGTATTTGTCTTTAAATCCAAATAGAGATTTAAGTCTCAGTATGACCCCCTGTCAAAATAAAGGTTGAATAAATGATTTTTCAGACTGTATGCCTGTCTCTATCTCCTTCAGAATGATTGACAGAGAGCCCTCCCACTCCAGTAAAAAAACAAATTGATTGAAAAAGTCATGCAATGACTTGAAATGCTAGAAAAAAGCACCTGTAAGATATAATAAAAAAAGCGCACCTCTGGGCTCTGCAGGTACCACACAGTCAGGTTTTAACCTTTAGGGTTTTTAATGGAGGAAAATCCTTATCATAGTGTTCAGAATGTGAATGTTTTGTGATTTGAAATTCATAACAGTTGGACATTATGTTTTCAGAGTGGGAGGTTGTTGCCAAAACCCAGGAGATAAACATGTATTATAGCCTGCAAATATGTTTTCCATAAGCCAGGAGAGAGACAAGATGTGATGTATGATTGGAAAGATAAACAATCTCTTGATCTATGATATATGAGAACGTTTTCTCAGTCAGACTGTTTAAAGTACACCCCTATGCATCCGCTGTGGTTACAAAAAAGGATGTATGTACTGATCTTTTTCTTTTAAAAATCTTTTTTCTATTAAAATTCACATCGCATGACTCCTCCCCCAGAAGTGCTGTGGATGCTTTTAATAATCAAGTTTTTTCTCCCCCAATAAGCTGCACTCTTTATAAAACCTTGCTCAAAACAAATGAGCTGCCCTTGTGAGTGCACGCGCAAAGACGCACGCGCGCAACACTTACACACACCTGCTCGCGCTCAGACACGCTCAATAGACAATAACCCAAACATCAAAAGAAGGAGAAATAGGCTTTTTTTTTTCTTTTTTTTTTGCTAAATAAAACCATCACTCGGTAATGGCTGTAAAAAGACGATAAACAGAGCAGGGACTATCTTCAAGCAATGCCATATCTTTGTGCCCTTTTCTTCTATTTTGCAACTTCCTTCTCAAAAACAGGCTTAGAGCTTTTTTTTTCATAAGGGGGTATTTTTAATTCTAAAGCGAGGGATTGGTCACACTTCGTCTCATTAGCATGAGGAGCTGTATAAACCCCGCCACTGCAGAATTTTGAGCTGTGTTGAAGGCGAGGCAACAAGCGTATCTGACTGGCTGCGCGCAAAGGAGCGAGTAACTTTCACTTCCAGCACAGTTCAGTTCATAAAAGCGGGGAGCTGCATGGAGAGCTCACTCCAGAGGTGAACTGCTCTGCACACAATGAGGCTGCTTACCGAGGGAAAGATTACTACGAAGATGATACGGGGCAGATGCGTAACTTATTGGCACAGGTGGATTTTTATATTCTCCATCCATCAGTTTTTATTTGCCTCACTGGCTCTGTCCGAGGGAAATACTATTCGATACCACACCAATGAGGAGGACGCACCAGGTACAGTCATCGGAAACCTCGCCAAGGACATGTCCTTGAGTCTGTCTCATTCCTCCAAGACCAATTTCAGGATGATGAAACAATTCAATGATTCATTCATCAGGGTGAGAGAAAGCGACGGGGAACTCACTGTCGGGGAACGGATTGACAGGGAGAGAATCTGCAGACACACTCTGCACTGTCTCATCACTTTTGATGTGGTCAATTTTTCCAAAGAGCGCTACAGATTGATCCACGTCGAAGTGGAAATAAAGGACATTAATGACAACTCTCCGGAGTTTCCAAACAAGGAATCTATAGTGGAGATCTCGGAGAACGCAGCAGTGGGGTCCCGTATCCCTTTAGACCCCGCTGCGGACGCGGATGTGGGGTCAAACTACATCCAAAGCTATCAAATATCTGTCAACAGTCATTTTACCATTGATGTGCTCCTGAGAGCGGATGGGGTTAAATATGCGGAATTGGTGCTAATGAAAGAGCTAGACAGGGAGAGTCAGTCATCATACACTGTGGAGCTGGTCGCCACAGACGGAGGGAACCCTTACAGATCAGGGTCAACAAAGATCACCATAAAAGTCACTGACTTTAACGACAATAGTCCCGTTTTTGACCAGAATAGTTTTTCAGTCAGTTTGCCAGAGGACGCACCGGTTGGCGCTGTGATCCTGGACTTAAACGCAGTTGATGCAGATGAGGGTTTGAACGGAGAGGTGGTCTACGGGTTCGGAAAACAGGTTTCTCACGAGATCCGAGAACTTTTCCAAGTGGATAATAAATCAGGTCGGCTGACGCTCAGGAGCCCTGTGGATTTTGAGGACAAAAGCACCTATGAGCTAGACGTGCAGGCGA
Organism: Serranus cabrilla; assembly: GCA_903364295.1. Lineage (NCBI taxonomy): Eukaryota > Metazoa > Chordata > Actinopteri > Perciformes > Serranidae > Serranus > Serranus cabrilla. Next base: position 608,832 of record CAFUXE010000117.1, on the reverse strand, counting down.
CCGATCTGGGACCCAACCCGACCCCCTCCGTGTGCAAAATCATCATTCACGTCACAGATGTTAATGACAATGCCCCAGAAATTAGCATCACCCCGATGACCTCCATCACCACGGGCATCGCGTACATCAGCGAGGCGGCAGACAAGGACAGTCTGGTGGCGCTGATCAGCACCTTGGACAGGGACTCGGGTGTGAACAGCCAGGTCCACTGCACATTATACGGCCACGACCATTTCAAACTCCGACAGGCTTACGAGGACAGCTACATGATAGTGACAGCAGCGGTCCTAGACAGGGAGAGGATTAGTGAGTATAACTTGACGGTCATGGCTGAGGATTTTGGGTCACCTCCGCTGAGAAAGATCACTCAGTATACCATTAGACTCAGCGACGAGAATGACAACGCCCCTCACTTTACTAAAGCTGTCTACGAAGTTTCAGTGGTGGAAAACAACGCCCCGGGGGCTTATATCACCACAGTGGAGGCCAGCGACGCAGATCTGGGCAATAACGGCAAAATTACATACAGACTGGTGGACGGTGTCATCATGGGGTCCCCAGTGAACACCTTTGTGTCTCTTAACTCAGTGTCTGGCTCCATATATGCACTCAGAAGTTTTAATTATGAAGTGATGAAACTGCTTGACATACACATCCAAGCGAGTGATGGGGGGTCACCACAGCTGCAGAGCACAGCTGTCATCAGACTAAAAATAGTTGATCAGAATGACAACCAACCTTCTATCATAGAGCCACCCCTTTACAAAGGATCCGCTGAGGTTTTCTTGCCCAAAGATGCACCTGCAGGTTATGTGGTAACCCAGATAAAGGCCACAGATGCTGATGAGGGCATAAATGCACAGCTGTCCTATAAAATCACCGAGGGGGGACACCTGGGTTTCTCTATCAACAAAGACACAGGGAAGGTGCACGTGAGCCGACAGCTGACGTATGATCTCACAGACAATGTCAAAGTCACAGTGTCGGTCAATGACAATGGATCCCCGGCGCTCACCTCCACAGCCATTATACACTTGAGCTTCATAGAAGGAACTCTACCCAGTATGCCTTCCTTGGCTGAAAACGGCGGCGAGGAGCTCTTTGAATGGGACATGTCCATAGCCATAATCATTGTCCTGGCAGGGAGCTGCTCCCTCCTCCTGCTGGCTATCATTCTCATCACAACCATTTGCAGCCGCCGGAAAAAGGAGCCGAGAGAGGGGGGGTATGATGATAAAGAAGACGTACCAAATGTGGAGAAAGTGGAAAGTGGTCATGTTGATTCATTGATCGCCAACCACAAAGGCAAAGTGTTTGATGCCCATCCATTCCCAGAGAAACCTCCATTGGCCAGCAGCAACACAACAGAGACAGGCTGTGAGGACGGCAGGCAGACAGCAGGCATCTTTGAGTCGAACAGCAGGGTGATGGAGGGGAAATTAAAGGTAAGTCGTTATTTTTCACAGATATTTAAAGTTTCTTTTGCACCGACTTTTGAATTTCGACTGAAAATGTGTGTGTTTTTGTGTCTTTGCAGGGTTATTCCACACTACCAGGATATGGGAAAGAGACAGTCAGACCGATAACAATATGGAAGGGTAATTCATTCACCACAATCTCAGCAAGAGATCCCCACATCAGTGGCAAGGACAGTGGAAAAGGGGACAGTGACTTCAATGACAGTGATTCTGACATAAGTGGAGATGTGCACAAAAAAGAGTCGCCGCCGACAAACAGTGAGTGTCACAGAAGCCTTAAAATGAAATAGAAATTAGTCAAATTAGAGGTGAAATCCATGCAGTGATGTGGCATGAATACCGTTTGCTTCACAGTGTGATTTATATCTGAGCCAAATTGCAGCCAGTTGCAACAATGCATTTTCCAACACGCAGACACATTATGATTTATTTTACCTGGGCTCACTGGGGTTTTCCAACACCAAACACCCTGAAGCAGGTGAGCCAGCAAATGTATTCATATTACACCCTGACAGCACTGCTGTTTTCCACAGGTCTCTGGGCATGTACAAGCGAGTGCAAAGTGTTGGGACACTCGGACCGATGCTGGAGCCCTTCAGCTACGAGGCCCAACACGAGCATGGCCTGCGGACCTCATCTGTCAACTTTCAACAAGACCGCTTCACTTCCCCGGAACACCGGAAGGGAAAACTACTACCCAGCTCACATACCCAAAACCAACGGGCTGCAAAGCGTGTACGAGAAAGTCCAACACCAGGAGTTTGATTATATTCTCGTTGGCCCGCCGACGCCGGCCAGAATACAGGAAACAGATGAGATATCGATTCCAGAGTACACAAACTCTTAAAAATCAAAGAATCCTCAAAAGGGATCCAGTCTTTCTACTGTACAGTACTTTTCTCTTTACTGACTCTATGTTGGATTGTTGCAGTGTTTTGTAGTATGTCATGTGGCTCATATAAGACTGTTCATTGTATCATGTGTAATATGCAAGATTTTGTACATTAATAATATATTTTTCATAATGACTCAATGTAAAAAAGAATTTTATTATGACTTTTCAAGAGCATGTGTTACTATTTAAGGGGCATGACCTATGGACATTTAGGCTTAAAGGGGCCTTTCTGCTGTGGAAAACAATCAATATGAAAGAATACCATGTTTGTGGTAGGTTTTGTCACATTGTTGCACAAATAAACAGTTAAAAGCTAAATTGTTTTGCTTCTCAACACAGTTAAAAAAAATGGAGCTGTCTGGGCTTACAGGACTCAAATGCAATTTTATAGGAGAAGTACAACCTATTGTCCTTCGGAAATATTCAGAGAAGCCCACAGAATAACCTCAATTAGCCAACTGAATGCATTTCATTTGCCTTAAAGGCTTATAAGCCGCAATAAATAAAATGTGGTCCTCCAACGATCACAGTTAAATTGATAGCAAGCATAAGCCAATGTCATATTCTTTTCATGATACACAATAGTAGTTACAGGGCTGCCTCAATCTGCATGCAAATACTGCATTTCTAATCAAATGCTCTTACAATTACACTTTTTTTTTGCGAAGGTCAAAGAATCTCCTCACCTTTTCTGATTGCCTCCCAGCTTACCAATTATCCAAAAATGTGGTTCAATCTGTTTCCAAGCAACTGCAGCACTGCACATTCGAATCCATTTTCTTACTATGTTTCTTCTTTTTAACTTATGATAAAGACAGAGTAACCGTGACCACGAAAGTACCTTTCTCCTATTGTCAAATCTGAAAATTAATCATTAGTCAAAGGTTACGTCTGTGTGTCTCTCATTGTGTGTGGTATTGCCTGTTCAGTGCTGTCCTGTAGCACACTAGCCATTTTAAAAGCTTAGAAAACTCATAGGGAGTGCAATCTGTTTATTCCACACATGCAACCAGACAAAACTGGAGGGAAATCTGCAGCATTTATGTAAATTGATATCAGAGTTGACATCCTGCTATATCAGGTGGTATAAAGCATAACTGACATATATGTTTTCCTCTTAACCCTGACTGAGAGATGAGCTAAAAGCCTCTCCAGCACCCGTTACATCACTGCCTGTAACACCAGCCAGTCTGAGCTCAGAGCTGCTTTGCTGTCTTGTTTTAGTCTGGTACCACAGGATGGCCACCTTGCTTTAGGCGAACTGGACCTACAGGTAACATTCAGACGAAGAATTTAGCTCAAAGAATTTATATCAACTGTGCGTCATTCACACTCAAATGTGAAAAAGCCTCCTGGTGGATAACCTGATTCTCCAAAGAGAAGCAGCAGTATTAGTTGAGGAATTATAGAGGACAGCATGAAGGAGACTATGGAAAAAATCCAAAATACCACTCATGAATCTGGCTGTTTTGAACACTACACGCCTCCGGTAAGATGGGCTTAGTAAGTTTTTGATTGCAAATATTATTGACATCCATGACATGTAAGACTCTGCAAACTCTTAAGGTTTCCAGCAGAGTTATCAGTTGTTGGCATTTCCGTGGGTGTCTTTTCTTACTTTGCATCTTGTGAACTTTGTGAAGGAGCAAAACAGCGCGGCGACCTCCTCTGCGGTCAGTCGCCTTCTGAGATTTGGAGCTGTGGCTCTTATTGTTGGTGCAGTGTTGATGTTGTGTGCATCCATGGCTGCTCTCTACCTGTGGAAAGTCAGCGATAAAAATGTAAGTGTCCTCTGAGGTTTAAGCTGTGGTTATTACAGTGCAGCTTCAATAACAGATGTCTAAAGCGTGGATGCTTTTAGTAGGAAATGGATCCAAAGTACAGCCTTAGATAATAAAAACTCTTGGTAACACTTTATATGAAAGTACCATTAACTAGTTGCTTATTAGCATGCATAGAAGTAGCATAATGGCTCTTTATAAGTCACTAAAGCACTTATTAATGCTTTATGATTAAAGACCCTATTCTGCAACTACTAAGATTTACTAAGAGTTTTCCCTCAATACCCTCCTGTTAAGTCCCTATTGATAGTAAGTAAGGAACATGAATTATGAATTATGTTTTGCTCAGCCTTATAATGTGGTTGTACCAAAGAAACCCCTAAATAACACTTCATAACTATGGTTTATTCTTATGAAACAAAATATAAATCACCTCAACAACTCAGAATATGTTCGTTAACTAAAGTGAGGTTTCATTAGTCAGCTTGTTTGAAAACCAATGAATTAGTTTGATCGAGAAATACTTTGTTCTTCTGCCACTGCATGTGAAGAAAACTTGTTTATCATCATGTTGCGTGAGTGTGAAAACGAGGCAACTTTAGAACAGCAAACCTACGTGGGTCAAAAAACGTGTCAAACTGTGAATTAATTATTAGCAAGACTTCACTTTAGGGACTTAATTTTATTTATTTATTTATTTGGACAATTTTAACACTTTGTGTTGTGTTACACAAGAATAAACACATAAATAAATAGTATTAAGTGTTATTAAGGGAGACTCACTATTTTTGTGGCACTACCACCAAACTGTACAAAGCAAAGCATATGAATTCATATTCAACGACTTCCTTATTTACTATCAATAAGAAGGGCTGTATATAAGCAACAAGACCTCTTATCTAAAATACTTGCAGTAACTCCTGTTATACTGTTAAATATGTGCTATGACGAGTATGGTTGCCATCTTTAAAAATATATTAAAGGATTACTTTATGGCAAAGACTTTATGTTTATGGTCCTTTTTGTCTGTTTTTCAGCAGGATTACGGAAAAAAAACTAAAGGCCTGATTTTCATTAAAGTTGGTGAAAGGGTTTAGCATCAGTTAGAGAAAAGCTCCAATCAATTTTGGAGTGGACCCAAATCAAGGGATGGTTACACAAATTATTTTTCACTTTCGTTAACACTGAGAGATAGGGCATGGCCTTGGCAGAAGTCTGTGCTCTCTGAGTGCCCTTTTAGTTTGTTTTGTTTGCTCTAAAATTCCTATGAGGCATGCATTTCCCTGAAACTGATTTTTTTTTTCAAATGCAACAATTTGTACATTGTGCAGTGCACCTGCCACACGTCAATGACAGAGGAGACACACAGTCAGGACACGGTCAGGAATGTGACGGGAATATAAAACGCAGACAAATGAGCTCAGCAACATGAAGAATGTGTTACTTAATTTGAGTACTCCAGTGGAAAATGTTACAAATCATATTGTACAGCATGCATTCAGTAACTTTAAGTGGAATAACATTGTAAAAGTAATCCTTCCAACACTGTCATTATGCAGCAATGAAGTGGTTGTTAAGGGGAAACTCTTGAGAAAAAGGGAAGTTCAGAATAAGGCATTACTAAGTGGTTTATATGGACTAATAAGTAGCCAGTATGCAACTAATATGCATGCTAATGATCATTTAGTTACTGCTACCTTAGTAAACCTTAGAATAAAGTGTTACCAGACTTTTTTTTGCACATGAGGTATTCATGTTAATGGCAGAGATACCCTATCAATAATTCAATTCATCATCATAATTCAATGACACTGCAGCCTTAATTCTGTTACAAAACATACAAAAGACATAAATAGTTTCAGTAACTCTGCTCCATACATATAAAATAGTGTAATGTTTATGTCCTATTGAGCTTACCTGTAGGGCAAACATTCCAATCAAGGTCTGCAGCAGCATCTCCTGTGGTGCTCTGCTCAGCAAGCTTAAAATACACAGGATTTCTGTAAGAAAGGAAACGCCAGTAATTACAGTGCAGGGGGATTTCATTGCACATGAGGTGTGTTTGTGTGTGTCTCATTTCTATTGTGTTTGCTACGGTATGATTTACATTACTTGACTAATCAGTCACTTTAACGTTCCACCTTGAATGCTGCCAGGTTTATAATGTTCGTTACAGTATGAACATCAATGGCGAGGTGAGGCAGGGCTCCGTGGAAATTGATTCAGACAACAACCTGGAGAGATTTAAAACTGGGAGTGGAGCTGAGGAAGCTGTGGAGATTCATGACTTTCAAATTGTGAGTGAGTTTGTCCTTGTTCTCTCTTCGCGAGGTAGTTCAGCCGAGACTTTCTGTGTGCTTAGCAAAGTAGCAAAGCTGTGAGTGTAAACATGGCATCTCTGTGATTTGGTGCAGGGAATAACCGGAATCCGCTTCTTTGGAGGAGACAAGTGCTATATAAAATCCCAAATCAAAGCCAGCCTTCCACACATGGGAGCTCACAACAAAGAGTCGCTGATGTTTGACCTGGTATGTGCACACTACTTGATACAGAACGTTGCAAATTGAAAAGAAAGAAATGGCGGTGTTTAAAGCAAGCACATCCTCAGCTCATTTCTGTTTCTAATTCAAGGACATTATCTTTTTCTTCTTTGCAGACAGATGAAGCCATTCCAGCAAAGTTTGATGATGACTTCCTCATATGGGTTTCTGCAGAGCAGCCTCTGAAGGACACCAGCTTTCTGAGCAACAAAATTCTGGGTCTCTGCGGTGAACTTCCCATTTACTGGCTCCAACCTGTCTACCCTAAAGGTTGCCTTCTTCTCCTCTTTCCAGATATTATGCATTGCTTCACTCCAACCTGGCCCGCTGTGGTCCTTTCCATTTGAATTATTGTACATTCCTTCATAGTTTATTCAAAGCTCAGTTGTGATTGCCCTGCTTATCTGCTGACACACTTGTAAAATGTGCAGCCTTGTCTGCGAAGTTGGCGAAACATCTTGAACACAGTCTACATTTAGAGTACACCAAAAAAGGCTCCGGTCTTGTATTAAAAAAGAATGATCTTGAAATATGCAAGACTGCTTGAAATCACTGCTGCTAATTTAATTATTCAGGACATCGGAGACAGCCCCAGCTATGTAGGATTGAGCTCTGAGGACATGTATGGCGTCTTGTGGATGTTGACCCAATACTCTCGCCTCTCGTGGCTGCTCTAACAGATGGGGAGAGGAGAAAGAGAGACACACAGCGAGCCAAACGGCAGTTTAACATAGAGGAGTTGGATGCAGCTGCTGAGGAGAGGAACCCGGTGAGTCACACAGAAGATGACACCTCCAGAGTCGGGGAAGAAGAGGAGGGGGGGAACTCTGCTGCAGGGTCAGCATACAATCCCGAAAACCCCTATCATGTGAGTAGCAACTTCATCAACAGCACTGTTTATGGTAAACAAGGCTCCAGAGCTGGTGAATTTTTGATTAAGTACCAAGAGGCCTATACTGAGCCCCGAAGCAGCCCTCAAAGTAACAGTAGGAATTGAAGTTTCTCTGTTTTGTCAACACTTTTTCAGACGTCTTCATAACATCATATGTAAAGTGCCAGCCTTATTAAAAAATGTATTTTCACAGAAATAGAAGTGCAGGCTGTGGAAATGTGCTAACATCTGTCAGCTGATATACGGCTGCTGCTGCTGTGGAGTAGGTGCCATATCAGTGCCTATGATTACAGGTCACTGGGGTAACAGCTGCAATTCCAAGTTGATGAACTTATGAACTGAAGTGAAAATTCCCAATGCTTATAAAAATTCATGTTGCCTAAGAGGACTGTAGTCACGTGTTTGGGAGGATGAGAAGTTTTTGAAGGAATTTGAATTGCAAATGAGTATAGATTAAAATAATAATAAAAAAAAGATTGCTCTTCAAAATTAACATTGCTTCAAAACTGCAGCGCAGCGGAGGGGCCAGGGAGGAAGGCGCCATGACCTTTGACACCATGTTAGACCACCAGGGGATCTGCTGCTCAGAATGCCAACGCGGCTACACTCACTGTCAGAGAATATGCGAGCCCCTGCGTGGCTACTGGCCCTGGCCTTACAACCACAGAGGATGCCAGGTAGCTTGCCGAGTCATTATGCCCTGTCGCTGGTGGGTGGCACGCATATTAGGGGTTGTGTAAGAAAACACGCTACACTTGTGAGAAAATATCTTTTTTTAAAAGACCCGCAAGGTCTCTAAACTTTCAGCTTCTATGCAGTTATGCATGCAGATATTTATTTCTTTGGTGTTTGACTGTAAATTCTGCCAGAAAGCTGTGTCTTTTAGCAGGGGGATGTGCAGTATTTCAGTTAAATGTATTCAACATGTGTGTTTAATTACTTTTGGGAATTTTGTCATTTGGACAGAAAAAATCTAACATGTCCTCCAAATAATCCAAGTATGTCTGTTTTATTATCCTACCCTCAAATACAACCAAGGGTATTTCAAAATTAGCCCACTGGTGAATGTAACGGTAACTATTTTAAACATGTTACCGCTTTTAAACAGTTTAATTAAGTTCAGGCAACAAAACTACTTGGTTAAGGTTTAGGGGGAAAGTGCATGTTTTGGCTTTTAAAAAAGTAAGTTAAGTAACTAACACAAGTGAGGTTAGTTACATAGTAACAATTTAATATCACATCTTCACTTCCGCCTTTGTTTTTACACATAATTAATACATTATTAATATGGTCAAAGGTGGGTATTGCTAAACATTTGGGGTTGTTTTTTGGGGGAGGACAGTTAAAAAAAAAAACAGGATGTAATTTTTAGCCTGTATTTGAGTTTTCAAAAAGATTATTTAATATGTCATTTTAATCTCAAATAAGACACATTTTTATTCCCGGGTTTAAGGCACAGTCTCACACATTAGTTAAAATAAAAAATTACTTGTATTCTTAATAACATACATTTTCTCATTTGAGTATATTAAGTATTATTTGTATCTTTTATGTATTTGCACCCATCTCTGCCCGTGTGCATGAAATGCATAACGTGATACATGGTTTTACTATCACACCTATGCTGTGGTTAATATACTATCATTTTCATCCAGATGATATATGTTACATATAAACAGGTGCTTTCTCCTTGCAGGCTGCTTCTTTTCCTACAGTAAAACTGGAACACATAAATGCCATATTTGCCATTTGCAGCAACATATTCACACATGAGTGCATTCATCTTTGCATCATGTAATACCAAAGCTTAATGTGCTGTACTATGTTTAATGGAAGGTATGGGACTGAATCCAAAGGCTCAGCAGATCATGTACCTTTTCTGACTGAGTAGGCTTCAATAAATTCTAATTACAGTATATGCTGTCTTTGATGTAGATGATTTTTGTGTCACATCTTGTTTCCATGGTTCCACTGGGTGCTTTTCTGATAAAACTGAAGTGACAGCAATGGTTGCCATAACTTCCATTCACAGCTCAGAATCAGTTTGAGGGCAATGCAATTTGTGCACACTGACATCTGCATTGATGTGAACTAATGTGAGATGAGTGTCATGCCAATGATGGAAAATATTTCCATAAAAGTGACGTTTTTATTTAATAAATAAATAAATAAATGTATATTTTTTTCTATGAAAAGAGAGCAGTCTGGATGCTAAGCTACCAAATAACATGATCACAGAAACAGGCTTTTTTTCTTCTTCTTCTGCTT
>CAFUXE010000117.1:571304-598957 GCA_903364295.1 Serranus cabrilla | reverse complement strand
TTTTTTGCACAGCTGTTATTGGGGCTTGTGGTGTCGAGGCTATTCTGAATACCTCAAAATCAAAAGAAATCAGATTACGATCTCTAAAGCCATATGCCAACTTTCTAAATAATTGAAAGGAGCCATGTTGCGATCAAGACGATTTCACAGAGGGTGATCCAGGCACATCAAATTACAACAGATGTGAAATTGCACCATATCTGCCACTAAAGCCGCATTGAAACTCTGAAGCAGTGTGAGGAAACAACACAAAGAGATGCTTGTCTCTTTGCTTGGAGATCTTTCCTGGTTTTCATGGGGGTAGAGGTGCTTATCACATCTGCAGTGCTGATAAGACGGCCTCTGTGCTTCCGTAGGCTATATAATATTAATCCCTCTCCCACGTCTGCAGATGCACTTAAAGGAAGGTGACAAGCATGACATATCCAGGACCTCCTGATGGCTCGTGCTCTGGAGTGCAGCCGCTAAAAGAGCCCCAAGTACCCTCAAGTGATGTAAATTTGCAGGGGGAGTCCAATTTCCATCACAGCACTGTCACTGCCATGGTCATTAAACTAAATCATCCCGCTGTGTGTCACACAGCTCCCATTTTAAAGTCCCCTCAATAATGGAGTTATACTTGGACTGCAGATTGCAGCACAACAGCGAATGTCTGACCTGACAGCGGCTGGGAGAGGACCCTGTGCATTATTTCATCTTTAGAAATCACAGGCAGACAGGCTATATGAATGGGAGAGATACCTTAAAATTATGAAATAATTGAGACACCTATTCGTATCTTAGCCGCGCCACGCCGCGCCGGCTGTGAATCAACAGGACTATAGAATCTCTAAACTTAGCAACTGCAGCTGAAATTTAAATATGATGTGTTATGTGCCTGTTGCTGTTGGCAGTTTCCTTGGGTTTCACTCAGAATATGTTGATACAGCAGCACAAGACAAAGAGCTCAGAGTCTAAGCTAGACAAAAGGAGATGAAAAACACAAAGCAAAAAGGGAGAAAAAAACACATCACCACAAGCAACAACTCAAAATGGCATTTAAACTGAGAAAAAATACATAGCTCACAACAACAGCAGTTTTGTTATCCTGAGGCCCTGTTTCTAAAAAACTTGTTTCCTTTTGCCATCCCTCTCCTAAGAAGAGAAATGTACCCCCATTGAGTAGAAAAGACGAATGTGTTGGAGAGCAGCTTCAGTGTGTGAGACAGTGGTGCCTTTTTGTTTGTCTCCCCTCTGGAGCCAAGCTTACCCTGGGAGCCCTGCAGGCCAGGGAACAAACAGAGCTTTGTGAGCACTGACCCACTGTGCCCAGCAGCCAGACTGCAAACCTCCACTCCTGTGCTAATAGGAAACCACAGACGAGGAGTCCGCAGCAGCCGAGGGAGGGGAGCTTTCTCGCATCCACCTGTGCTTTCATCATTGCCCATCAAAACAAGCACAGTCAGGCGGGGGTCTGTGGTACTCTGGTGACCACTGAATCAAAAGCTTTTGCACCAACATCCTCTTGGCACCAACACTCAGCACAATACATTTGGGATACCTTAGCTGCTGATTTATTTTGTGGCATGGATTTGTGCTAATCAAGCCCGTGCACTCACCACAGCTGCCTATAAATACGTCAATAGCCTGTCATAAATTTGCCTGTTGTTGCCCATGAGGCATTAGAAGTGTGAATAGAAGTGTGAAGTGAACCACTCTAGTAAACGTGTCCTACATTTGATTGCATGTTTTCCATTACATCCAGACATGAATGAAATAAACAGTAGTGACAGTCCATTTTGCACCTTAACCAGAACACAGAAATCCTTTTAGGCTAGCTCATTATGTTTTTCTGCAAGAAAGCACTGCAATACGTTTATAGATGCTGGCGTTGTGAAGAACCTGTAACCCGCGGTTTTGCACCGGCAATAACAACCCAGGCACTGAACATTTGTCTTTTTCTTTTCTCCTGAATGGCCAGAAATAACATGGCTGGACGATGGAGGGGGTGCCTGGTACAAGGCTTAAATGCTTTTTAATCCCATGGTTGAGTGACCACTTGCAGCTCTGCCCAGTAGTCTGACTCTGCCTGCCATTTGCAGGTTTCTCTGAAGTTTCTTTGCCATTGGCTGGAGTGTCTGCTCGACTCTCTCTTTCTCTCCCTCACCCACCTATTTAGTATGCAAGCCCCTAATGGCTGTTAATTAAATGCCTGCTGGTATTGTATAAGGGAGTCTGTCTTGTTTATTTCACCAAGTTAAAGCTGTAAATATTGTCTATAGACCTACCTGCATTCAGTGAATAATACTTTCTATGTCATGAAACAATATAGCAATTCTCCCGAGTGACTCAATTACTTTGCACACACTGCAGGGATTTTTTTTCTGTGTATTGCACTTGGTTGCATGGTGTCCTTGTTACACTCTAACGGAAAACCTGTAGTGTGGTGTAGGTCTAAATTGGACACAGTGCAGGAATTTGCACCATTGTTTTCTTAGGGACACACTGTATATGTGACAGTTAGTGTGGTGGAGGAATCCAACCTGCAGCGGATGTCAAGAGTTCCTCACAAGAGGTGGACAGTTATCTTTACAACACAGCAGGCATGGGTCTCTCTCACAGGATGCTGTATAACCAACAATGTAAATTATGCTTCCTCACCCATATCTTTTTTTTTTTCCTTCTTTTTTTTTTTTTTGTACCCTGACTGTGAAATTTAATTTGAAAAGCCACGCCATGCCTGATGGGATCAATAGTAAAGGATCCTCTATCGAAATATGGCATTTGTCAAAACTTCAGTCACCGTAGGATGTACCCCAGAACGTACACGTCCTCTGGTGGGGTGCTTAAAAAGAGCTATAGATAGCTCAAAGCAGAATCAAATCAAGACTTCACATCTACAAAAACAGAAAAAAAACACAGCTCCTCCACAAAGCAATGTCGAGAGGCTTGCCACATGAAAGCAGAAGTTGTCCAAAGAGTTGCGGGAAGTACTGACAAAGTTTATGAGAAAAAAGTAAATGTGTTTTTAATCCTCAGCAGCACGTGCAACAATGAGGGAGCCTGAGCCCTTAGATATGCCACCCCGGGGGCAGGCTCTATACTTAAGGCTTACAACAGCCTCATTATCTCCCTCAACTCACATCAGATCCTAGCAGCAGTTTGTCACAGGCAGGCTCCTCTCTGCCAGTAGGCATCAGACCAATACTCCTGCAACACTACTGTACATAATTGCCATATGGACAGCATTTTGAGCCAGACTGAAGACTAAAAAGCCCTCCAGGCAGATTCCCCAGATAACTAAATGAATATTTTATCTCATTTCCATCTAATTTGCACCACATTATTATACAGAACTGAAATTTTTAATTAATTGATAGAACAGATCAAACACAGGTTTACACTTTGATTTTCGGGAGCTGTTATTTTGATAATTTGCATGACTTTTTTCCCATGCCAAGCTTTTTAATCTCCTAGAATTTCAGCATCTCTATATAGAAACGCTATAATAAAACATACAGCAAATTAATAACTGTCAGCGCACATGAAATGCTTGTCTTGGTTGTGTGAGCAGTTCCAGTGAGAAGTCCTTTTACCTGCCACCCCACTGATTAATTAATTTCACACTGTTTAATTAAATCCACAGTCTGGGGAGTCTGGGCAGCACCGTGGGGAGGCCTATCTGAGCCTTGTGTGTACAGAGATTACTAAAGAAGGTCTCAGACACCCGCTCTCTGGCTGATGTTGACACTGACGTCACCCCTCTCTGCATACCGGAGCATGATTGTGTCAGTGTCATCAAGCAGTTGTGTGCTTTTACTGCTGGGGACATGATAGCACTGCATTTGTTGATTAACTGCTGGCATTTACATTAACTTAAGAGACTGGAGCATTTGACAGCATTTGACACAAAACAGCATCTGACAGAAGCGGCTGATGAAGTGTGCTGTTGCTGTTTGTAAAACCTTGGATTTTTCTTCATTAGTTACCTTAACTGCACGGATAAAAAATTAAAAACAATCTCAAGTGCCATGCAAATGTAATAGGATAGGGTAGGATAATAGCATAGGGTAAAAAAAGTCTAAAAATCCCTGAATAAGAAAAGCAAAAAGCCAAATTCAAAAATATGTACATACATATACATAAACACCTAAAAAAAATGTGGACTATGTTGTGCTAGATCAAAAAACAGTGCAAATTGGCTTCAGCGCAAATGAGCATATTGAACTGCCATATCCTGTCCAACACTGTTGCATCCAACAGTCAAAGCCTAAGAGACACAGAGACACCGTCTCTCTTATGTCAGAACAGAGAGGTGCATGAATGTGTAGCGCAGCAGGAAATATGACTGTGTGGGCTGGAAAGCACGCATGTTACTCTCTCTGTTCTCTTGAAACATATTTTTGGCACCTCTAATCACAAACACATTGCGACTCAGATGGCTCAAAATGTATCTTTACAGTATAACTTTAAAATAATTGGATTTATGGCTATATATACACACACAATTTGGAGGACTACGATAGATGTGCACACTAACATTTGAAAGGATTACATTGATTCTTTCTAATCTGTCATAATAGCAAATATAAAGCTGATTCCAACTGTCGTGTGCTCAATCTAGTGTTTGTACGTGGAGGAAAGCACGGATAATCGATTAGGTACATAAAGATGGCAGCCTGCTGGTTTGATGTGATGTGATGTGGAACCAGCAGTTCCTTGTGCTCTCTATTTGATGTGCCAAGAGCTATTAGAGCAACAAACACTTTGTACAATGGCACTGATATGAAAAAGAAATGGCATAAAACAAAGATGGCAGTTTTTTTTTCCTACGCTGTTTTTTATCTAATAATTTACAGTTAACTGTATTTATCAAAATCCCAATTTAAGATATAAAGAAATCTGCCATTGAAAAGAAAAAAGGTTTATCTTTTGAGTTGGGTTGAAATAAATAGCACAAAGAACTTTTTCAGCATTTTAGACACCCCATTGAAAGAATATATAATATAAATGGGGAAAGACGTTGGACATGAATATATGCAGAAAATCTGGTTAAAATAAATTTGGACTTATAGAGCTAAACATATTTCATCTTGTGAATTATACTGTAAGCTACATCTGTTCAACCCCAATATATCTCCTAAATACCAAAGGTGTAACTCTGAAAATGGGGACATGCATTTTACTATTTGAAACAGAGGTCAGATATTCAACAGAAAGTAATTACATTGGATCCCTGAATATCTATATTGGGAGACATAGAACTGCTCAAAAAGTTTTATAATGATAATGAAAAGAAATTGGTCCTTTTAATAATGAAAATTTATATTAACTATAAATCCAAGTAGCAATCTAAGATCAACATGTCCTCACACCTAAACGGAGCAGACTTAACATGATGTTAAGGTTGTGAAATGACAAAAAAACTGCAGATGTAACATCCATAAGTGGGATAATTATGGATCTCCGTAACGTCACTTCTAAATACATTACTACAGCCACTAAAAGGTGGCGTGCATTGCTAGCATTGCTATGGGGTCTATTGAGAATTTGCCTGTGGGGGTTTTGCATTGGATCTAGGTTCATGGTAGAAAATAAGCTCCGTGGCAAACACACGTTTCTGATGCTTACACGTTTTGTTCAGCAGGATAATCTTCACAAATTAACACCACTTTTATGATGTTTGAAGCGTTTATGTAGCCAACAGAAGTGAAAAGCTAACGTTATGCTATCACAAACTGCACCACAGCTGCATGACTTTAATGTCAGCACCGTTAGCTTCAGACAGTCTCCAACAAGCTAACCAGCGGGTTTTCGACAAGCTAGTGAACTCATAGCCTAATAAATAATTCATGAACTTAATCTACAATATACAAGAGCTTGCAAGAGCACTGAAACACATGACTAGAGGCTGTAAGGCGGACTAGTGAGAGAGTTTCTGTCCATAACCAGGGTGATGACGATTAATGTCCCCGACAACCACTTTGGTCTCATTTAGCCACTTGATAACTGCCATTTTAAGGAGACGTAAAAATATCAAAATACGCATGTCGTACAATAAAACATTATCATCTCTTCAGCTTTTGTTAACCACAGACCTTATTCCAGGCTGGCCACCACCAACCCATTCAAAATCCTCACTGAGTTTCAGAGAATAAACCCCTACGGCACTAAAATTCTAACTTACTTCCTGGTTTAAGAGCTAATTCCTGTGGCGCCCTGTACAGGTCATTTTTAGCTGCTGTACAAACGACACATGAGGTTGTTTATTTGATGGAGGACAGTCTCAGTAAAACAATGGTGGAGAAGACTACCGTCATACTGCACCCCAGAAAAGGACAACCAATTAAATTTGACAGGATATGGGACAAAGTTGTAAACAATATACAGGAAATAGAGGGACAGTTATCTCTGTGGAAAATATTTTATGTTTTATGAGTACTGAAGCCATGATAGAGTGTTGGTAGTTTACAGGATGCTGAATATTTTTCTATATGTTGGGGTTAAGGGACTGAATGGTTAGTTTTAATGATGAATGTATTAACACACAAAGAAAACACAGTGAAAGCATTTATTAAAAATATAATTAAAATAAAGATGATGTAAGGTTTAAATAAAGCATTTTCATTGAAGATAACAGAAACTACTAGAAGGATGAAGGTTTAATTTGATCCATACGCAGTTCCAAAGTTTAATTACAAAATAACCCGAGGTCACGTCCTTAAAGCGCGTCTCTTCCAGGCATCACAAGTATTCACAGGCTTTTATTCAAACAAACAACTGAATCTTCAAACAGTTGAGGGTTGCGCTCTTTACTTAGACGGGATAAACTTTTAATAGGCGTTACAGCGCACAGCATCAAGACAGTTTTGCAGACTGATACAGCATTAGCTGGGAGAACAGCGCTCTATTTGTGCTTGCCTTGTCCTGTGACAGGAAGACCTATCAGGTGCTCATCTCTACACCCCCCCTCCCATCCCTCTCTCCTCCTGACCTCATTCTGTCATCTTCGTTTTCCTTCTTCCCCACTCTCAGGTCTTTTATAAAGTGTCTCCATGCATTACACATTTAACAATGCATTAAAAATAGGCCACCATCAATCAGTCATTCAGCGGCACCGACAGAATCTACTTGTGGCACCAATTTGATATGTTTCTCGAGGTTCAGAAAGACAGCGGCACTATAAACTCTTTGTGTACGGGGCAAACTCAACAGAGATGAAAACACACATTTATGTGCTAATAATACACCGTACCCCATAAAACCCACCGTAATAATTCTGAATTCCCCTTTCTTGGTTTCCTGCAGCACTGTGCAGTGTCTTTCCAGAAGCCAGAAACAGAATCAAAATAATACATATGCAGGCGGCAAGCCGTGACGAGATTTCTGTTGATGGCTGCCAGGTTAGCGTCGTGCCCAAAACAGTGATTTGAGAACTGTGATGCATGATACGGGATAGGTACTAGGTAAAATCTGATGTAATGGTTGGGAGTGAGTCAAGCCCCGAGGGCAAATAGTCTGAACAGTCTGACTCCAGGTTGCTCATACCAAAGCAGATGTTCGACTGACGACAGCAGTACAAAAGACATGTTATTCACAAGGTATTTTATGTTATTAGGACGGTATGTCAAGGTTGCTTTGCTACCGTTTCGGTAGCCTCTTTGATAGCCATATATACATAATATATTGAACAAAAAGAACTCACAAAGTATTTTCTCTGGGTTTTGTTAACACAGTAAGGTGTTCTCCTGCCCAGGTAGAGGTGTGGAAGTCGGCTGCTGAGCTTTGATGTTGCAGCTCTGCTCTGAGGCTTGATCCTGCGTTCTGGACTTCAAAACAGACTGCACCTCGTCATGGGTAACAGCTTGAAGAGGTAGACACACACTGCACAGACATGCCTGAAGGACCACACACACACACAAAGACATTTGGTCAGAGAACAACAAACATTTGCCATCAGCTTCACGTGGAGAAAACGGCACGTTACAAAGTTTATCTGTGTGGGGAGAATCTACAGTATCATCTGAGTGGAATACAGTCTAGTTTAGGTGTTTGTTTTTATGAAACTGATAGCTAAAAGCATAAAAAGCTTATAGCTTTAAACAATATAAAAGCATATCAAAGAGATAGCTTAAATTCTATAAAACAGATAGGTTAAAAGATTACAAAAAAGATAGCTTCGAGCATATAAAACATAGCCTAAATCATATAAAACAGAGAGCTCAAATCACATAAAACAGATGGATTAGATCATATAACACTGATAAATTAAATCATATCAAACTGATAGCCTAGAGCATATAAAACAGAAAGATTAAATCATATAAAACATAGCTTAAATCATATATAACAGATTGCTCAAATCATAAAAAAACATAGTATAATAACCGCGTACAACGTACGCAATTCAGAATCACTCATGAACGTACTATAAGAACTGGATACTGGTTACTAAATGGTGTCTATTCGGAGTTTACTTCTGCGTGATTTGAATGGGAAAGAAGCTGTTAGACTTACACACTTATACAAACTAACAAAGAAGTAGTAGTGTCTTAACTATGGAGGAGCTGAGCAGTGCAGATCTAGAAAATAAAACACACTGAAGGGTGTGCAGAGCTACTTAAAGAAGAGGTCAATGAGAAGTAATGAGTCGTTCATGTTACATAGCAACTGTCTCAGTCTTTGCAGGAGGCCAATACTGTGAATATTACACATTTATTTATTTAAAAAGAATAAACTTGGAATGTGTCTATATCTTTCATACTGCGTTACTTGATGACCATTTTGGAGGGACAATAATGTCAACATACCACAGCCTGTCACAAGGTATTGCCTAATACAATAACGAGCCACAGTAAAAGCCTTTTCTGTTACAGCACAGGATTCAGAGAGGGCATAATAGAAAGCAGCTCTGTTTTATATCTCTGTGTAGAAACATTTGTTGAAAGCTTCTCAAGTTGGAATGTCTTTTAATTAAAGAAAAGGGAGATTCATTAAAAGGAAAAACACATAAAATTTAAAAAAATAAAAATAAAAGTGATATAAAAACCATTACTGCAGAGGGAGAGTAATTCTTCATGCGTCGTGGTGCGCACAAACCCGATGACAGCCAAAACAAATCAAAGTATGTTTTAGACATGTCCTTCTGAGCTAGTAATACAATAAAGGCTTTTAAAGAAATGTTCCCTTGAAAATTGCCTTGAAGCCATGTTTTCTTCTTCACAACACATCAGTCTGATTCACTGACAAACTGTCTGGTAGATTGCCAAGTGTCTGTTTTTTTTTTTTCTTTTTTTCTACTGACGATGTTTTTCCAGACCATTTTCACTTATTACCCCCTCGGGTCATTGCTTGCTCCAGTCTGGCCATTTTACAGACATGACTCCGTATGTCCTTGATGACACATATGATAGCTTATCCAATGTGGTTCACAATGCTTTCACGCCTTACTAGATTTGTCTAAAAGTGCCCTACATACTATAGAAACAAAGTGGAGAGAAAAAAATTAATGACTGTTTATCTTACCTTGAAGCATCTTTTAAATCTCTTGCTGACTATGTACAACGCGATCGGGTTGATGCATGAGTTGAGCGCTGCCATATTAATGCCAAAATAGTCCAGGACCAGGAAGACACTGAAAAAGTAGGATACATATTAGTAATTAATTAGACAAAGAGCATGAAAAACAAAGCAACTAAATTGTTCATGCTCACCTCAGTAGCTGACACCTTTTAGGGTCTTTCTCATCATACATGGTTAATTTCAAGATTCTGCTCAGATACAGAGGCAACCAACAAAGTGCAAACACGATCACCAGGCAGAAGACGGTTTTTGCGACTTCTCGTCTCTTAAAAAGGAATAATAAATAACATGTTAAAGTTGATGTTATGCAGAAACTATGAGAAATGTGCGAGGAAAAAAATGTGCTTTCAAGTATTAACCTGCTTTGTGTGGTCACTTAATGTATTCTCAGTATTCTTCAGCATTTTCCTGGTCATGAGAGCGTAGAAGATGGCGGTCCAAGCCAGCGGCATGCAAAAGTAGAAACCGAAGAGCCACCAGTCCTTTGCTGATTTGTAAAACTGTTGATGAAACATGACAGAAGCCCACAGTCAGTCGGTGCTGCAGATGACATGATGATCTGCGGTTGCTACATTACAGCATGCATAAAACAATATCTGAGACACACATATATAGGTTTACAAGGAGATCTGTAGGAATGTGTGGGCATCAGTGGGATGAAGTTATGAGAAATAATATTAGAGCCACTATTCGTTTAATTCCCTGTCAGGGCTTGTAAATGTTGCCGTATGTCGGCTGTGAAAAAAAAAAAGACAAATCAGACACGTGTTGATCTGTTTGTTTTATCCTGTTGCATTGGCTGGAGACTATTATATTACCTGCATGAACGGTGTGTTTTGCATGGGATGAAGCAGACATATTCTCAGATGCTTGTCTTTATAGTCCATTGTTATCATATCAAAGCCGACAACTTCAGGCACAGCCAGCAGGATAGAAATAACCCATATCAGAGTTATTTCGATTGCCGTCCACACTGGAACCCCGATGCCTTTGATTCGATTCCAGGATACTACAGCTCGGTATCTGCGAAAATCAATGGGAAAATGTTATGGCTTGGGGGAGTTTTTGTCTGTAACAATAAAACATTTTTCAGTTAAAGAACATTTCAAGGGCTAATGCTAAACAAATCAGTCTGCTGATGACATACAGATAGCAGCAGGCAGACACTGTTTTCTTGTAGGGCGCAGGACAGTGGTGCTTATCTCCTTACCTGTCAACACTTAGAGCGCATAAGCTCAACACAGTGATTCCAACAGAGGTTTTCTGTATGAAGGGGACGAGTTTGCACAGCACCAAACCAAATGGCCAATCTTCTGCCATGAGCTGGAGGAAAAAAAACAAAAAAACATTTTCAGTGAAAAGAAACACCCACAATCAATTCAAGGTGAGATTGAAGAAAATGGATAAAAAAAGAGCAGGAGAACATTGTTTTCTCATTGTAATTGTAACACAGCGAGAGGTGAATAACTCACCCTGTATGCGTTGATTGGAATGTCTATCACAATGTGGATTAGATCCCCGACAGCAAGACTGGCGATGAGAATGTTCGGCCCACTTCTCATGCATTTGTTTACATATATGATTTTCAGCAAGGCTGAATTTCCCACTATTCCGACAACAAAAACAACAACAGAGACCACGGTATTGACATATTTGAAGGCGCCTCGGATTCCAGCTGACTCCAGGCACATAGGAGGGTGTGGTGTTTTTGGTCCTGCGACTTGGGGTGGATGAATCGAGCTGTTGGGTTTCTGTTTTTCCAGTATTAAAAGACCAGGGGAGGCCGTTTCAGAGAGTTCAATTACAGGGAACGGCTCTGAATGCTGATCACTGGCCTCCCCTCCGATGAGAATATTTCCCAAACAAAGAACAAGAGCAACGGCCCACATTGTTGATGATTTCCTCAAAAGGCCCTGAAATGTGTTTTTTTTATTGCCAGCACTGGAGGAAAAAAAAATGAGAGTGAAAATAATTAGCACAACATCTCAGCCTTGAGATTTGCATCAAAGCATTTAGGTGAGGTAAAGGATTAATTTAATTCACAAATCAAAAGTCAGAAATAAATAAACAGCACGGATACAATTTGATACACTGAATTATGCCAGCTTACCTTTAGATGTGCAGACACGAGTGTCTGTAATAGCTTCAAAATCACAAGGGACTGCTGCACTACTACTTTGTTGGGGCGCCTGCTGCAAAAGTTAGAACCCAGGAGGGAAATGAGGGTTTTATAGACTAAGGTATTGTTGTCAGCTTTAGTCATCGATCTGTCAGTAGTGACTGTAATTACTTCCCTTGATGCATCATCCTCGATGAAAGGACGGCATTGAAGTGTACTGTCTGTTATCACAGAGTGAGATCATTTTATAGGCTTCAGTAGGGATATTATGTTACAGTTGTTTCACACTCTGGCCGTTATCTTCTTTGACAGAAAACTTCCACACAAAATTCAAATGTAGCAAAATGTCTATGTTAGTGAAGAGAGGATTCTTTTTTTAGCTTGAAGCCACAAAGTCTCTTCAGCTAAACTTAGAAGTCATCATTAGTGAATGTAATGGGAACAGGAACTGCAACTATATGACATTTAGATGTACATGGGTTTGATGCAAAACTACTGCCGGGCAACTGCACTTGAACAATAACAAAAAGGATACAAATGGAACCGTGCAGTATTCAGAGAGAGTCCTCAAGAGATTTTGCTTCAGTTGACATATGATGTTTCTTAAAACATGAGTCAGTCTCTGCCCTACCAGAGAGAATCTGCCTCGGCATCTCCTGAGAGTCCTACAGAAGGTGACTTCTCCCCTCGACAGCTTTATGACAACCTGAAGAGCCTGGAGGAGCATGAGACATGTGACGACCAGGAAGATCCCATTGTTAACATCATAACTGACAACTACTCCAGTTCGCTTTTGAGCACTCAAATGTGTGCAGCGCCAGCGGCAAATGACCTTGGGAAACTAGGTGCTGGCATTCTTCCACAAGAACAACCGATTAAGGAAAGTGAGTTGGTTGAGTTGGATGTAAGAAAAACTATGACAACTATTCGCAGCTAGGCCGTCTATCTACTCTACATGAATGTGTTTCTCACATAGGCCATTGGAGAGAACCAGGATGCTTTATCGATTCTACATCGCCTTTACAAGAGAAACCGTAAGGAACTTTTCAAATTTACAGTAGAGTGACTGAAAGTCCTTTAAACATGTCAATAACATTACCATATGGATTCATAGTGTATTCTTTTACTGTACCTATTTTATTGTGAAGGATGGAAGTGCGGTCCCAGTGTTTTGATAACTATGGTTGATAATTGTGACATTTATTTGGCTTAACCAGAAACATTCAATTTCCCCCGAAAAAAACGGCGCCCATTGTTTTGAAGCTATAGCGTTAGCATTAGCGTCCTTTTGACGACTCTGGTAAACCCAAGGCAAACGTACATGGTTAAAAAGATAAACAGTTTAAAATATAAGAAGTTAGACTCTAGTTTCACACCACTTAATTAATTGGAAACATTACATCATCTTTATCAGCAGTTAATGTGAAATGTTGACAGAATTTTAGCCAAAAGCCAACCGACTGGTGATAAAGTGACGCTACATCGCAAGGGTTACATCTAGTTAAATGGCAATTTGTAGTTTGGTTAAAATTGTCTGTGTGCAGAATGGTTTGGTGGATACATTTTAGCACATACCTAGAACATGTCAAGAACTTTGTTCCTACTACAGCAAAGGCATGGGCAGCTCTCAACTGCCTCTTATTGGCTAGTACTCGTTGCCTTTGTCAGCTTGGGTTGATACAGTTTAAGCCTGAGGAGTGAGACTGGTTAAGGTGAGGGTAAAAATATATGGGTAAGCAAATCAGAGCCAGAGTAGAGCAGGCCATTCCTTCACAGTTTAAAAAAATATATTGTATAGGCCAGCAGTGTATATCAGGGCTACAATGAAGGCTTAGTGTTCCACTGATTCTCCCTCAACTATAGTTTTTGCTCAGCAGGCAGCTGTTGCCATTAAAATTCTCTTGCCAGCACCAAATGGCACACCGATATAACTAAAGAAGAAATTCGACAGCTAGATACTTTTATAGTGAACAAAGAGCAAAGCAGAGCTGGAAGGAGAATTACTACTGGACTTCATCATCAGGTAAACAGAAACATTACTTCAAATTGTTGCAAATGTTGCTCCACGTCTGCTGAAAGCGTAACGAGGTGACTGCCGAAACAACTTTATGAGATGATAATACCTCAGATGTGTCTGTTTGGAGCTTGTTGAGGGCTTCCTCTTCCCCCAAGAGGATAAAAATCAATTACTGTAGCTCCAAGATGAATAGAGTCGTTGTGGTAGAGCATTGCTGTAATTTTTTGTCTCCTGTCTCTGTTCTTCTGTGCAGGCCGGTCTCACCAGAGTTCATGGAGGTACTCGCACTGGATGGAAGATTCATTACTTTGGTGAACACTCAGACCCAGACAGATTGGGAGTGGGTGGAGCAGAGCCTCTCTTTCAGCTGTCAAGGTAAGCCATGTCATCAGTTCGGGTGCGAAGGGGTCACCTGTTCCTGCCCCCTCTTGCCTCTCATGACTTAGACATCTGTCAAATTCCCAATTATTTCTTTCTCGTGCAGTTCAAAAGGAAATCGAAGATTCCCAGTTGTTGCAGGCAGAGGTGCTGAGCACGGACACTGGCACTCATTCTTTAGAGGTAACCTGCTCATGGTGTGGTTTATATAAAGTCAAGTGAACTCAATTGTGTTTATACCATGAAAATGTGCTAGCATACTGTATATAGAAAAGAGACAAAATTCAGAGTTAAGCAAAAATCATTAGAAAGTCTCTGGACACCACGGCGGGTGCATTAAACACTGTTGGGCTACATAAATAAAACAGCCCAACACTTCTTATAGACTCAACAGCAGGATAAAGCAACAACAAAGCAGACAACACAGAGATGTGACAGATGTCATGTGTCGCTCTACCAGTACAACCAGCGCACTCAGCGTCTCTCAGGCTCTGCAGTCAGGGATTATTGTCAAAAACATACCTCAGTGAAGACAGAAGTTCCTCAGCGTCACAGAAGTCACCAGTCAGATCCCATTTTACACCCAGATAGCATCTGTTAGTAAAGCAACATCTGCATACCAATACACTATTTGTTCCACATGTGGACAGATGAGGTTGGACCTTAAATCAGGGTCAGGACGGACCATTGGTCAGGAGATAGGACCTGAGCATCTCGGGTTTCCGGTACATCTAGAAGCAACAGAGTCATTTATTAGTCACATGTGGTGTATTAAATCAAGAGTTGCTTATGTGAGCAATTGTTTGCAAAAACACAGTCATGCCTGCAGCCAAACTGGATCCTGATGCGCCTCTATTAGTGCTATTAAGGTACCAGTTCATGCAGCAGACGAAAAGAACACATCAAGACTAAAAAAAGCCAGCAAAGAATACCTAATTTCGATAAACTGTTTCCATCATAGGTTTGCTCAAAAGGGCAATGGACTTTTGCTCATAATGTTTTGACTTTGACCATAATAATTTATTGTACATTGCTGCGAAGCAAAGTCAGCTCAAGTGATGTGGAATGCATTGAAAGTGTCTTCATTTTTCAACTCTCAACATTTAAATAGATGGAAGTTTTCCTTCAGAGGTTTGCAGAAATTTTCAATATAATCTTGTTCAGGATAACCCTGACAATGACCTTAAAAATCCGAAGATATTTTACGGAACAGTTTCAGAGAAAAATAAGTAAAACTTAGCTCAATGCACTCAACAACACCTGACAAGTTCCTCATACTTGAACAGACATCCTGCTTTGCTGATATTTTCAGTGCTGTCCTCTTCACAATGACCTCTTCTATGGCCGTGTCAAACTTGAAGTTATTTAATTGTACCTTTTTTGAGACCCTGACCCCCCAAAATCACATTCCAAACTAAATTGAAAAGTTGCCATCTTTTGTACAAGTACACAAAAAATACTTTTACAGTAAGAAAAACTACTTTTACCACTGACTATCACTGCTACTAATAAAATCACCAATTTGTCTTGTCTTTACAATGTGTGCAACGGACAGATTGTAAATCCTTCTCAAACAAATTTCAAGGATCAGTTTAGGTTTAATTTGGCTTGCATAAATTGTACATATCTTGATTTTTTTTGCATTCACATCAGGAGCCAGAGGATGAAAATATTCAGATGGAGCATGATGTACATTGTGTGGGTCTGCCTCGTCTCATAGCACACAAGCCAGAGCCAAAACAAACTCCTCATGTTGAAAAGGTACCGTCGACTTAGTTCTGTATCTCTATATTGCCCATAGTGCCTGGAAATGACAGTGATGGCCTTTTTCATTTTCCCACAGTAATAGCAGCGAGTGGAAGCTATAATATCAGAGGCGGAGAGGTGATTGTGAGTGAGTCTGTTTTTTGCTGCACTGTAGGTTCCAGAGGTTGCATCTAAACAGGATGTGCTTCTTGCTCAGTGTGACTATTGTCAGCAGCTCTGTCAGCCCTTCGTACACAGCGAACTGTTGGAAAAAGCAACAGACTTTCAGAGGGTGAGTGCGGCTTGTTTAGCTCCAATGAGAAATTGAAAATAAATTCATTAGAAATAATGACTGTTCAGCTAACCTTGACAAAATCATTTCCATTTGTTGTGGTTCATAGGGGAGGAGTGCTGCAAGGAAAAAAGAAATGTATATTGATGTAAATTTTCTTTTATTCAGCTCTTCTGTTGTGAGAAAGCTAAACAAATGAGAGAGCTTATAATGGGAGAGAGAGAGAAGCTGGAACAGAAGGAGTCAGATAGGAAGATTGATGTGAACCCTCATGGCTCCGTCATGAGTGAGGAGAGGGAAGTTTCTAAAGAGCAGGCAAGGGAGAGGTGAGTCACATACATGCCATGTTTTCTTCTGCATTTATTTTATGTCTATAGCATTTTGTGGAAAGCTGCCAAGGACATGTATGACTCGGTATCGTGTTGAATGTATGTTGATATTGATTGTATTATATTGCATGCCATAAAAGCGCTCTATTTCTCTGTTTGAAGTATGAGGTGGCCTCTGAATTTCATTCTTATGCCCTTCAGCTTCTGGAATTGTGTTGTACGTTTTTACCGCTTACAAGTGCGAAAAATAATTTCAATTTCTAATGTAGGTTGAGACTTTTTCAACTCAAGAGAAAACCTAAAAAATGCAACTTCAGCATAGGCTTGAGTAAGTATGCAACCTGGGGCTCTAGTCCAGACGAATTTCTATAAATGATGAAGATATGATGTGTGCAGTCTTTTATACTTCTCATTGATAAAATATCAATAAATGGATATTCTCCTTTTTCTGCTCAGGTCATCCTGAAATAAAAAATAAAACAACATACAGGCTGTCAAAAGAGATTCCCTGCATCAGCCCTCAGATAGACATAAAAAATACTACTGCCTTGTTCACTTTACAAGAGGAGACAGATGGTGAGCCAAAGGTATGTATGTTTTCATAATGACATTGCTGGGCCACTCCTCAACTACAATGCTTGTTTTATCATTAGTGTACAAAATATGTAATAAATAGCTGGCTATTTACTCCACAGCCCAAGGACATAGTCAAGAAGTTCTACAAAAGTGGGAAATGTTTTCTTACTTTGTGCCCCGATGGAACAGGTAATGTTTTGTATCCTCTTAAGTAATGCACAAAGTGGAAGATCAAGGACTAGGTCAAAGTATTTAATGAGAGGGTGCGTATTTGTTCCCTTTGATGAAACGTTTGCTCAGTGTTAATGATCCTTAATAGACAAAGTTATCCTTCTGGGAATGCAGCCATGATTATATCCTCTGCAAAAGCTGCTGACTTCACTTACATAATCTTGGACGACAAGGACGTAGCGCCCAGCATCAAAGGCATTTTCACAAATAGAGGCCACGGCACATGCTATCATCCCAATGGAGCCATGTGGTAATTGTTTCTCCATAATAACTGCTATTACAAGCATTTAAACTAACCACAATAAAGCCTGAAAGGAATTGTGCCACATTTTGGGAAATATGCTTAAGCCTGTTTGATTCCTCATGAAAAGATTGATGAGAAGATTGATACCAGAAACTAAAGCCAGGAGCTGGTTAGCTTAGCCTAGCATAAAGACTGAAAACACAGGGAAACTGCTTGCCAGCTTGACTGAAGGTAGCAAATTTGCACTTTAATAGTTGTTTCCATAGTCACTGTGATGTCACCCATTTGTTTGTTTACTATTATTTTGAATCCTCAATATGAATATTTGGACGAGATGGGGGATCTGGGGATGTTAAGTCATTAGCTTACGCTAGTGCTAGTAAGCTAGCTTGGTTAACAAGTTACAGATATTATATTTTGTATGGATTAATCAAACCAGATATCACGTGTTAATTATAACACCTTAGAGGTGCTGGCATATATTTTGTCACCTTTAGACAGATGGCTAGCTGTTTCAGCCACTATCAGTATTCATGCTAGCAAAGCTAACTCGCTGCTAGCTGCATCGTATATTTAATTGCCGATTGTCGAGTTTCAATGTTCTTACAAACTCTGCCAGAAAGCAGATACGTGTGTCCAAACTGTATCTTTTGTATTTTTTGAAATAGTTGATCCCTTACTTTTCGTAAATGACTTTTTGTCAAGAGCTACTTTTTTGATTAACCTGCTGCCCTCATGCTACAGGTCAGCATGTGTCTGGTTCTAATCTCTGTGGTGTGTCTGAAGGTTGAATCTGACCCCTGTTGGAGGTCTCTGCTTCAGTGAGACGGGAGCTTTGAACAGGAGCTGGAATTGGTTGTACCGTGACCCGAATGTACATAACCTTCCCTTCAAGCCGCTGACCTTAGGCCTGGCTCCACACATCAATGTGCGCATACACTCAAAGGAACGCATATACATCAACTTTGCACACCAGCAAAACAATGTGCACTTCAATGTGGGGTCAAAGCATGAGGTAGGTAATGATAAATGCACTCTTTGTTTCAGTTTTTTCTCATGCCTATGCCAAACTGTATGCAGCAAATAACAGCAGTCATTAATGATTTGAAATATGTGCACTTGTTTTTCTTTTGTTGTTCTAGGACTACTTGTTATTTTTTCTTTTAATGCAGCTCATTTATCCAGAGAGCCATGACAAGCCGGGACAAGACGTTCTGGAGAGATATGCCCAAATGAAGAGGTCAGAGATTTACTCTCTGCTTGGCCAGATGCAGACCTGCATGTCGCACCACTCTGCAAGCCTGAGCAACATTAAGCCACATTACCGTTTCACTGCCCAGAAGCAGCGGCTTAGCAGACAACCGGAAAAGGAGAAGTCACCCGAGAAGATAAAGGCGCATGTAAATTAAGAGAGAAATACAGAATTGGCAAAAGCTGATATCATTTATGGCTGTGTTACTGTTTATAGCCGTATTATTTAAAACCTTTTGAGTATCTGGGGCTTATAGTCATTCAGTGTTTCATTCAGACTATAAAGCTTGAGGTTTATAGAAAAAGATTTATGGAAGATTGAGTCAGTTACCCTAGAGAAAACAAACACTGAGGGAAGAAGCTCGGGTTAGATGCATTTCTACCTTAAATTTAGTATTTTAAATTAATTTCTCCAGATTTCAGATGATATACTTTTCAAAAGATCTGCTGTGATGGATTAATCTTAAATGGACAGTTTTTTTAATAAAAAAAAAAAAGAAAATGAAAAAGAAGAAAGAAAAGCTATGCTACAGAATTGCAAGATGGCCTTCAACATTACAGGAAACCAAAGCAATATTTCCAACACCGGATTTATTATTGCAGCCAGTCCTTGTCCTCGGTTTTCCAAATAGAAAAATACAAGTTTTACAGAAAGGTCTTGTACTTTATAAGTGCACAGAAAATTAAACGCTTCCTTTGGGTCACATAAGAAAAATGTAATGAGATCAAGAGTGTTTTTAATGGATGTTCAGTTATTATTTCTAACTCAGTTTACACTACATTAATTACAACAAGGGTATATACTACAACGGCATATTAAAATGCCTGAAATTAATATATTGCTTTTGGTTTTGGTGTGCTGAACCAAGATTTAATTATGAAAAAAAATTCTCAGGGCGACACTGTATTAGCATCCTTATCAAAGCTGAATACATCATGGTGTACATCGTCACATGGGCTTTCCAATCACCATATTAATGCATGTCAAAAGGAACCTGCAGTGCATGCACATAAAAAAGAACCACATCTAGGTTTACAAAGATAAATCTGATCGTCATTTCAGTTATTTTTCCATTTTACTTGCAGCTCCTGGGAACATTTTCATCCACTATAACTAGTCTATTAGTCAACTGCAGACTACTGTAATGATTTCCATTATCTAGTTACTGAAAGACTGTTAATTAGTGTTATTCCAAGACTAAATTATTTAACTCATACAGCAATTGGATGTGGGTATATGGCTGATTTACACTCACACTTACGATTTTACAGCGATTGCTATGAAGATATTAATATTTTCTTTCCTTCCTTTCCTCTTGCTTTCTCAGATTTACATTTACATTTTTGCAGATGGTTATTACTCCCTAGTATATGAAATGAGTAAAAACAAAACACTGAGTACATTAAAATATATATATACATATATTATTGATGAGCAATGTAATGTTATGACCACAGACTGATCATGCCACCATGAGACACTATAGCACTATTATTGTAAGTACCACACAGGTTGTGGGTACTGTTTGTGTACTGCTTGCCTTGTAATTTTGAGTTGGCTTTCCCTTATATAATTCCTATTTTCATTTCTGTTTATTTAATATACTTTTATTCTTTACTTTACACAATTGTATCCATATTTATTTCTGTCCTTGTGCTGCTGAAACACCTGAAATTCCCCTCTGGGGATCAATTTAAGGCTTATCTTATCTCGAAAAACCAAAAGTAATGGCAGTGGGGAGAGCTATAGAAGAAAATAGATCAAATAAAACAAGAGTACAGTACAGCTTTTTCTCTCTTTTCTCCAATTTCTGCTAATGATTCTGCCATAAAAAACCGGTTGCTTACTGTGATACGGTTGCTATGGTGCTCCAGGAGCAAAACATTCTGAAACTGATTTGAAATATCAGATTTTTAATTGATTAATTTGTGGTTTATCTGCTTACCTCAGTTTCACGATGAGTCAAGGATATCAAGGGGATGAAGATTCGCTTGGAGTGCCTGGAAAATCCACAGAGATGGATTTGACACCAAATCCTGGACTTGTGCACATACAGAGGTTTGGAAAGAAATGCCACAAATTAACTTTAGTCACAGCATCATGAACAGTAGATAGTAGATGCAAGCATCTAAATGGAATGAGTACAACAATCGCATTCAAATTAACATGGCGGGATGGTTAGAACGGCAGCTATTGTACCATTGCAAAGAACTGACTTTAGTAACATTAGCAGCTAACTCAAAGTAGCTACAACAGTTTCTATTCAAGGGTTGTTGAAGCACTTGTTTATAATTATGTTAATGTTTTGCACAGAAAACCAACTTATTTGGAATCAGGGATGTAGCTTTATAATACGTACTACAGTCAATGTTAGTTATTGTGCATTTAAAAGTGTACATAGGCATACATGGTAATGTTACTTCGGTAGTAGCTGGTTAAACAAAACAGGATTTTTTGTTGCTTGTCAGGCATCAGTTTGTAGTTTTATTTCACCTGCTTCCATTAAAAAAGACTTTCACTGTTAGTAGCATAAGGAGTTAACTTAGCTGTCCATTTTGAATGAATGATTCTCCTTACCAACCAAGATAGCTAGCCAGCGCTAGCATTAGCCCTCCTCCGTAGGACTAGCTTCTCATCCAAATAAGGTCACTTCTGGCTCCAAAAAAACAAGATGGCTGCTGCCAAAATGCCAAACTCGAGGCTTCAGAACCAAAGTCAACAAACCAAGGAGAGAAGTAACAGTGCCTATGCCCTTTACTTTTAAGTCTATGGTCAGTACACAGTGCTGACTGTAAAAAAAATAACACTATTCTTCCAATACAGTAGCTAGTATCCTACTGCAGTATAGTTGTATTGGGTTGTATTTTATTATGCATGTGCTTGAGCTATCCACCCCTGTACACATTTGAGCTTATAAAACTGATAATAAGAGACGTGGTTCCAGTTTGAGCTCACCTGAGTATCTGACGATCCATGCGTTTGACGGGAGAGTTGTCACCAGAACCAGCACTGGAACACAAACTGACTGGAGACACGAGGAAGAATGCAGTCACGGTAGCTTCCTCACATTTCCTGTTAATTATGAATCTCTGACCTTGGTTGATAAATGGTTGGGAATGTCTTGGATAATTATTGTTATTTCTTTTTTTTTGCATTTGCAGACTATAAATACCCAAACCAGGAAACATCAAAAGCTCCTCATAAGAATTTGGGGTCAGTGTCTGAGCAGATCAGCGTGTTGGGCTGCAGTAAATATCACGAAGATGGTTTACGACAAGAAACTTGCAATGAGGTATTATTGCTTGAAAATCCCTGTCTCTCTCATCTGTAGTGATGATGTCCTTGAAAAAGTAAGAGCTTTGCTAGGACACTCAAGAGTAGGCGAGGTTCCTCTGAACTTGACTGAGTATCTTTATCATTAAAGTAACATTTGAAACGCACTTTGTAGAGAGACCTTAGACAAATGGTGAATAGATGCAATTAGCATATATGAGGTCTTTTGTGTGTTTTAGAGATAATTTTACTATTGCCAAAGAAACACAGAAGTTTTCATATCCTTGTCTATCCTTGTCACAGTGTAAGTTTTATCTTGTGAGAGATGATATGACATGGTATCCAGAGACATGGTTTTGATTTATTCATGAAGCGCAAGTTAAAGACCTCAAAGAAGTTAATAAATTATGAAGCGTCTTTGTTTTTTCTCCTCAGAGCGTTCCTAAAAACATGAAGTCTGAGTTGGAGATATCCCCAGATAATGAAGTGTTGGATTCGCTCAGCAAGGAAATTCCCCGAACTCCCGCAGCCTGCCAAGGAGAAACTGAGGAGTCTTTAACTAATCTGGACAAGGTGTGGTGAAAAATGCCACTTTTAAACTGCTCATTTTTCCTGCCTCTCGTATAAATATGAATTCATTTTCGGAACATGCAATTAGTCTGCGTTTGTCTTGTATCAAAACTTTCCTGTCACTGCTGCTGCTTGTTTCAAAACATGCCAGAATGTTACATGCTTTTTGAATACCTCATTAACTGGAATATTTCGATACTATGCATTTGTGACAGTGTCTTTTTGAAAAAGAATTTCTTTTTATATATTTGAAAAGAAACGCGTCTACTCCAACGTTTTCAGATCTCATCCTCAAGTGGATCAGACTCATCAGAGGAGTTACTGCAGACTGTGTTGAACATTTGCTGCGAGCACTGCCAGGAGCCAAAGAAACCCCCAGTGACCGGTGATCAGATAGCCAACAGTGTTGACCCAAAAGAGGTGAGAAAGTGAGTGTGCAGCTAACACCACTGTTGATATAGTGACATGCTCATGTTAAATAAAAACTGACAGAACTGAAGAAAGTGTGACTTTGCTCATTTTGCTGAATGGAGGGTTGCGTTCAGTCTCAATGCGTGCAGCTTGGACTTGGGAGCAAATTAGAACCGTGATAATCTGAATAGCATAAGCAGCGTAACCGTGACATTTAAAGGGATAGTTCCATTTTCTTTAAAGTGGGGTTGTATGAGGTACTTATCCACAGTCAGTGAATTACGGTTCCTCAAGCCATCACGCCTGAATGGATCGGTTGTTCCTTCAGTCACACAGCGTGATTCAAACATGTGACCTACCTAAAATAAAAGAAGATACAAACACATGTAAAATACCTGCTCTTTTGTAAATCCAAGTATCCTTAGTAGCCCACATTTTATCTTGTATATCGTCTGAATTTCACTAATCAAATTTGAACAACCTGATTATCTGACTTAAGTACGACCAGATATGACTATTTGAGCAACTTAAATATTTATTTTTGGACACTTTAATTATCTGTCTGAATTTGTAACTCTTTGTAAAATCAAGTTTCTTTAAGAACCACTTCATATGACCTACTTTACATTCAGTAATGGTCCGATTTTCGCTACCATTTGCTCCAACAGGAGACGGGTAATAAAAAATATGAATTTGTAGCATTCCTACATTTACACTAGTCTTTCTTCTCTCTCTTTGTGTCAGTTTTTCTGCTGTGTGAAGGCATGGAAGTTAACAAGGATTTTGCTGAAGGGTGCAGCTGATATCACTGAAGAAACCGTGACTGATAGGGACCCGACGATGCAGAAAGATCAAAGGTCAGGATCGCTCTTGTCCATTATTGGCTTCAACCATTAAATGGTTTCCAAATTAAATTTCTATGCCATTGAATCTCTGATGCTACTTTTTCCATGATACACCGCAGGCTGAAAGGTTTGGAACTGAAAAGGAGCTCAGATCATCGGGCCTCTAAAGCAGGTTCCACACACACACACACACATACACACACCATCTACCACAGTCAGATATGTGATGCAGATCCAATTTACTTATCTTTCCCTCTGTTCATCCATGTCATGACACCTTTAACTACATTACAGGCAAACAAGTAGCTGCCGCCCTACACAATCGACTCCCAGATGATACTTGGACTTCATACCCTGAAATAGAAATAATGGATTCTGAAAACACTTTCTCGTTCAATGGAGAAAATGCTGGAAAGAAGGTATTGCCCTGTGTTGAAATCGCTCTCCAGCATCATGACTACAGCTGAAAGTCGAAGAATATACATGATTTAATAAATACGTTTCCATCAACAGAGGTTGACACCGCTTGTCAAACGCTACAGCAGCGGTCAAACATTCATTGTGATTCTTCCAGGTGGTTCTGGGCAAGTGTAGTATCCTTTAAAGTGAGTCAGACAATTTACTGACATATCATAAATACTTAATGTTTGAGTGTTCACCCTAATCCCAATGAAAAAGCCATCCATCAGGAAGGCTTGCTGTTCTCCTCTGTGCTGCACAGTCAGCTGACTGGTGTTGTGTGGTCGTGTTGGAGGACTCACATCTGCAGCCTCACGTTCAGGCCGTGTTCACCACCAGAGGACGGGGGACCTGCTACCACAACAATGGCTCCATCTGGTACGGCTGTTTCTATCTTCTCTATG
Source organism: Serranus cabrilla (assembly GCA_903364295.1). Classification (NCBI taxonomy): domain Eukaryota; kingdom Metazoa; phylum Chordata; class Actinopteri; order Perciformes; family Serranidae; genus Serranus; species Serranus cabrilla. Next base: position 574,250 of record CAFUXE010000117.1, on the reverse strand, counting down.
TTTTAAATCATGAATATAACTGACAAGCTCTCTGTAGAAACATATCAAGTTTATTTGATTTGATTATGTCCAACAAGGAAGTTAAGTTTTCAGTTCAGTTTTTATTAATTTGTTGATGTAACTAAGTAACTTTGAGGTACGTGTACTTTGAGTATTTCCATTTTATGTAACTTTATACTTCTATTCCACTAGATTTTGAGGCAAATAATTCTACTCTAGCTTTAGTTAGTTTTCATGTCTAGATTTAATATAAAAAACATGATACATTTATTTTATTAAACCTCATAACAGTATATTTAGTAGTTAGAATTAGTCTTATCTTTTAAAAAATAACGCTACTTACATAAAGCATCAATAATAATCCAATAATATATTTGTAATATAATATAACAATCTGCATAATGAGTACTTTTATTTTTGATACTTTAAGTACATTTTGATGCCGTTTTTAAATGCAGGACTTTTACTTGTTATAAAGTAATCTCACATTGTGGCATTAGTTCTTTTACTTTAGTAAGGGAGCTGAATATGTTTTCCAACACTGATTCTGAAGTGCATATATAAAAAATGCACATCTGAGATGAAGAGGCTTCAGCAAGGCACAGCCATATTTTATTTTTCTAATAGTTTTGATAATAAATGCAGGCGTTGCCGTCCTCTTACAGATTTACATATCATAGAAGACAGGACTTCTGTCCTTGGGGGAGGTCTGCGCTCTCTCAGTGCACTTCTAGTTTATTGATAAAATTGGCAGCAGGCTGAAATGACCTGTCTGGGTGAGAGAATAAAACCTGTGAAGGACTTATTGTTCACAAGCTGCTTCTTTTTATTAGGGTGAATCTCACTCCGTGGGGAGGCACCTGCTGCAGTGACACAGGTGATTTGAGGAAACACTGGAGCTGGCTAGACTCGAAGCATCACGCTCAGCCCTTCCGGCCCCTCTGCCTGAGACTGAGCCCTATCCTCAACATTCGCATCCAATCCCAAGAGCACATCTGCATCGCTTTCACCTCTGGAGAACGCAGCGTACAGCTTAATGTCGGGGCAAAAAGGAAAGTAAGTTATTGTGGTTTGTGGTATTAATATTCATTTGTTGCAATAGCAGCCGAGACGATTTAGGGCCAAATCATTGATTCTGTGTTACTTTATATTTCCTTGCTGTCGCAGCCGAATCAAGGCAAAGGTCTACCGCTGCCGGGGCCTGACATGCTTCAGAGGTATCTGCAGCAGAAGAGTGCAGAGATCAATGCCCTGCTCCAGAACATCCAGTCCCTCATCACCAATCAAAAGACTGTCAGTCCACGGAAGGTCAGGCCCCAGCAAAGCCTCATCTCACAGATGGAAAGACGGCGGCTGCCAATGAAACAGCAACAGTCTGCCAAGAAGACCCCCTAAAGCCGATGATGTCCTTGAATGGCAGTTTCTCATTTGTGTGAAGTGACTCGTACTGTAGTGTTCAGAGAATTTAAATTCAATGACAAAGTGCTCTGTAGCAATAAAACCAAAGAACATCATTAACCTTGTTTTTTTTTTAATCAGAATGTTCATAAATAGTAAAACTGTACACAACATTTCACATGGGACACACCAAAGCAAATGTCATTGCACATTGCCAGTGTCCTGTTACTTCCGTTAACTCTGCAAAGACCACTAGGAAACATACCCATAAATCATATAGCATACAGTGCAAAACTGCCAAGGTCAACGGTCCATTATTTTGCCAGAGTAAAAGCATATTAATCAACCTATGTATAAAAAGAAAAAGTATAAAACATAAGATTTCACTGTATATTTTTTTTTTTACATATTTGCAACAGAATAACAAAAACATTCAGGAGAAGAATGTGGAAGAGTCTTTAAGAAATCATCCGACAAGTAACAAACTGCTGAGTGGATTTAGTTATGATCGGAGGAGAAAACCTGTTGGACCTAGAGCTGCAACAATTACTCAAGTAGTCAATTAGTGGATTGACAGAAAAGTAATTACCAACTAATTTGATAATTGATTAATCATTGAAGTAATTCTTTAGGCAAAAATGCAGAAAATGCCATTTCCAGCCTCTCAAAAATGAGGATTTCCTGTTCTTAATGTTTTATATAAACAGCTGATTCTGCCAAGCAAGTTTTTTATTTGCTCAGGCAGAGGCGTCTGGTCACTCTCCCATTCAGACAGATTTCCACCTGGTGTGGTCCCATCGCACAGATCCTAACCATTTAACTCAACTTAAATAGGATTAGTATGACGGACGACCACATCGACTCACAGATCAAAGTGTCAAACTAGGATTATTTTACTGTGTTGCCTATTTCTCACCTCAAATGTCTTCAGTGACACATTTGAGTGAACTGTTTAGCTGCAGTTTGACCAGGCCACCGTTTTTTTCCTGCTTGGAAACTGATCAAGTCCCGCCCAAGCCTGCATGTGTCACTCAGCGCTACATCACTACTACTTTGCTCCAGATGGTCGGGGTCATGACTCGGTGATCTGATTAGTTGTCTATTCACAGGTATTCTGGTCTGCACTTGTTGATAACTGCCTTGGAAATCAAAAATGAAGTGAGAGGTTCCAGACTTAAATACATTGGTGAAATCATCTGGTATTGCCAGTTTAACATCACATTAAATATGTTTGGGTTTTGGATTGACAGACTGGAAACCAGGATGGACATTTGACCATTTTCTGATATTCTACAGTCAAAACGATTAATGGAGAAAATAATCCGCGGATAATGAATAATGATGAATTTAATCGTTAGTTGCAGCCCTCCTTGGTCCTGAGTGTCCTGTAGCACATCAGGCCACCACGTGCCACCACAGAGTTCTACTTATTACAAAGGCTGTTACATTTTAAAATAGAAGAATAAAATATTTTGCAGCATTTTTCTCTTGTTATTCTTCCAAACCCATCCAGGGAATCTAGGCATCTGAATACAAGCCCCCTTACTG
>CAFUXE010000117.1:558944-570814 GCA_903364295.1 Serranus cabrilla | reverse complement strand
AAAAAAAAACATGAGAGCTCACCGTGACTTAGCCGGCATATGTTATCTTACGCTTCTCCACTTGAGTTGCTCTCAGCAGTTTTGGATGTTGCAGTGGTATTATTAAAAACTATGTCAGGAGCCCTTGGGCCACGCCAATCCCACAGTACTGTACCTGCTCCATCGATGGACACGCAATGATTTGAAGGTCTTCTCCGCTGTATTCCTCCTGGAGCAAGGCGTGCAGTCTTTGGAATACCTGCTGGATGTTATTCTGTGGGAAAAGCCAACCTATTACTGAGTGCTGGAGGGAAATTAATACTACATTTCCATCTGGCCTGTGTCCCCTCGCTATCTTGTTTCCATGTCAACCGCAGAATTTTGTTTCACTCTCATTCAGCTTCACCTGGCACCTTGATGAACAGCGCACAGGCAGCACAAAGATTTCTCTGTTAGAGTTCAATCAGACTGATAATTTCTCGCTAATAGCACAATCTCAAAGCCACTTTTAAACAAAAGGGTCAGTCTGGGACTAAATTCTAACACAGGATTATTATCTAGTTTTCTTCAAAACTGATTGACAGACTTTTTACTCCAGTGACTAAGCTTCGCCAATGAGCAAACGTAAGTCATGAGGGATTTCTGACGCTGTGAGACGTGTTCATACACGGTGTGTCTGCACACACAGCTGCACAACAGTACGTCAATAACTATGAGTGGCGAGGGGAACACAATCGTGAATAACCTATGCTTTACATTCCAAAAAAATTCTGATTTGACCCTTGAGTAGTATTCCTGCTTTATAAATACTGTAGAAAAGAATTATCTAACAACTTGTAAAGGAAGCGACTCATGCAGCACATGCTACAACCTGGCGTTTCTGCCACCCACCCGGACAGGCTTGAAAAGGATGAACTCTGTGTCTCTGTTGGCTAAGTACAAGGACATGCTCTGTAAAGTGCTTGGCAGCTTGCTCTTCATCACCCGGTAGGTAGCCATCACTATATCGTTGATCTTTGCTGAAAAGGGGAGAAAAAACCTACTGAGAAAAAAAGCAGGGAAAAAAAAAACATTGACATGCCCTCTAGCATGCGCTATACAAGTTTTGATGAATTACAGTGTGATGCCAGTGGCGTTTCCTGAGACAAATCTTACCTGGCTGTGCCCAAGGTTGCTGAGACAAACTGTACGTGGGACCACCTTGGATGGCCATCGTTTTAAGAGCTGCAACCTGAGCGCAGACACAGTCAAAACAAAACATTACAATTTGAAAAGATTTAATTTACGCTGGCGCTACTATAAGCCGTGCAAACTAACACAAGAAGCTGTGATGCTAATTTGGCCAATTCAACTCAGTCTCAGAATAAGACAAAGAGTAGTTTTCACTTCACACACACACACAAGTGATGTGGGGAGAAAAAAAGACCAGCAGAAAATGATTGCAGAACAATTACTGCATCGAAAGACTTCAGACCACATGAAACATCAGAATACATGCATGCATGCACGCACACACACACACTCACACCTGGTAGTAGAATTAGATAAAAAGCAGCCATTTTATCTTCAGTTATGAGCGAGACCTTCAGTGATCAGTGAATAAGCAAATTATTTTTTAAAAGGTTTTTAAAGGTGAAAGCTGAAAAAATGAAGGTCAGGCTGATCCTGTCGCTGCCTGAGGCGAAGACTGCCTTTCTAACTGCTCTGACAGTTACCTTGGTGAGAAACTCCTCAAGGTTCCCCACAAAGATCTGAGTCTGCTGCTGGATGAACTGCTCACAGCTGAACTTCAGGTTTCGGTCCACATCCTTCTTAGAGTCGATGTAGTGCTCCTTTATCTCTGGAGTTCCCTGGGGGCCACAGAGACGAAGGGTTTAGCACTATCAAGTGGCGCTTCCCTAAGGCAGGGCGCTATCAAAGTACATAAAGTGTATAGTGGGTTTAATAAAACAGGAAAAAATAAAATAAAAACACTACCTCCAACAGGAATTCAAGTATGGCGTTGTGACTGTTAAATCGGAAGAATTTGGGAACAGCCTTAGGGTTCAGGATTTTGAAGGCAGCATCTTCACACAAAGCAGAGAGATTAAATCAGAGTTGGTGTAGAATTAGAGTGCCCTCTAGTGCTGCAAATTTAATATGACCTTGACTGATATGAGGGTGATAGGAGGAGCGAATCTGCCCTGTGAGCCATCGGTTAATGTACATTATGGTGTTGGATTACACTGTAATTTCCACATTAATTGTTGCCACCGGTGCATGTGATAGGCACAAGTTGCTTAATGAGCATGAGAATGTAATGACCGGCTTTATAGAGCTGAACACCAATGTTCCCTCCACCTTTAATTATCTTACCTCGCGTTTTCTTCAGGTCCAGTGAGATTTCCTTGATGGCAAAATCGGTGTGAAATGGGGCAATCTGTTCACGCACTATCAGCAGGTGCTTGATCAGGAAAAGTTGCCCATCTATTTGCGTCTACAGAAAGTGATAGCACACTGTTAAATCCACACTGCAGGCTGCCAACACAAAAGGGCATCTGCTGACTATCCGCGCTACAGAGAACATAAAAAGCACAAGCTCAGAGACGATAAGGGAATATGTCTAATTGATAACCGCTGATTTACCATAGCCGGGAAGGGACGTATAACTGTGACAAAAAAGGCAGCTGAAGCCATTTATTGCTCATCTAGCGACTAAAACATTGGAAAAAAGACATCATCATCATGGGGTGGGAACACATCCTCTGAGATTGATGCTGCTGCTTTAATTTGAAGTGTTAGGTTGCAACGGGCCAGTTAGCACAGATAGACAGCAAATTTGAAGGTGAGAGAAGCCCATAAATAAAGGATGGTCTGCTGAACACTCTGTAGAGCATAATAAAGCAGCCATTAAAATAAACTTTAAATGACATGCCAGCTGCTTTAGTTAAGGATCCTGTAGCCGGAAGGAATTTGAATAACAGAGCACATTTTATCTAAGAGGGAATTGATCTTATTTACTATGTCAAAAGAAAGGCACATTAACGGCTATTTTTATACCAATAAAAAATCTGAAAAGTTCAGTAAAAACACAAAACCATACTCTACTTTTAACCATGTGTGCCAACCTTGTTTTTAAGGATGATATCTGAAGCTTTAAGCAGGGACTGGATGCAGGCAGATAAGGCTTCTTGAGATAAACCCTGGAAGACTGCTCTCTGGAAAAAGACCAAGTCACAGTAAGAACCACAGGAAAAAGAAATGCAAGAGTGGAGAAACTATACATCACACATCCTGCCATATTTGAGGATGGAAGACTCTGAATTAGCGGCAAATAACAAATCACAGACTCACATCTATACATCTGTAGAGCTTGGACAGACAAACCAGCGTTCGTCTGACAGTGGGGTACCACATGCCGTGCAGATCAGCAGGAGAGATAGATGTCTGTAGGCGGGATGCTTCTACGTTCCCTGTATTCGTTGCACCAAAAGGAGAAAGAGCCATCAGGCAACAATAACACCAAAAGTTGGGAAAAAAAGAAAGAAAGCAAGTGTCACAATCTGGAAAACACAGACCAGCATTACTGTTTCTTCTACCATCAGGATCCTCCAGCTGAACATCAGAAAACATGGGCTCCTGTGACGTCTGCTTCATCTGCTCTTCCTTCAAGCTCTGAGCAATTCTCTATTGGCAGGAGTTTGAAGATAGAAAGTGTTAGAATTTTTTCTTTTCCAATTGCTTCAACAACAGATTTTTAAAGGCGAAATCAACAGAAAATGCTTGCAAAACACGTCTTAAGACAGACAGCAGTGTTTTTCCTGCCATTGTAAGACTCGGGCGCAGCACCCAAGCTGTTTTGAGCACCACTTAAGCTGAATGGATGTAAAATTAATGTGGAGAACATCAAAGCTAATTAAATTACTTTCACCAGATCTAATGGTTGTTGTTGGTCCCCAGTGGACTCCTTCAGCAAGTTTTGTTTAAGCTTTTTGGGTGTTTATTTATTATTTGTTCTTCTACTGCTTGTGCTGAATTTGTTGATGGACGATCCTGCTTTTGATTTAAGAGATTTAAATTATCTTTTCTTTTCAGTTAATTTGGCAATTTATCTAAATTGCATTTGGGAACTTTTAATGGGCATTTTCCCTATTTTTTACATTTCATAGCCTAATCCAACTGTTGTTCCATCCATGTTAAGTAGAAGCTTTACTGATTACAAGACAAATAAACAAGACTTACCTCCATCATCTCCAGTTTCTCAGGATAGGCCAGGTCTCCTGGAGCCGGCTTGTAGCCTGTGATATCTGTCTGGATGTAAATGTGAGTCCTGTAGACCAGTCTCTCCTGGACATCCTCCAGCATCTGCTTCACCACTGCATCAAAGGCCCCCAACTGAGCAGCTACAGAAAAGAGGTCAGAGGTCTTTTTTTACAAAAAAATCCAAACATGGTCTCCAGTCCTGTAGGGTCTCAAGTGTAGAGTTGATGTACAGTGGATGAGAATCCAGAGTAAGAAGGTTCTGTGTGAGCAAGTCTTTAAGTTTCAGGGAAAAAGAAAAAAAGCTACTTCCAAAAGTTTTTACTTTGACTGGAGTTTGTGTTTTCTGATACCATTTCTGTCAAACTGAGAGTTAGATTAGGAGATCGATACAACGGTGTTGTACGGAATAGGGATATCCTAAGAAACGAGGCGTTAAAAGTCTGTGTCAGATTTCCTTTTCATCCCAACGGATCACCAGTTGAATTTCAGCATGCGGGCACGTATGCGGGCACGTTTTTTTTGTTTTTGTTAAAACAGAGCATTTAATAATGGTAGCAAAAACGACGAATGAAAAAAAAGGAAGGGGTGGAGAGAAACTGACAGCAAACCTTGAGTTACAGATGTTTTCTGAATTTCTCCTGAACGCCAGAGAGAGGATGAAATACGTGACTTCTGGCAATCAGGAACAATGAAACAGAACAAGACTTATGGGTGAAACCAGGATTCTATAAACTCTTCCTGACCGCCAGAAATCATTTTCGTCTCTGAATTGGGATTTATTGTCTTGTTTTTGTGTTTTTTACTATAGTAGCGAAATGGATATCAATAATTGTGGAATTTCCCTTGTCTCGGGATCATCTACTAAATTACAAGTATCGAGACAGTGAATATGTAAACATGGCCAGCAGCCTGCAAATTTAGCTCAGTTCAGAAAGCTTAAATCAGCCAACCAGCAGCTCTGAATCCCATTAACATGCTTTATGTCTGTGGTTTAATCAGTACAAAAACAGCTTTTTGTATGCGTCGTACCTACCTAGCAATTCCAGGAAAAACACTGAGATAATTGTATTCAAACGAGCACAGCCAAAAGTTGAGGCGTGTCCAAACTTTCCTTATGGTAATATATCACTCTCCAAACTCCAGCTGGGTTTTAGCTTCACAACTCAACATTTAACACCACATGTGACAAGTGAGAAGCTTTGAGGAGAACAAAAGCTCAAACCTACCATTGTTATGAACGTGGTCTTCCAGCATCTCATTCTTGAGGATGCTGCAGAGCTCCGACAGGGTTTCCAGGTGGATGATGTGGATGATTAGAGGCCGGAGGACATCATACAGGGACAAACATAACTTCTCTAGCAGCTCGCTGTCAGAGATTAAACACCATTTAATTGCTTTGTACAAGTGAGAGAAGTCTAAAATTACACTTTCTGCTCATTTCATGCTTTGACTTTGCCTTCAAGTTAAGGAATAAAGTAATGACTAAAAATAATTATGCAAGCTGTTAAAAAGCGTTTTTGCTCTTAAATAGTAATTGTCCACACATGCTGTGTAAATTGGTATTTCAAGCACTTAACCTGTCAAGCCAAACTTGAAACGGCTATCATGCATTTTGAAGGCTCACACCTTAAACAAACATCCTGCCTTCGTGTGTGTGTGTGTGTGTGTGTGTGTGTGTGTGTTCACTGCTCATGTAACGATGGAGGCGGGCAATACTCACTCTAGTTTAAGTGAAGGTTTGGAGAAAAACTCATTGTACAGTTGGTGTTCATCTTGGCAGACGTGCACCATGAAGGCACAGCCACTGCGAACCTGTGCAAAAATCACATAATGATCACCCGCTGCAGCGCCTACCAATACTTTGCTTTGGCTCCGCTTCAAAAAAAAGTAACACACCCTCCCACATAAATGATGCAGGCGCCCATTACAGCAATCATTAACAAGATGCATAACCTTTCAAGTTTCATTAAAAGGAAAATCTCGGACAGGTGGTGCGCCTGTTATGACGTTTGTTGTATGAAATTCTGACCTTTAATTATAGCATCCCCATCAAGCCAATTAGTGAAGTGTTTTTAAATGCCACAACAGCGTCAAAATACATCCTCTGTCCGGGTGCCAAAATTATCTCTGAAGTATCAAATTAGAATAAAAATATTTTACCATGAATTATTTTGCCAACCTTTAGGTAAGTTCAATTTTTAAACAGTGCAGGAATACAGTGCAATAGTCACTGCTTTATAGATGAGGTGCGACAGAGTATACAAACACCGCTCGGCACAGTAATTCACTTGTGAACAAAACAACAGCAAGCTTTGGATGCCTGCTGTGCACAATCTCATTTATCATGTGCACAGCTTTGTGTCTGCACTAAGAAAATATCCCAGAGGGACCACACTGTGCATTCTTTGCAGGCTCAAATGTCACCTTACGAGATCTAAAGGGCAGTTCTGCTTTGAACAAGTCGAGCCTTACCAGAGCGCAGTGGTCTTTGCTGTTTTGGTTGGTCAGGTCAGTAATGGTGGATGTAATGCTGGGGCTGAGGAGCAGCTCTCTCTGGTCAAGGTAGCACTGATGGATTTCATCGAGGAGCTGATGGTATCTGCTCACAGCAAAATAAAGAGGGATGAGTTCATTTAGGACAAAGCTGTGGGGAATATAAGGGCTGGTGTTATTTACAAAGTACCATTTCCCTTAAAGTGATACCAACAGAGTACTTCATTCAATACCGCGTTTTTCCACTTCATTTGATACCCGTTACTTGAATGGAAGCATTCAGTTGCATTAAAAGACCTTCACCACCACTTCTCCCCATCCAAACGATTTGTTACACGTATACATTACAAGCTGAACTGCCAACAAATACAAATACACTGCGTACGACCTCGCTGCACCACAGACTGTGTAGGTCCTAGATGCTGCATTAGTGGGCCTATCACATGTTGCAGCTAATCGAAGAGCACTTGTGGTGACTGGCTGCGAGGAATACTATACAATAGTCTTTTTTTTTCTAAAATTGGGTACAAAATGGTTCAAACGCAGGTATAGTGTGATTGGATTCGTTTTGATACTACATACATTGATACTGATACAGACAGCTACTTCCTCAAACATAAAACTTTATTAAATAATATGCAACATTATTATACATTATACAAACAATGTATTTACACTGATACCGATATGCCTTTGAAAGGCCAATAATGTCGGACAATATCAGTCAGGCTCTACTACTTGGTACTGGGTTATTTCGGTCAGTAACCTTAATTTAATATTCTTTTTAACACATTTAATCAAGCTATCCTTACTCCCTGGCAGTAGTACATGGGATAGGCAAGCTCTGAAAAAATCATGTTCTTCTTCCTTCTCTTATTGGGGTGACAGAAAGAACCAATCAGAGCTGAGAAGTCTGTAACGCAGCTGTCAATCACTTGACTGCTCATCAAGTTTGATCAAACTACAACCTACTTAAATATGAATCACGTTTGTGTTACTGCACTGCTCTAATTTTACAACTAAATAGTCACTAAAATATGTTTTTGGAAACAATCTGAGGTAAAAACAGGTAATGCAGTAACAGAAACTGACATGACTGACAGCTGCAACTGAGGCTTCTCGCCTCTGATTGGTTGTTTCCATTCAGCCGTGGTGGAATCTTACAAATGCAATTAGGAGCACCAGGAAGAAAGAGGAACATAGTTTATCTGTCTGATGTACTGTTATCAGGTTATATTGACAGTTTGTGCAAACAAGAGAAGAAGTTGTTTTTTACCGGCTGAATGTTAAAGGTATTCAGTGCAGCTAACGAGCTGCAGAAAAATGTAACAGGTATGTTTCTACTTTATTCTACAGAAATGTTTATACTCACTCTGGAATCTTCTCCGCTCGCTGTTCTATCTGTTCAATCAGTGACTGAAAGAAGAAAAAAATGTCTTTGCATTACAGAAAATTAGTAATGCATAATTCCAGCGGGTAAAAAGAAGATTCCACTCACTCTGACTTTCGGTGCAGCTGCTCTGTACTTGACATAGTAAAGTGTAAAGGCATTGTCTGCGTTGGTCAAGCCCATTGGATCCTGGAGGGGAGACACAAAAATGAAGTGGAAAAGCATTGATATTGGGCTGGAGATGCGGAGTATGAATGGAGGAAATGTAACTCACCCTTTTTGTTAACTGGCTTGTGAGATTCTGCATAGTGTTGACGATGTGGATCTTCATGAAGTGCATAGCTTTAGAAAGACATTGTTTAAACTTGGCCAAATAAACCGGATAGTCCTTGAAATTGGGCTGCAATCAATACAAGAAGAGAAGCAAGTGTTAGGCATCTTTAGTTGTCATCACATTGCATATATTGCAATGCATATATCGTAGAGTTAGAGAAAGTCAACAGTATATTGCTATGCTAATACCCCATTTTTATGAATATGCATTAATTCCACAGAAGGCTTTCAAACATATTTACTGTACTGATTAAAAATATCGAGTTAATTGTTTCATCACGGGTGATTAGATTAGATTTGTACAAACAGATCTTGTTGAGAGTGCGAGCTACTTACATGTGAGGAAACATATTCAATGCAGTCATCCAGTTTTGACAGCATTGGTATAAAGCCTTCACTATTTACAGACAAGGTTGGTGAGTTCAGTTTCTGCAAAGACAAAAAAAGAAGCCGGGTTTGACTTAATTCTCCGGTTAAACAATTATAATCTTCCAGCTTATCATTAAAAAACAGTTTTTTTTCATTTGGCAACTGCCACTGCCAGAAATGTGTTGTTCTCCCTTTGAATCCAAGCCAAAGCCAAATCTGTGAAACCACTTTTGTACTTTGGTGTTTGGAAAATTAAACAGAGCTTGACAAGTGCATTTTATGAAACTTTATCATAGGAAATAGCTGACATCCAAACTCTTTAAGAAAAATGTTTTAATCTGCAACAAATCTGTGGATCTCATGATGATTATCTTAATATCTAATCAGCAATTAAAATGCACACAATCTACAATGCATGAAGTTAGTTATCAAATGCAACAAGATGTAGACAACAAGAAATCCAAGCCTACCGTGTTTATGTTCTCTAACTCGTTAAAATATGACAGTTTCTGCTGTATGCTCTCTGCCAGGTCAACAAGCTCCGACTGCAAGGAGAGAAAACAACAAGTTGATACAATACGACATGACACTTTAATTTCAGTTCGGTTCAAGTTCAGTTCAGCTCAAGTTCCTCGAACGGTTCAATCTACATATATTTGTGAACAAAGAAAAATAATGAAAAGTGCAGCGCTAAGACATTAAATATGCCACAGACGGAATGAGCAGCATACTGATCATTTTTTGACCTGCAGAAAGCTTGCTAGCATTCTTATATTCAGACAAGCCTTTATCTATGTCACACTGTTCTGAACTAGATATGGTATTTCCAGTCGTCTCCTGTGACTCCTTTGGGTGTTACCACAGTTGTTTTTTACATAATTCAGAACAGCTCTAGAGTTTCAACCAGAGTTTCTGGGTTTGGAAGTGATGTTCATGTTTGCAATTAATAAATACTGATACAAATACATTGCTTTTCAAACATTCTACTGATCAAGTATCAGCTTACCTGCTCTTTTAGGAGCTGTTCACAGGCCTCGTGCAGGGTGCCAGTTTTATTGGACACAAACAGATACTGTTTCTGGAGGGAGTCCAAGTGCTCCAGAGCAGCACTAACATCTTTCAGGATGGCGTCACATTGTTCCTGGTAGCAGTTTAGATCATCTCTGGTTTTCCTGGAGGGAAAGCAGATATATTAGCTGTGTGCTCACTGCATCAAAGACAAAATCATGCAGTGAAGCAACCGATTGGTTTGCAGAGCATTTAAAATAATAAATACAATTAAGACAAGAGTACAAACACTTGAAGCACTATTTTTATTGAACTTGAAGTGCAGAAGAAAAGTTAATTTTTGCCTTCCACACTTGAAATGTTGCAAACAATCAATACACATTAGGCAAGTTTCCACCAACTAGTATCGAGCAAAGAAAGCGAGTTTACAGGGTGGTTTCATCAGGAATTTGTTTCAATTGGGGAAGTTTTAACTGTTCTCCAATTTCAGCTAGTTTCCACCATGTTTCATGCTATCAAGAGACATGGACAAATAAAAATAAATATGTAGAAGACAGACAGCAGAAAGAGCTGATCAGTCATGCAAGTCAAATGTTTGTTACTTCAGAGCTTATGCAGCACAGGTGCATCCCATTTATCTAATCAACTCTTTTTCTACAAAGGCAAAAGCCACCTCGAGAATGTTTTAACATTTTTGTGCAGTATAGGTTTTTATTTTTGCCATTTCCACACAGATTTTCTTGAAGTACATGTAAAATACATTCATGAAAACATAGTTTATCTCTGTGCATGTTTGTGTCTGGGGATCATGAATGCCTGATAATGAGACTGATTTGTAATTTCCTTTGACTCAAAATCAATCAGTTCAATCAATCAACTCAGAGGTCTGAAACCAGGCTAGTTTATGACAGGTGTGAGGTGTCTGATGAACAAGCATTTTTAATGTAAAGCACATAGAATTCACTTTTACTATTACTATCAACTACAAACACTAACATTCAGCAGAGTGTAGGGTAAAGCACCTGTATTTTGAGCTGTCGTCCTGGTCCATGTTCGCCTGCAACTTGGCAAACCAGGAAAAAAACTGCAAAACAGAATCACACTGTATTAAAACCATGCATCTTAATATAATACAGCACTGTTTACTGCTGCAAAAGACAAGTCACCTGTTGTGCAGTTTCTATCCTGTCATTCTCCATGTCAAGCATCTGGAAACCCTTTAGCAGGACGTCCTCCGTTGATGCGGGGACAGTCGCTGTGAAGGGGGACTGCAAGGACCGCGACGAAAGGCTGCACAAGTCCTCAATGGGCAACTGCAAAACAAAGCAGGGCTGTCAGTTTCCAAACAAGCCTGGATGTGAAGCTAGCTGCACGGCTTGACGTGGCAAGCCTGCTGGTTAGCCGAGAAGCTACAATTCTGTAATATATTAACTTCAATATCGTGTTTACATATAAGAGAGGCGAGATAAGTTCACACTGAGGGAACTTCAGCTGTCAGTTAACCCCACTGACGTTAAGAAAGTAAGTTAGCAACCGTGTTAGCATGCTAGCTGACTCCGGAGTCACAGCTCACCTCTGACGGGACAGGGAGCGTCTCCGCCGCGGCTCGGATCTCCAGGACAGCGTCCATCTGCTTCTCCGTGAGGGGAGCCATGGCATCGGTGCGGCGATCCCATAACGACAGTTTCTCCCGGGTTTCTTTATCTGTTAGGTCCAGGAGGGACTGATCTGTGGACGCCATCGTCACTTTGGACAGCACCAACGTCAGCAGCAGCAGGGACTTCCTGTTCCGGGAGTGTGGGCGGGGCTTGAAGAAGGGGCAGTGACGTTTCAGAAATAGTTTATTTACTAAAATATATTTTAATAATTATACATTATACAGTTATCTTGCACTATGTGTGATTTGTGGCTGGGATTTACTTCAGTACATATTGCTTTGTTTCTTTGTATTTTTATTATCACTAATTTGGAGGCAGTTTTTTGACAACATGAAAGAGAGAAAGTTTTTCTGTGGGAAAAATAAAATTAATCAATTGACATGAAAAAAGAAATTGTT
>CAFUXE010000117.1:523659-546137 GCA_903364295.1 Serranus cabrilla | reverse complement strand
CAGCTAACAGCTTCTACTCATCCCTTATTGATATCATCTGCCTAAAGTGAGCACTTCTACTTACTTAACCTAAAAACTGTGAAAGCAGAATCCTGTACCGGGTATCAATACGTTAAGACTGGTAGAGGGAGAGAAAACCTCCAACTCTTTTCATTTATTCTTACATTTGTACTTAAAGAACAATGGTGGGCAATAATCAATATGTTTTATTGTGACATTTTCAATATATTTTATTAAAATCCCACTAAAAAAGATTAAAATCAAGCCCCAACCGTTATTAAATATGTCAATATTTAAACACATCTACTGAATTTTTTTTTTTTTTGGGTCAAAGGCACTTTGCATTACTCTCACTATATAGGGTTCCTCAATGAAGGGAAAATCCCTTTTCACGATTATTTGGTTCAAAACTGAGATTATGGTTATTAAACACAATTACTCATGAACATCATGCATTTACTGAGCTTTAAAACTAAAAAAAAAGTTAGTTTTCTTGAACTTTATATATAATTTTATTTAAAAAAAATTATAATAAATGTAAAGAGTTAGGTCAATGTATAAAATCTATATAAATGTACATAATTACTGTATAAATAATTAATAAAAATACATTTGATCAAAAATAAACAGGATCAACTATGTTAACGCGCACTTTTAACACCTACTGAAAACGAATAAATAACAAAAAAATAAGTTAAATATTATTAATTGTAGTGCACTGCAACGACCTACTGTCTTTAACATTTTGGTGAACTAACAGATTCATGTTAGTAAGCGAAAATGTGCAAAAGCGGACAATGTATAGAATCTCAAAGAAATTATTGTAAAATCAAACTGATTGAAAAATCTATTTTGTAGATGCTAAGAGATAATGCTAGCTTCAGATTTGATATTCAGTGGTAAAGACACATGCATCTCACTTTCCACAACATTATGCAGTGTTGACAACATTACACTGTATTTATCAGTAGCACTGAGGTCTGATTTAATCATGTTTTAACATGGAATACATGATAAACATCAGTCTGATATTTTATGGGCCGGTTATGAGAAATGTATATAATTATGTTCTGATAATGAAATTATAGGTGATACTATGAAGCCAAGTTTTTGTGTACTTTACCAGAAAAAAGAGTCCAAGCTGTTGTTTGTTTTTGTCGTGATAACAACAATGATATCAGTTAGATTTGGTTTAGTCAGAGCTATTAAATATTAAATCACACAGTTTAAATCACTAAATCTTAGCCTTTCTTATCCTTATGTGTACATAAACTACAGGTTATGAACTTATTTTTAAAATACAAAAATATGACATTAACAGTTATTGATATCAGGCATGAGAAGCGGGTAAATATCGGTTAAATACTGGCATATTGTGCATATAGAAAGTAATAGAATTGGACAATAGAACTGGGGTTCAACAGCATTTTAACAAATTCATATCCAGTATCAAATTCACTTGAACCAGGAACTGGATCCAGAATGAAAAGAGAAACTGAAACCCAACACTTCAGCTAAGTTTCAGTGAAAAGCAACAGTATGAGACACTAGTTTTACATTCCTGCATTGAGGTTAAGACCAAAAATATAATAATAACAAGGTTCTGTAATCTGCTAATGATCTTGTTTACCTCAGCATTTCTACATCACTGAAACCAAACTGCTCAGGAGCTCAGTGTGAGCGTTTTAATTATTAATCGCCTGTGTACCTGCCATACTGTGATACTGTGTCAGATGAAAAGAGGAAATCAGCTTTGAATTCTGTGGGACTACAAACTGTAAAAAACTGTGTTTCTTTAGTGCATCATAAATCTCAAAGCATTCCTCTAACCACAGATCATTTCTTACCTTGAGCTTGTCGAAGCGGTCGCTGAGGGCGGCCACGTGGTGGTCTCTGTGTCGGCCAACCAGCTTACACAGAGCACAGATCAACTGTTCATCTGTCACACAGTACATGTTGACCTTTTCATCCTCATGCTCCAGACACATGAGCCCTCGCAGATGGGAGTCCAGCAAGGGCTCGATTAGACGGTGGCCCGTGAACGGCTTCTTGTTGGGGTGCGTGGCCTTCAGGCACTCGTCGCAGTACGAGACCTCGCAGGTGACGCAGGTCTTCACGGCGTCCTGCGGAGGGTCCTGCTCGCAGAACTGACACTGCACCCGGTCACCGGGGGAAGTCATGGCTTTGCTGTCGGGGGCGGCTCGCTCGCGCCGAGTCTCGTTAGGAGAATTGGGTCCACTCAGGGAGGCTTTCTGGTAGCGGTCGATGATGTTCTGCAATGTGACGTTGCGTTTGAGTCCCTCTAGGCCCCTCTGGTTGAGGGTGATGACATAGCGACAGGTCGGACACTGGAAGGCGCTGATGGACTGGATTGGCTCGCTGGGCGTGCAGTGTGACACCAGGATCCGGTGGGCACAGTTGAAACAAAGGCTGTGAGCGCAGGGCAAGAGCAGCGGGTCCTCAAAGAGCTCCAGACAGATTGGGCAGGTCAGCTCCGACTCCAGCGTTTCCATCTTCAGGCAGAACAAAGTGAGGACGTCAGCGAAACCCAGGGAAGCTGATCAGCTATCTGTGGAGAGGACACAGGAAATAATTAGGAAATGATGACAGCCGGAATAAAGTTAAACTTGAGAACATATTAGTTAAAAAGTTCCCTTTAATCTGCAGCTGCTATAACCATTAAAATATTATTTTTTTAAGCAAAAATACCAAACATTCCTTAGCTTTACTTTATGATATTTAAGTGTTTATGAATTCTGGCCTTCCTTGTTGGATAAAACAATGTATCTGAAAGCATCATCTTTAGCTTTAGACTAACATTCTTCACTATTCCCTGAATTCTATAGACCAGAAAATGAATCAAGAAAAGAATAAACAAATTAACTGAGAATGAAAATAATCCATAATTCATTAATCAACTCAATAATTTAGACGTGAAGTGTCCTTGAAACTAAATTGCATAAAAGATACCATGCATATTCTGTTTATTTATTATCATTTAGTGCTTATGATAATAAAAACCAAAATTATTCATCCATATATTTATTTCATTAGATTTCCATTGCAGGCTGAATACGTTACGAGGGATCTCGTTATGGAAACGAAGCGAACAGTGAAAGGAGGAGAATACTCAAACAGAAACGAGTGTCTGCGTGTTCTACCTATAACAGACTTCTGTACGGTCTATTTGGCTGAACTTACAACTCGGAGAATGCAGCGGCGGCTCATTTTGATCTGGCAGAAGAACAGTCTAGCCTATCCCCATGTGTTCCTCTCTATACTGTAGTCCGTAGGCCAGCAGGCCAGTGAGGACTGACAGCTCAGCCAAGCAGAAGTGTATTGGCCTGCTTGCGGATGGCTGGGACTCCACACTATCACAGACACTAAGCCTTTGTTCCCGGCCAGTCAGACACCCCAGCTGCGAGTGGACACACTGTGCTCACAGCGTCTCTCTATGTGAACTCTCTACCTCCACTCATTATGTGTGAAGAAGGCAAAAGCTCATTACCAGGACAGTCGGGCACAAGTAGCCTTTTGAAGTTGTGAGGATACAGCAATTACCTCTGAGATACAGACCTGGGTTTGTTCTTTCCATTCTATTCAAATCTTCACAGACACGCAGCCATCCCGCCGCACTGTACAAGACAAGAGGCGATTGTTGCGCTCGTCTCGAGTGACTGTGATGCATCTGCGGCCCTTTGTTTCTCGGCTATTTTGTTCTTTAAAGACAAAGCGGCGAACGCAGGTGTCTAGAAGTTATTACAGGGGATCAAACGCAACCTCTTCACTATTCAAACCCTACAGTCTTTAACTAAATATGCTAAACATCAAGCCTCCCGGCACAGATATTGTTTGAAAGTTGGTATTTCATCACTCATTTGCATATCCTCTTCCAAATTTAAGACACTCAAAGTGAATATTGTTAATAATTCATGCACATATAAGCCGCCTAAAACCAAACTAATCTCTACAGAGTTACTAAACTGTGATCCGTTAAACTACTAAATTAAACTTTTTAGCCATTTCTTTCACGATTTTACTCCCACACAACATTTTTTTAGCAAAGCTGTGAGCTACAAGATAGCAGTTACTGTACTCGCACAGGTCTCGTCTAACAGGTTCGGTTGTTATTTCAACCCGGCTGTCCTCATTACAAAAAGAATAAAGAGCTTTGTATGACTAAACACAATGCAAAGACGCTAATCCTCTGATGTCATCGCCTGTAGTATGAAATACCCTGAAAGCTTGTAAAACAACACTGTGGCAAAGAGCCACCGCCAACTGCATTACAGCCCCCAAGTACATTACGCACTCCTGAAAGCTCCTCCATTCATACACAGTTTGCCATACCCACCGATGGATTTCGCCACACTTTGCAATGCCGAGACATTTCTGCTGAAGGAAAACTTCTGACCTAAATCATAAAAAAAGTATTTATGGCAACAACTGCAGCGGCCGTAAACCCCAGCATGCTGTAGAGATGGGCATCCAGATGGCACACAAGTCTTCACAGCCCAAAGTAATCCTGCAGCAGAGCTGTCATTAAGGAAAGAGATTGAGCAAGAGGTAGAAAGCACAACAGGAAAAGTTGCCCGACAATTCCAGGAAAGCCAGCTCCACCTACAGCTGGAGCGCTGGCCAGTACTGGAAGAAGAGAGAGAGCAGCGAGAGAGAGAGAGAGAGGGAGGGAGAGAGAGTCAGAGCATTGTGTGGAGCCCCAGCCTCTGCCCTCACAGGCAGGTTAGTGTCCTCTCAGCCCTGCCCATTCAGAAATTCAAAGCGTCAGGATCAGTTTCAGGTTTCCCTGTGTGACCATCCCTCCAGCTTCTAGCAGCACAATGCTGCGGATTGGAACTTTTCTTGGCGATGCCACCAGGGATTGGAAGAGAAAAGCTGAAGACACAAACACAGCCGAGGGGCAGCCTGAGGGGCAGCAGGGTGGCAGAGCGATTAATTGGTCCCTATTAATCAGGCACATTAATGCCATATTGAGATAATCAACACTGGCTGATACCTGCACTCGGGAGGCTCATTATTTATTTAATATGGTATTTCACTGAGCAAGCGAGAGGGAAGGCCACATGACAAGAGAGTTTATTTTTTATTCATGTAGGTTTTTACTTTCTCTCTGAAACAAAGATCTGCGGATAAATGCAGTTGCTAAGTGCTTTAAAACTCTATTTCTCAGGCATAACTTTTAATTACCGATCTACTAAATGGAGATATTTTTTATATAGACGCTGAGGAAAGAGTGCAGATCTAGATAAGCAAATAGAGACAATGCAGATTATAAGAAATGTTTTTAAAAGTTCCTCAATTTTGTGTCTCAATTGTTAAGATTATGAAATTATTGTATTTTATCGATGCAAAAATAACATAATTATCGACACCCTCTTAAAATAATGGCCCAAGTATTTATTTTTTTTCAGGTTTTTCAGCAAAACTGAACCAAATATTGAATATCTGATATTTAGGCAAAAAAACCTAAACATTTTTCTCAAAAAAAAAAAAAAAAAAAGGCTTAGGCCATTATTTTAGGAAGGTTATTATATATCAGATTTGTTTTGGCCACTGAAAAAAAAGTCATCTTAGTCAACCACTAAGCACAACTCAACAAATGATCGAATTACATCAGTCTATTGTTTGTCTCCAGGGGCTTGTAGTATATTACACGTCTCATGAGTGCCACTGTTCAAAAAAACACACCCCACTATAAGAAACTATATCTTACAAAACTCCATTCGACTTCCTGACTGCACCAACTGAAAGTTACTGAGCGTCCTCTCTGACTGATACGACTGCAAATAAAGACAGACGCGGCGGAACATCATCTGCTATTGGACCTCATGTGGGAATCACCGACGCACCATCTGCTTGCCATGTGCCTCTATTTGCAGACACACCCCTGCTGTGCTCCATTTGAATCCTCCTGTCATTCAAAAGGAGTCCCCAGAGTGGCTATCCTCTCCCCGAGACAGATAGACACTGTAAATATTAAAGACACGCTAAAGTTCAGACAAAGCGGTGGGTGTGGGCTACATTGCTTGGGAGACGCACATGGGAATGTGACAGGCATTCCCCTGGTTTCTTCTATACGCTCTCTCCAACTGGGAGGGAATTTAGTATCGAGAGATCAGCAGGAGGACGTGAAGCCGGGTACACACATTTGAGGGAAGAAATAAAAAAGTTAAATAAACTTCTGTTTATTTTCCTTCTCTTCCGCCTGCTCCGGTCTGTCACATTCTAACACAATGTTCTCACACAGTCAGTGTATTAGGAAGGCTGTTTCGAGGATTCCTCAGGACTGATAGACAGGCACCGAGATGCTGCTGAATTATGACTATTCCGGCATTCAGAGGATCAGGACAGAATAATACTGCAGCCTTAAAGGCAGGACACTCACAGCATCTATATCATGGTGTATAATCGTGGATGGATTACTGAACAGGCCGAACGGGCACAGGCACAGGGGCCCAGGGTCAAAGGTCAAAACAGGAAGAGATGCATAACTAACCCAAAGAAACATAAAAAAAAACTCCAGAGACACAAAATGACTTCAAAAACACACAAAAAACTCCAAAGAGACACAAAATGACTTCAAAAAGACACAAAAAACTCCAAAGAGACACAAACCGACTTCAAAAAGACACAAAACGACTTCAAAAAGACACAAAAAACTCCAAAGAGACAAAAAATGACTTTAACGAGACACAAAACAACTACAAAGAGAAACAAAATGACTCCAGAGACATGCAAAACAGGTACAGTGGGATTCAAACTGACTATAGAGACACAAACTAATCACAAATAGACACAAAACAGCCACAAAGAGGCACAACATGACTAAAAAAAAGACACAAAACAACTACAAAGAGACATACATAACTACAGAGACATCAAGGAAAAAATACTAGAAAGAGACACAAAACAACTAGAAAGAGTTACCAAACAACTACACAGAGACACAAAAATAGGGTAAAACACTGTAAAGAGTGTCTTGCTACTATACAGGAGACATGGTGGGACCTTTTGCTGTTCTGTACCCAGGGACTCATGATCTCATAATCAACCCAACCCCAGAATCGCATATAAAAGATAGTTTCTCAAATAACATGATTTTTTAAAATAATACTTCAACAGCTATGTTTGCTATAATAATAATCTGAATAGATGTCTCCCATTGCAGCTCAAATTTAAATATAATTGTAGCTTATGAGATGCACAGCAGCAGAACTGTGCCTCAAGATGCTCCATACTAAGCACCAGCAGATATGACAGGTGTGAGGCATATGCTCTTAACTGTACGGCTTTTTGTCAAATTACTAACTTGAGCACCACTTTAGCATATGGATTTTCATTTGATTAGGAAGTAATGGCTCATTTAGAGATGAAACAATTACATTGTCTCAGATAGAAGGACAATTTCCTGCTCAAGCACTTTCTAATCCTTTTGGTTATGGTCTTTTATCACCTTTAATGATGGCTCTCAACCATGTATTCAGCAACTGAGAGAGTGTGATTGCTCTTTGTCTTCTTTCCTGGGGCAGACACCTAACATATTTATCTGTAATCCTGTCTTCACAGCGTGGCTGTGACCAATGTGTGGCCTGTTGCTGCTCCCTAAAGCAGCCAGCTCAGCAGCGGCCCACTCAGGTCTAATGTGATTTACAGCTGTGGTAGCACAAGCCAGCTGATTAGACTGACAAATCTACCTGATCTGCTGCTGCACACATTACTGAGATTAGCTGCATATAGCCGGGCCCTGACCGACATCCATTATTACTGATAATTTAAAGGATTGTGGAGGGCAAGTTAATTAGAAAAACATTTAGGCTACTGTATTTAGAACTCATCTGTCAAAGAGAATTACTATGAGAAGCATGACTGTCATCTGTTTTTGCTGTGCACTCATCTGGCAAACTGATGTTAATTGTTATGAAAGTAAAAGATGACTCAAATAGTCCATTAGGAGGCCCCAGCTTCCTCCATGACTGAGCAGGATGTTTTATAATGAAGCTACACATTAGGAAATGGCACTAAAAATCTACAGTGCACGCAGTGTTTGAGTTTTACACAGACTTGGAAGTTGAAATAAAGGTGTAAAGGTCAGCTAAACAAGTTTTTTTTATCCCTTCTTTCTCTCATTTCTCTGTGCGCTTACGTACAGGTCAGCCCGGTCAGCATCACAAGTTGCAGCAAACTCTCATTTCCTCTCAGCGGCTTGGCAGGTGGCATCGCCGGGAAAACACTGCATCCTTTCCGCAACCACAGGAACTTTACAGAATGTGACTTCCCAAGCATGCGGCTGCAGCCTGCTGCTGCTCATTAATCCGCACAGAAGACGTGTCTCACTGCGCCCCAAACTGCCATGCGGAGGCTTTCATTAACTTCAAAACGCATAAACCAGCTCCGAGCATGTACATGTATAACCGTCTTACCTCGTGTGTGGATAAACGATTTGTAAACGTCACAGAAAAATGATGTTTTATTGCAGGGGAAGCGTGCAAAGAGCGACATCGCGTGGCTGATTTGTGAATTACAGCAAACACGTTTATCTGTCCTTTGAGAAAATTTCTCAGTTATAGTTAACAAAAAAATTGGAAAAAATGCAGTAAAATGTATTAAGGTTCAGGTATACTATTTTCAAACGTATCCCAATCCTACAAGCAAAGTAACTGCAACAACTACAACTACAACAATAATAATAATAACAATTTAGTCCACATGTAAAATATTTTATATTTATTCCAAATAAATTAATTGCAAAAAAATAAACAACAATAACAGTAATGTCTATATACGTGACTATAATATATATTTAATAATAATAAAAACTAATGTAAAAAAAATGAATTTAAATCTCACTTTTCTTATACTTAAAACCAATGAAAATGTCTTATTAAATAATAATAATTAATAATAATTATTAAATGTGATTTATTCCAAATATACTATGTCTATATTTATCCAATTTCCACAAGAAAACCAACTACCACAACAATAATAAATAAAATATATGAAATAAAATAATAAGAAACCACAAATCCGCCCTATAAATATCCATCACTTCATCACTGTCTTAAAACCATGAAAACATGCCAAAATCACATGTTGACATGTCTAACTGAAGAAAATGAACCACGCTTTATACTGATTGCTTAAGTGTAATTACACCTTTCTTTATATTATTCTCAGTTCTGCAAGCAAACAAACTCCATCAACAACAACAGCAACAACAATCAACTGAAATAATAATAAAACACAAACCTGCCCTCACTTATATCTCACTTTGCCTTTGACTTTAATCCAATGCATGTTCTTTATTAAGACCTCCAGATGTGTTGCCATGGTGACAGTTTGATAACTATTTGTCACACTGGTGATCAAAGGCGGTGCACTCTGGTGGGAAGATGTCTAACATTCCTCCTCACAGGAACAAGATAAGTTACTAATTAATAAGGGAAACCACAGACTCAACAGCAATGCCCCAGTTTTACTCTTCATTAACTTCATGTAAGATGACTCCTATGCATGTAGGCCTGTCAAAAAACTGTGACCACATGTACTGCCAGTATATATAGATGTAGCGGGGGAGTAAAGGCAGTTTCTTTTATCTTATCAGTGAAGAAAATGGTATTCTGTAGGTCATGAGGCTACCAGATTATGGATGAAAGGCTGGGTTTATCGCTCTCAGAGCTGCAGGAGGAGCTCTCTGTTTGAGCAAAAGGTAATAAAAAAACTTTTATGATGTCTGAGAAAAGAAAAAGGAAAGCCAGAAATAATAAAAAATGGTATACGCTCAAGTGATTGCTCTCACAAATCATATGATATACTTTTAGATCGAGCTTGTGAAGATGCATATATGAAAAATTCTACAAAGCGTACACTGAATAGCAGCGTTGACACTGGAAACTACTTTAGCTACTCCCACTCTCTTTGACGCTTTTAATCACAAAATTCCCCTCGGCCTTCTCACTTAGTCATCTTATCCTTCAAGTATTATTCACAGTTCAAAACATGAAGGAATCTGTGAACACAACAAGGCCAAACAACCTCAGCTCTCAGATCTGCCTGGAGGCTTGGAAACATATGATGACTCAGTGTTTTGGTTGCAAAACACAGAGGCGCATGCAGTAACATATAATACAGAGTGAGTTAAGAATGACCCTCTGACTTACCCGCCACATGATTACATCCAAGGGAGGAAAGAGCCACCTTTAAAGTCAGTGAATGTTGATATTTGGGCTGTGCCACAGCTGATCCAGTGCAGTGGTGTGAACTTTGAAAAGAGTGACTTGTCTCTCTTGCTCTCTGTGAGTTTCTGACCCTCTAACCCTATTCTCTAAGCCCACTGTAGGAGGATCGAAACTTTCCACCCTCCTCTCTCCTCTCACTGAGGACTGTACCTATCCCATCTAAACACAGTGGGCTGCAAATTGTTGCAATGGCCAATCACACGAAAGGGGCAGGACTTCTGCTGGATGGCTCTATCACTGGAGGCTATCGGAGCATGGAGTGTAGCCATAACTCTCAACAAAGCTTTTTTTGTCATCCTCAACTAAACACCATCCAACTATGTGAAGCTGCACACCACAAAAAGAACATCCAGCGCATTAATGACACATTCTCTCTTGATTTTGGCTTCAATCTGTGTGATGACATTTACAAGCAATCGTGTTCAGGCAAAAGCTGCTAAAGCTGTAAATGTATTTCCTGCTTAAGGCGTGATTCCACGCAGCCAAATGAAATAGTGCATAAGCAAACACGGCAATCAATGATGATTATACTCTCCAGGAGGGACAGTGACGCTGCGAGTCTCAGTGCCAATGCAAATACGGATGAACGCAGATATATTAACAGACAACCCACTGTGTTTCTCACACGACCGTATTCTGCTGGCAGTTGTCGCTCTCATCAGCACAGATGGTGATCAAGCAAACCACATATACTTACATTCAGCAACCTTGCCTCTCAAAGTGATTACACCCCTTTTGTTTTCCATGTGAATACATTCTCTGAAATGGAAACACACAGGAATGTATTGTGGTTGCGACAGTTGACTTAGATAGTGTTGAAAGTTCTCTCAGATTGTTGGCAACGCTCTTTGGCTACGTGGAAAATGTTCCCAACACAAACATACGCCGGCTGACACAGCTCCAAACAGCGTTGCTGATCACATAAAGCTCGATCAGTTTCTCAGCTTTGGATTTCAGCCCGTGTTCACTGTTTAAATATGAGGTTGGAGGTATTTAGTTTGAGGCCATTTACCTCAAACGACCTTGTCAGCAGCTTCAAGTCAGTGTTTTGATACGGTATCTCTGTGTAAAGCTAATGTTTATGTTATGTGGTTGAACCACAGCACATATTGGCATGGACTGATTGGGATTTGTCGTAACCCGAAGCCCCGGCCCGAACTCCTTGTGTTTCAGGTTAGCCTGCAGGGTTCAATAAAGCAGGAAAAGAAATGCGAGAGCAATGAAAACAACTAAGATGTGATATTAGGTGTCTTAGAGACGGTCCACCCCAAATATTTGTATGGCAGCTTAAAATTCATCATAGTTAGTGGCCATAGTAATTAGAGAAGATAAGGAGTATAAAGAACGATAAGGTCCACACAGGTCTGTAGCACAGAAGACCTGTGTTTGTGTCCCATGTGAAGCCAAAAGTCAATGTTGTTTTTTCAAGTTAACTATCTTAACTTTTGTGTGTAGCCCGTACATAATTAACTCACTTTGAGTCGTTACATTAATATATTTTGCTTCGCATAACCATGTACTTTCGTCCAAACCTTAACAAGTACTTTTGTTGCCTAAATCTATCCCAACTGTGACCATTACTGCTGTGTTTAAAACGTGACTGAAAGAGGACAATGTTGATCTCCTGACAGAGGTAGGGACACTACTTTTTACACTCCTGTGGTTTCTATTTCAGAGTAAGAACAAATGACAAATGTGGTTGTATGGTTTGCCGAACCTGTTATGCTAAAGCAGATAATTCCTCAGAGTAACATAAACCTTTTACATCATCGTAATTTTAAATGCTGAGGTTACACCAGTATTGTGCAGTGAAGCCTGACAAATTATTTTTGCAGATGCAGAGAAAATTCATCTAAGAAAAAAAAACAGCATAGCTGCAACACAACCTTTGACGTTATAATAAAAGAATAATTTGCTAAATTTCAAACATATAGACAAAAAAGCAAGCAGAGTACTGAAAAGCATGTTTTTTTTTAGCACACAAAACTTTCTCAAAGCCTGACTTCAAAGTCTCAAACAGACCAAATAGGGACTTTTAAAGTGTCACCCACTGGAAATACAGATGAACCCTTACCTCGCAGTCTGTTTGTCACTCAGCCAGACAGTCCATAGTCCGGGTGACAGATGAATATAGAAATAAAGCCCGAGAAGAGATTTTTCGAAAAACACCAGCTTTCCTCAGAAGCCTCCCTACTTTCTATCTGGGCTCTGCTGCTCTGTCTGTCTCACCGCTATCTCTGAAATTCTCCTCACACAACCTCTTCTTCTCTAATCCGCTCCAAAGGAAGCCGAAACTGCTCCAAATGGTTCAACCAGGCGTCGACTTCTCAGGCTTTTTCCCTCTTTGTATTATTTTGTTGGCTGGGATCATTAACTTAGTCCCATGAGAACATAAGGAGGTAAATAAGCCCCCTCCTTCCTGTGGGAGGCTGTCAATCACAACTGATGATGAGGTGGTGAGGGGTGGAGGGGGGGGTTGCTTTTAGCAGCCAAGGAGGCACTCCTGATTGGTCACTGGGGAACAGAGGTGCCCTGCATGACAAATGGGAGCACCGGGGATGGATGGGCCTTGTAAGGATGCTCAGCTGAGGTTGCATGCACAATCATAATAGAGTTTTGTGCAGCTCAATCATTTGCATGTAATTCAAAAGAAAATAAGGCTATGGAAATGAGTGAGTAACCAAAGCTGACATCGCAAATGTATTTAAAACAGCTGAATTCATGACAATGTCATTTATGCTTGACACCACTAACTAGCTAAACATGCATTTCTTTAAATGACTCTTTGGTACAGTCTGGACACTCAATGAGGGGACAGGGAGGGAAGCATAAAGCTTCTGTTGCCATGGTGGTGTGGCAAGAGCAACGATGCATCCTGGCACTCGAGCCAAATGCCACTCTAATCTTTTCATTGGCAAACCTTCAGCTCTCTCTTCACAGCTTGTTTGTTTCTCAGTCAAGCCTACTGCTGTCTGTCACTCTCCACTTCCTTCCAACATCCCATGCCAGTCTGAAGTCTGCTGCATTTTGTAAGGAAAAGAGATGTGTAAAGACACTGTTAGCGGAGAAACAATACCTGAGAGGGGTCGCTCTGCTCCCAGTGACCACAGCTAAACTCTTAGGCTGACAAGAAGGCAGATACAATAGACAAATTAAGCATGACTTCCATTCATTCTGCACACACACACTAATGGATTTGTTAACAGCACAGAACACATCTATTCCCAATGTAAAACACACAAAGCAGCGCTACTTTATTCCCACATTCCTCAGACTAATGCCACCTCTCCAGTAATTTACAACAGCAGGAAAATCTACAAGACAGTGTTATTGCCACTGCCCAAGGCCACACACATTGCAATATATCCATAAACTGCCAGTGAAATAATGAGTTTGCCTCTTCACTCTCTCACTCTAACATTCATTTTCGTGCAACGAAATGCCATAAAACTCATGACATTTACATGGATTGCAGAGTCACACTGACATTTGAGGCCAGCGCTTTTTAAAGGTGAAAATGGTTTTGCCACTCCAGGGTCAACTCAAAGTCACGCCCCTTTACTGAACTGCAGTAAACATTAAGCGGAAAAAAAACGTCTGTTTCTGTTTTAACCATTCCAAAAAAGAAAAACTTGTCTGGGCTGCGGTTTTAGCAACTGTTCCCACTTCACCCACTGGAAACCCAACCTGAAGCTTGATCCTGGCTAACACACACAGTCTCTGTGGCTCGCAGCTCGGAAAATGGACAAAAGACATTTATTTTTGTCTGTTCATGTGCCTCATTATCAATTTAACTTCTGTAAATCAAAAGAAATGGGATATATTGTTCACATCCAAAAATGTGACATCCACCAATTCATAATATTTCAACTGTGACAAATGAAAACTGACTGTTCCAAAATAGCTTATTGATAAAATAGGACTCAAAGCCACAATTAAATCCAGTCCAGAGGTCGGAAAGCTGGCAATAAATATTAAATTTCTTGTTTATGTATTTGTATAAGTGGCAATCAAGATGTTGATGTTCTTGGTGTAATCCTAGTAAAATAACTCCCAGAAATTATGTTGAATTATACTGTACATTTAGTCCCTTATCAATAAGTAACAGCACTGTCGAAATAATTATTCAAAACAAATGAATATTCATCCCCGCTAAATAAGGCCATTTACTGCCTGAGGCAGTCCTCTTGGTGGCGGTTGGCACATCAAGCTGCATTAATTGGACAAAGACCTGAAAAGGGCCAGAAAAGCCTTCCTGAAGGAGCAGATAAAAAGTTGGAACAAAATAGGCTGTGAAATTCAATGTTCTATAAACTTTGATGGGTAAAAAAGAAACAGGATTTCTCTCAGGGAGCAGACATTAGTAAGCTGCAGCATCATGTTAGGAGGTTATGCATCACCTTCTCAGCAAGTGCAAAGTCATTTTTCACTGAACAAAGAAATGCTGAAAATTGTATGCAATCTTAAGAAGTCTAAATCTACGTTATAAGACAGAGAAATCAGAAGGAAACACTTTCTGCACAAGAGTCATATTTAATCAGCAGAGTGGAAATGGTCAAAACAACCTCCCCATAATTGCTCAGCAAAGCAAATCATCACAACTTTTCCATCCAATTGAACAGCAAAACAAAAGGCAGTTCGCTTGACTTACGTGCTATTGTC
The DNA here is from genome assembly GCA_903364295.1 of Serranus cabrilla. Classification (NCBI taxonomy): domain Eukaryota; kingdom Metazoa; phylum Chordata; class Actinopteri; order Perciformes; family Serranidae; genus Serranus; species Serranus cabrilla. Next base: position 531,219 of record CAFUXE010000117.1, on the reverse strand, counting down.
CGGCGTGATCCTTGAAAACACAGCAAGAAGATGCAACTCCCATTGACGGCTCAGCTCTCTAGTTTAGCAGCACATGGATGAGAGACTAAAGAAAACATACAGTAGCATCCTAGCCTCTTTCCACACTCCCTCCCTCATTGCTAGAGATCCCCACCCTGCCCCAGCCCCAGCCGTATGCTCATGCGAGCGTAAAACATGCCCAGGAAGCGTCACTTCCACTGGGTCATTTCATGGATATTGTCTCCATTAATGCTCGGGTCCACCAACCAACCAACCTCCCCCCTCCCCTCCCTTCCTCTTCGGGGTTGCGCTCTTGCCCCTGGCTCCCCACCCCTCGCAGCAAAAAAGACAAAGATGTAGCAAATGGAGAGACAAAGGGGGGGTTGCATGAACCTTGGGGAACACATTTTGATGAGTTTCTGACTACACCACCAGGCCCTGAACAGATGGGATCAGTCTCCAGGGCTCTGCTGCACCGTTGCATTTAATACACAGCTCCATACATCCTCACAATAAATGTTGTGTTGTGCTGCTCGCTAAACAGCGCTCATCAGATCACAGACCACATACAAGGCAACACAAAAGAGAATATCTTTATCATTGTGTGTTTGCCATTAAGCCCCTAGAAACTACAGTAATTAAAGCATGTGCCTAATTGAGTTCGCACAAGCTTTGGCATCAAGACTGTCTTTTTGAACACTGATCTAAGAAGCAGTGATGGTTTTCCTAACTAGGACAGTCCAAAACAGCCACTCCTCATTCTGCCAGTAAACAATAAGATGAAAGCGTTGCCTGTCCTCACCATGGAAAAGGTTCAAGATTTTAATTGCTTTCATCCCCACGGCATGCTGCCCATAACTAAGCAACGCACAATCAATCCAAACATCAAGCAAATAAATGAACAAGTTGCTACCGAGCCAATTAACACTTACTGCAATTTATCCTTAACTGAGGTCTTATTTGGTGCAATTTAAGAGAAAATTTCCCCACTTTTATCACACAGGCATGCTATGAAATTTCCGCTCTCCAATGTCCACATGCATTTAGTGTGGTTTATGATTAGCTGGCAGAACATATAGGACTGTTGTGGGCATTGACCTGGAATTGATTCCTTTCCTCTGAGTGTGCTGCAGTTTTATTGGTGCTCTATTCATGGTTTTGCCAACAACCTCTTCTCTAATGTGGCGTAGCAAACAAATAAAAGCTGTGATTAACGGTTGTGATTGAATTCAGCGTTAAAGACTTGTATAAACAGGCACAGTATTCAGCGGTGGGAGAAGTATTCAGATCGTAAAGTTAAAGTACTGGCAAAAATACTGCACTACAAGTAAAAGTCCTGCATGAAAAAACAGAACTTAAATGCATAGTTTGTCATTTTCTGCCGTTAGCGGTCTCTCAATCAAAGCAATAACTAACTCATTGAATTCAGGTTATCCATAGAAGTCTTCTCCTCTACAAAACAAACAGACCAGGTGAATAAAACCAGTTTCAGGTTAAAAATCAGTGTTCCTTTGATGCTGTTTAATGGATACTATAGACTTTATAAAATATGCAGGAAGTCCCAGAGGAGGTTTGCTCAGCTTGTTTCTGTCACAACTTAAAATCCGATGACCTTCATCCGGTTAATGACCTGGATCTAAAAAGTGTATCTGTGGCTTCAAACTGGATTAAAAGTCAATTAATGGCAGCTTCTGACGGACAAATATAACACTGATGCATAAGCAAAGGGGAAATGACACCACTGGAAGTTACGGATTCCTCTGTTTTGAAAGATTTGGACACAACCGAACAAAATATAGAATAAAGGTTGAGTTGTTTTTAGACATTTTAATGCTAAAAAAGTCAAATTTTATACCTTTAATTAAAAGAATGTAAGAGTTATCAGCAAAAAGTAGAGGTAGTCAGTGTTTAACCATTATATACTGCATCATAGTTGGTATTAATATGATTTATATCATTTTACAGCTGCACATGTACAAGTTGGGCTATTTTTCCTTTATAAGCTGCTGGATATTTTCAACTACAGCGTGCACATGAAAGCCAAAGAAAACATTCAAACAGCATCCACCAAGACAACCAGTTATACTATGTGGTCAAAGGCAACACAATGAAATACTGCCCTGTCTGGTGTTTTCTCACTGAAATCAAACAGCGAAAGAGTTTTGGGAAAGTAAGGTCATGTGTTATGTTTAGTCCGCACCACAGCCCTGTTGCCTGAAAGTCTTGGCTTTTATTTTTTCCTGAAAGAATGAATCCTTCTGAAAGGGTGCGGTGAACGCCTGCTACATTCTTTGCTGCTTCGAGAAGTCTGTAATTGCTTCCAGCTTCTGAGGGATCTACTGTAGAAAACCAGTGTCACATCTTTATCAAGAATCTCCTTTCAACAACACTGAACTTATCTTATCTGAGATGGTGCAAGTGAAGCACTCAGTCCCTCTCCCATCTGCTTACCTAAAACCAGACCCCCACATCTCCAATATATTGTCTTTTTAAGAAGCAGCACTGGCATTTAATGACGTAACTCATATATAGGATGATTAAAGCTTTACATCAACACCTGTGCAGTTGTTCCATCCTGCAGTCTGAGTCACCACTCCGCTCCTACACCAAGAAACGCTGGAGGAGCTCTCAACATCTGCTGTGGTGCTGTGTTCATGTGTCCAAGGAGACTGTCAGAGCCAAAGGCAGAATCCCAGCTGTTAGGATCTGGGTCAGCTGCTTCCGGGCCCAGGGATGTTTTCCAAACACTGTGTGCTCGAGATGAGACACTTTTGACAGTGTTGTCACAGTTGCAGTTAGTGCTTTCACTGATAAGCACCGCATCGATTCAAGAGGCCTGTCTCTGCCGCGTTACAGACGCTCGAAAGGTTAAGAGGAAATCAATCTGATCAGTTTTCTGCTTCTGCTGTGAGCCTTGGCTCCCTGCGGCCACACCGAATATCCTCACTCCGTCTACATGTCAACAAAGCATTCCTTCAAGACAGACTGGGACACATTCTGCAGTCTTGGCCTGTGACGCACATTCTTTGGAGTTAAAAATGGATTAAACATTTACTTTTTCCCGCAGAGGTATCGCTGATAAAAGCATTTTCTTCAGCTGCACAGTGTGGTGAGTCCACACACACACACTCATGCACAAGTACCCTATTTCCATCCACACTCATTGGCTCTGACAGTGAAAATGAACCAGCATTGGCCGCCTCCCTGTCACAACAAGCAGGCCCAGAGAACTCACAGCTGCTGGTGGTGCTGGCACTGCTGACCTGATGGAGACAGTTTTGTTTATCATTTGGCATGAAGAATGAAGACACGGAGGCTCGTAATGAGAGCAAGTTTTGAAAAATAGATCGCCACACATGCACAGCACTCAAGGAAGGAATAGTTCATTCTTCCCCCTCTGTTTAATATGAATAAAGACGGTTCAACTTAAAGATTCTAATACCTAAGACACAAAAGACTGATACCAAGAAAGAATGCTTGGCTTTGAGGCTCTTAAAACAGAGGGAATGAGGGCGTTTCACAGCAATAGCAGAACCAGATGCTTGCATGAGGCAAAGTACTGAAAACCAAAATGAATTCACCAGAGTTCCTTATCCACAGTTATTTGGCACAATTACGCATTCTGTTCTCTCTTAGAAAAACACTGCATTGCCTTAACTCACACCAAAACAAAAGGTAGGAGCAGAACAACGCCACTAGTTGAGAATCATGAGCTTTCTTATAAAAATATACAAACTGAAAATCTTGGACGACAACAGAAAAGACAACAACTTCTTCCCTTGTACACAGGAAATGCTACATTTTTGCCAGTTTAATAATTTGCCATGAGGAAGCTGATATGAGTATATTCAGCTGTCAGCAGATGTGGTGCATGTGAGCACAAGACTGAACTTGCTGTTGAAGCAACATATCCGGCTCTGCTCGAAATTAAAATCCACACCGAGACACATAAAGTGTACCAACCTGGTTGTTCACTCTTGTGCCTCCATGCATGTGTGTGTCAGGAACATATCTGACTGTGCAGACTGTGGTAATTTGAGTCACATGTTGGAGAAACCAGCATCCAAAAATTACAGATAGCATGCAGTGATTGATGTGTAACTCAGCAGAAACTGTATTGCATTAAAGCTGTTACAGTCATTTTTTTTTCTTACTCAACACAAAAGTGATAGTCGTGAAACAATTATCGTTTCTACTCTGGGCAACAGAAACTAAATTTACGACTATCAGACTTCCTTAATCTGATGCCACTAAGTGTTTCTTTATCAGATCTTACCTGCTTCCCCATGGCTGCAGCGGTGTGTGTCTCTCCCTGTGAATAAACACTAAGCTAACACAGACTCTGACTTTTAGGCAGCTGGTACTTCCCCTGAGGTAAAACAGACAGGAGACAGGAGGTTGAAGGTGTTCTGTCTGCAAGCACACTCCCCTTCGCTGGGGTGTGTGCACACACACATACCTCACTGACATACACCCTGCTTCTCATCTGCTCTACAGGTTCACACAGGAGCATGGAAATCTCCCGAGACGACTGCTTAACCCCTGAATAGACTGGCATTAAATAGAAAAAAAATACAGGAAGATGTTTCTGTCTCTACACATTACAATAGAAATCAGACAAAAAGTTGTGGAATAGTGCTCGTCTTGCACCAGCACTGGTACTGTTAATGAATGGAGATGTTAGAGAAATGAAAAGGGGTTAAAATAAGTGTAGGGGCCTACCTGGGACAGGTCCTGGGGTTCAGAGTGTCTGGAGGTTCCCCATGACTTCACTTCGAAAAAATCACTCAAAAAGACACATATCAACCTGGAAGACACTCAAAACAACTAAAAAGAAATATGATATTATTAGGAAAAGACAGAAAAAAGACTAGAAAGATATGCAAAGAGACACAAACAGACTCAGAAATAACTACAAATAGCCTAACAATTATAGTGACACAAGACATTCACAACATGACCACAAAAAGATGCAAAAGCATACAGAGATTCCCAGCAACTACAAATCATCAAAGCAACAACAACAAGAGGCTAAACAACTGCAATTTCTGTGTTTTCCTCCTGTGGAGGGGAGGTGGCTGGGCCTTTTGCATGTCTGTGCCCAGGGGGCGATCGTCTAATAATCCGCCTATGTCGAGACCTGGTACTGTAAGTCAGAGTCAGATAATAGGGATAGGGCTTTTCTTCATCACTGCAGGCGGCTCCGTGGAGTTTCGGGGAAATATGGATCAAGCTTAAGCATCCACAGCAGCCAGCAGGCAGAGAGCGGCGAAGAAAAAAAACTTGCTATTAAGCAAGAGAGAATTGGTTTCCTCCACCCTAATGAGAATTCATCCTGTGAGATAGATGAGTCAGACTGAAAACACAATTCCATACTTGCAATAATGAGATCATATTTGAGGAATTGGGCGTACATCCCTCAAGTGAAAAAAAAAAAGTCAAGGTTAAGAATTTCAGCGAGGCCGAACCTTACTTAGCCTTTTTAATCTCCTAATAGAATAAAAGTCCTGAGCACGAACATCTATTGTACATACATGTCAAACAAGGTGCTGAGCAGCTGTAGTGGTCACCACAGAAGAAGAACTGTACGGATTTTAAAAAATGTTGTACGGGGAACAACATGAAAAACTTGTAAGGTAAAGGTGTGAGGACACCCACTAATAACTACACAAAAAGTGGATTGGAAAGATGCGGACATGGAAAAAAAGAAAACAGAATAGTGAAGCAGGTGCACAATAACTTTTGCATCCAGTTTTCCCTCTTGGAAAAACTCCTTGCATGGGATTTTGCCAGTTCCTTCAACACAGTACCTGCTCTACACAGATGTCCTATGTCCTTGATTTTTATATAAAACAAAAAGCATATAACCAAACTAATGAACATCAAGGGTATTTATACTGAACTGCTACATAATGTGGTCTCATATGTTCATTTTGTGATGTCCCTGACCCTCATTTGAGCATCAAATCAGGTGTGTGGAGTCATAGAAAATGCTGCAAAACGGCAAGTGAGCTCTTAGTGTCCAACATTGTGAGCTAAAGAAACATTTTGCCACGAATACAAAGGCACTTCATGGCTTTATGAGGTTAACAAATCACTGATTCAGGTACTTCTCACCTTATTCACCCCAGTCACAGCACAGGAATCTGTTAATGTTTTGCAATTCTACTGTGTCGGAAGCCTTAAAACATGAAAATGAAGAGTGTGATAGTTTTGTTTAACATTACTTCAGCCTTTGTCACCTTTTTAAATCCAACCTTTGTTGCAAGTTATACTCCCCTCTTTCTCCATATGTTTCAGGTTACATCCATCTAACTCAAAAGCAGTTTGGATTGTATTCTGAGCCTTCATATAGATTCAATTATTCAAGGGAAAAGGTGGCATCTGCATGCAGCCTTCCTGCCTTTTTGTTCAGAGGGAGCTTTCAAGATGCTGAGCTCTGCCTACGAATCAGGAAGGAAAAAAAGTTGGGGATTAGAGGGACTTTTTACACACCTGTTATGGCGGGATGATTACACCTTTACAGCATGATTCATTTGAGTATATGCAGTTTGATGACTTCAGCACATTTCCAGCAAAGCTAGCCCACAACATTAAAGAGATAGTTCACATGTTTTGAAGTGGGGTTGAGGTACTTAAATATAGTCAGTGTATTTCCTATAGTGGATTGCAGTCATGAGTCAGGCAGGAGTGCTGGCACTGAAGCTATAAGCAATGTACTGCTGTGGATAGGGGCAGCAGCCATGTTTAGCCACATAAGAAAGCAAGATCACTTAAGTGTAGAATATATTTGGATTATTTTCACCACTTAAAGATGCTGTCAGACAGCTATTTCCAGCAGGGAACTGAAGCTGTTTTATGCTTTCTTCAAAGCAACCAGACTCCATTAACAAAACAGTAATTTTACCTTGCACAACATGGGGGTTGCATGGTCTATCACTGCCTCAATCTATTTGAGTTTCTCTGCTAATGTGCAGCGTTGCCATTTAAAAGGGTTGGTTTGGATCCAAGTCACACAATAACACAAACAAATCAAATAAACGAGTCACCAGTACAGCAGCAACTACTAGCTTTTTGTCAATTGAGTCTGGTGGCTTTGAAGAGAGCCTAGATGGGTAAAACGCCTTTATTTTTTGGTTGGAAAAGGCAGTCTGAATGCCATGAATTCTAACATTGTGCTAAACTCTGATATCAACTTTTTCAGGTTGTCCTTTTTAGGTTGCTGGAGAAGGTTTTGCTGCTGCCCCTCATCCACACCTTACTGTATTACTTAGCTCTGGTGCTGGTACTCCAAACTCCAAACTGAGGCTGTGTCAACTACACTTACTATGAAAAAGAACCTCAAAAGTCTTTAAAACATCTTTAAAATATTAGATCTATCATTTTCACCTCAGTAGACATCTGTGATGACTGAAGTGTTTGGGTGTGCCGAGTTTTGACACATTTGCTGTAAATTTGTGGGATCAGATAATGTGTCAAGTGCCAAGTATGCGTTCATGAGAATTATTATTAGTTTTTTTTTACTTTTTTAAAGTAAAAAAAAAAATATTAGAGTGATAC
>CAFUXE010000117.1:509052-523582 GCA_903364295.1 Serranus cabrilla | reverse complement strand
TTAGTTTTTTTTTTACTTTTTTAAAGTAAAAAAAAAAATATTAGAGTGATACAAACGGTATTGTGCATCTTTTCTTGGCGCATGACATTTATTTGATCCAAATATTACACAGAATTGAGTGTGTCACTGCTGACATTGATGAAACAATGGCGCATTCTCTGATCATTTGCTTTGAAAATCACAACAAATGTGCTGCTGGGACTATAGAGAAGACTGTCAGCACTTTGGCCTTCAAAGAAAAAAAAAAGGAGAGAAAGAAAGCTTCAGAAACATCCCAGAAGGACACGGCACCATTCACAAGTCACTTGTAAATCTGAAGCATGCACTCAGTTCTTTTAAAACTAATTTCATGCTTTTGGTTCCAGAAATGCAACAAGGATATCCATTCAAATTCAAATAATGATGAGATCAATAAACCAAAACACTCGGTGAACCTTTGTTATTTATGCAAACCCCTTGATGCTGCGTTTAGTCGGAGTGTTTTGCTCTCAGGTTTGACCTTCTCTGTGAAAAAGGTATCTGTTTATGTATTAATAAGTTCCCTCCATACTTGGACTGTCTGCAACAGTCAATCTTCATTTACAGCTACTAAATAACAGCTTACACTTGAAAAAGAAAATCCTGTGCTCCTTAAACCTGGAATACATTTCTAAAGATTCTTCACAGGAATTTTTTTTTTCACACTTTTTTGTCTTTGTTTTTCATTTTAGAGTTGAAGCACCTGTAACTTCTGGCTTGATTTCTCATCGTTGCCTTGTTTTTTAAAGAAGTGACAGTACATGTTACTTTTGTATGTGTTTTATGTATGTTTTTAATGTTTTCAGTATGTTCTCTTAAAAAGACCTAAAACTTACATAAGAATGTTGACAGCATTTAAATATTTTGGACTATATTGTGTCTAGTGTCTGGCTGACATTTGGCCCACTGGTTGTTGCTTCAGACTTTTTACATTAAGTGGCTGTAGCAACCTATGTTGTCCCTCTGTTTATTTGTCAAGCAGCATTTTGAAGCCTTGAGTTGGGAAATTTTGGCTGCTGTCATCTTGATTTTGGTTCCAGTCTGTCTGTTCTAGTCTAAATGGGATCATAATTTCCTAAATGATCATGTTTCCAGAGCGCCACCAGTGTTAGCTTACAACAAAGTCTAACATTAGCATCTTACATTCAGTGTTAATAATAACGCTGTTCATAGCATTAAAGAGCAGCACAAATGTGTTGTACCAATCAGGTTTGGATGCCATGTAGACTCGCAAAGCCAGAAGCAACATTTGTAAAGAGACAATGTAGTCCGCCATTATTGTTATTATACTTACAAAGAGTGGAAATATATGCAGACATACAGTGACGTAATGCAGGGCTCTCTAGTCTGTAGAAAAGCAAACAGGGTCTGAGAAGGTTCGCAAGTTGAACCAACTGCAAAGAACCAGCAGAGCAAAAGAACTAGGTTGATGTTGGTTGAAAAGGGGTATTGGTTACTTTTGTTTAAAATCGACATAAAAGAGTTTGTTTTACAGCATTTTTATCAGGACTTTTTGACAACATATTTTGTAGCGGAAGCAAAAAAATTGAACTTACATTTTCATCATTGCTGGACATTTTCATTGAGTATTAATTCATTTCTCTTGGTCTTTGAGTTGAGTTACCTGGCTGCTGACTTACTTCCTGGTTGAGCAGAACATGGGGAAGAGGGCGGAGCCTGGTTCAATGCACAGGACCAATTAGCCACAGACCAGACCAAGAGCTCTGCCAGCATGGGGAGGGTCAGGGTATTGTGTTAGGTTTTAACTGTGCTTTTTGCTGTCCTCCCCTTTGTGCCTTTATGGATTGATCACTTACTTTATATATTTCCCTTAGTTCTCAGCTTGTCAGAGCTGTTAGTTGAGTTAACATCTTGTTTTGTTTGCCTTATTTTTATCTGAGTTATGTTTTGTTGACTTTTTTAAAGGGCCCTGAAAGTCTTTCTTCGATTGCTTTCAGCTATTTAGGTTTGTTGGACAGTTTTTGAGGAATAAATCCAGCTTTTTGAACTTTGAACATGTGTTCCTAGTGATTTGACGGTTTGGTCCACAACAAAAAACTCAAGAGAGAAATAGGGTCATTCACTCATGGACTTTTTTCACGGAGTAGAATTGCCTGCTGGCTATTAGAAAGATTGTGTTTGAGACACTTCAGATTTCACTTGACTTCTTTTTAACAGTCTATAGTTGTTGCTACATGGTTGCTGCAATGTAAAACACAGCTCCTTAATGCTATAGTGCACTAAATGTATGTGCTTGTGTGGAAACTGTATAAGCACGACAAAAACCTACAGCAGGAGAAGAAAGTATGACACAGCACATTATGGGAATCTGCTGAAAACATATCTGCGTATTGAAACAAAGGGGAATAAAGCAAAGCCAGGGTGGATGGAAAGAAAAATCTGCCAGCAGGAAATTGGAGGACACAGTGGGGAAAAGGTTCAGAGAGAAGTTCCACCGCTTCTTACCGTCTCTTTCGAGACAATAGTGTGAAATCGCACAGGTGCTGATTAAAGCCTTTCTTCTCTTTGGGAACACAGCCATATTGCCAAGGTGTTTGCATTCTGAGTCTCAGAACTATTTCATTTTTGAAGTCACTCAGTGATAATTACCTAGGTTGATCCTCTGCTTAATTATTAACTGCTGGCACTTTTCTTTGAAGCACAAAAAACATGATTATATGTTTGAGGCTTGATTTAATGCTACGTGTCTTCGGTGTCTAAGCAGCAGCTTCTCTTGCAATCAGCGTACATGGGGGAATTACATGGAATTTTAACAAATGTAGCCTGCAGCATGCTGAGTTTCTCTCCAAGAAACTTGAATATTTTCTGGTAATGATTGCTTGTGTGTTGCAACAAAATATATAAACAGAAAAGAGAGTTATATAGTTAAGTTAGTAGCCTCCACTCTCTGGTCTCATATGTCCTGTTATATGGCATTCATTTTACATGTGAGTGCAGTCTCTTATCAGCTGCAAAATGGATATACTTAAACTTGACAGCCTAATCCAAACACATCAGATAACACATATTTCACAGACATCTCATGCTAAGTGACGGCTAAATAAAAGGATAATAATGATATCGGATAGAATCGGTATGTGGTTATAGCTGTCCCATAAAACAAGCTTGATAACAACGTGCTGTGGAGGAAAACATCTGGATGCTCAAATTCCTGGGAGTCATTGCTGCAGTCACACAATTTTCTGTTTGTTGCGCAATTGTGAAGGCAGCAAACTGCCTGTAGAAAACTGCCTTTTGGTGGTGGCTGTACTGAAGCGTGCTGCTAACACAATTTGAACTGCGAATCATTCACCGCCCAGCCTGCCAGAGAACTGACATATTGAAGTTGACCCAACTTGATCCCTGTCCCCCCTCCGATACACAGCCTGCATCCCAACTGAATTGCTGCGCTGTATCATGTGGACTCAAGGAGAGCAGAGGAAAACACTGCTGGCTATATCGCACTAAAAGCCTCTGTGTATTTCGGACAGCACAACCACATGTGCGCCCACTAACACACTCTGTTTCATTGCCTACGTGTACACTGATCCTTTGAACACAAACATGAAAAAGAATGAAATCAACATGTTTTCTAACATTTTTTTTCTGGGAGGAGCTTGTTTCAAAGGAGAAATATTTATCAAATTTATCCCAATTGGAGAGCGATGCAGAGCAGATGGGGTGAATGAAATGAGATTTTGGCGGCTGCATATGCACAGCTCTGGTGTTGCTTCGCCGAGATAGAAAACAACCAAGGGGAAAAAATGTTTCACAGTATACTGGCTTGATAATCTGCAAACAGATATAAATAAATCGATTTGAAAAGCCTGGAAATTAAATTAAAAATTAAAGAAATCTAACTAGAAAGTGCTACTTCAAACACCCCCTCCGAAGACGAGAGGGGAAGTGTTGCTCAGAATCCAAATCCACTCGAAAATTGCACCAACTTGCTTCAACTTGTCTTATCAGTGAAACACTTGGTATCTGAAACTTTCCATTTTGTTCATAAAGTGTTCAACTGGACTAAGCTGAGAGGCTTAATGCAATCACTGCTAATCCTTTAATCTTGAACATTTTCTTTTTCTTGAAATAAACTTCATTACCCAGTCATGACCATGACTCCTACGCATAAGCCACGGTTATTGACATTTGGGTCCTGTGTCACTCTTGCATTCATTACAGTCTGCTGACTATTGTATTGCATATTTTTTCCATTAGTGAAATGATGGGCATTGTGTTCACTCATTATTGTCGTACACTGTCATTGCTGTTTGCTGTCCTTCCCGACTAAAGTCTTCCGAAGTACATTTTCCGATACAATGGAATACAAGTGGAATCGTAAGTCAGTGCACAACAGCTTCCTGTTTCGACTTTTGAAAATGCAAACGCAGCACATTATACCTAACACTAAAGTAACAGCAAGTGATAGCAAGAACTGTATTTGACTTAAAGGAGCATTCCCTGATTTTGTGATAAAGTTAAAGAACCACGCCATATTTTAGCAACCTAAAAATAACATCATCATTTTAAGTGTATGCTATATTTGGACTATTCTTATGACTGTACCTCACCATCAGACAGCCCTGTTTAAGCTCATGCAGTTGGAACTGAAGCTGTTTAATGCCGTCATCAAAGCCACCAGACTCCATCGACCAAAACAGTCATTTTACATTGCAGAAGACAGGTGTTGTTGGTCTACTGCTGCCTCGATTGCTTCGTTTGTTTGTTATTGTGTAACCTTGGTTTATTAAAGGGCTAGTTTGAATTCCCCAAAGTCACACAATAACACAGACGAACTAACCAACAGAGGCAGCAGTAGTGCAGCAACTCCCCTGGGCAAAATTACTGTTTTTGTTAATGAAGTCTGGTGCCTCTGACGAGAGCACAGAACGGCTTCAGTTCTCCCCTGTGTAAACTTTAACAGAGCTGTCTGACAGCAAGGTAAAGCAGTGGAAGTACTCTAAATGCAATGTACAACTTAATTGGTGTTCATTTCTTTAGGTAGGCCCACTTTTAGGTCGCTAAAATACATAGCACTGCCTCTGTGCTGGTACAACCAACCACCATCTACTGTAACACACTGACTTTGGGGAGGCACCTCATACAATCCCAAATATCCCTTTAAGGTAAGTAGATACGTAAGATGTCAGTATACAGAGACATATTCTGTGGCCCAAAGTTGGCATCTAAAACAACAGAAAATAGACTGAGGCTGTGTAGCATTTGATTTCACATTGTTTTTGTACAATAACCAACATCCTTAATGAGCTCCTCTGAGCTCTATTTTTCTTTTGGATAGCTTTGTGTATCAAGCTCGACCTTGAAAAACCCAGGGCAGGCCTCTCTTGTTTCTGGACATCCAGCCTCATTTGGGTTGTGACCTTCCTCTGTCCTCCCTGCAGCTGCTCCTGATGCCAGTAAGCGGACTCAGACAGGATGGACCCCCTGTTGGGAACAGTTGCAGCTCTCTGCCAAAGGATCAACTTACATCCATCAGTGCTGCAGAGATAAGATGTGAAATTAAATATTTGATCTTGATTGCTTGCTTTGGGGAGGCAGGTCACAAATGAAGAAAAAAATAAATAAAAAGCATCTTGAGGCTATTTTTTTCCTTTCCAGTGCGTGGCCTGGTAGTAGTTAGGATGCTGAATGGAAAAGTGTTAAGGCAGATTTCTACATTTGCGCTGCAGATGCAAAAGTGTAGGCAAACTGCTGTAAAACACATCCAGACATCCTGTTCTGTCTCTTTGGTCTCGTCAGAATGGGATTGTGTGGTGGCCAAATGCAGCTTGGCTCACACAGCTGCGGAGACAGATATGGCCTAGAAAGTTTAACCACTAATCTTGGTTTTGAGGAAATCCCCAGGCTTTGCTCAACAAGGGAAGAGTTTATTATCAGGGCGAGGACATTTACTGTCAAAACATGATGAGATTACTCACTTTATAACACTAATTTATAACACGATCTATTAAATAACACCATTTCTGTGATCTCAATCATTTACAAAACTTGAAGGCAACTTCTGTCTTATCCTCAAATATGCATTGCCAGGTTGTTATATACTATCTGTAACTGGTGCCAGACTTCAATGCTGAGCCATTTTCTGTATAATTGCATACTTATTCCGGGTACTTCTTGCAATTCCAGTACTTTGGAAGTTTATTTAGTGGTGAATGTAACTGTTATTGTCTCAGTTCAGATCTCTTATTTTCATTCACATAAAGCAAGAGTTGATCAGAGAGAATGTCCTCTTCAGTGGTAGTAATAGAAGATAAGAGTGTAAAATTAGAGCTTTACTAACATAAAAAGCCATCTTCCATAACACATGAAATCACCACTTGCACTATCATGGTAGGAAAAGGTGTCTAATAGGAATTTAACTGAACTAATAGCTGCTCAATGCATAATGAGTCGTTAAAAAACCTCCGTATACCAACAATGAACAAGGATTACAGTTTGCGGAGGCAGGGAAGCCTTTTCCTGGTCTTATGATTCCCTCTTGTGGCCGGTTCAGGTAATGGTTTCATGGGCTTCTGCACTACAGTTCAGACACTAGAGAGCAGAACCTGTTCTGTCCACTGTAATTAAGTAACCATTTCATTTTAATTTGATACTCAGTCCTTATTAAACTCCTACGGGAAAGGGTCAGGTTAGATTTGTTCTACTTTTAAATTCCTTTTCTACATTAGTGAAAGGCCTGCTGTATTTCAACTGGTAAGCTGTGGTCATTTTTTAAAAGAGAATAGAAAAAATATATATAATATAGCTCATTATATAATGCTAAAAATGGTTACACTTACAAATAATGGCGACAACAAATTCGGTATAAATGAATCTCAATGTGCTTTAAAGTCATTTAGGCAAATTCACCCTAAAGGTGCAAATATGGATATTTAAAGTATGCAATGGGTGAAATTACATACATACATGGGTGGTAATAGAGGCTACAGAACTACACATTTATAGCAATATTACAACACAAAAATATATATCTTTACATTCATCATTAAAAAAAACATTCATGGCTTCAAATTAAGCATTAATAGCATTCAAGTCTAAATATAAGTTTTTAGAAATAATGGGTCAAAGACTAGAATGCATTAAAATAAAAATAAAAGCATGTACAAAATAGCATGTTTAAATACATAATTAATATCTGTACAGTTAAAGATTCCATCAGTCCATGGATAAGAAACAATACTGCATATAGGAAGAGAGAAGCTTTTCAGCCACTTTCTCTTTAAGTTGTCTTCAGTGTAGTTCAACATACAAAGGGTGCATCACACCAAGGTCTCAGGCAGGGCGTCTGCATTGTCTTTTGACAGTATGTGCCATATATGCCACCTCTCCGTCTGCCAGTTTGGTGTAGCAGAGCCCTGTTCCTGTCCGGGCCCAGAGGCGTCTGCTGTGTCTACAGTCTGGGGGGCAGGGCTGTGCTGGGACGGCTGTGGGGTGTGGGGGTCAGGCTGATTAGTGAAGAGGGAGGGTGTGGAGTAGGAAATATGCGTCTCCCTCAGCTGTCCCGGGTAATCAAGGGGAGACGAACCGTCCGTCCTCACCTTAAGTAATGAACAAGCAGGGTGTCCTGTCCTTCCTGCTAAGTTGTCCGAGCTGAGTGCTCCTGATTGGCCGCTCAATGCCTGATGTAATGATGATTGAGGTTGTCTCTGTCCTCTCTGGTCATGAGGACCACTGCTGCTGCGAGTCACTGGGAGGTGTGGCCTGATATCCAGCGTGCCCAATGAGGTTTGCGCTGGTCTGACGGGCAGCTTGTTGTTACCTTGGTGACTGCTCAGCCCCTCTGAAGAGCCAAACGACTCACATTCCGACACGTCTCCGAGGGAGCCTGGGAGAAACCGTTCATTAGCATCCAGCATTCGTTACATATCTTAACAACATCTGCAGCAACATAGAGGATTTTATTACCGGTGGTGTGGTGGACAGTAAACTCTTTGTTGAACAGTTCATGCCAGGTGTCCCAGAAATTATCGGCTGAGGCCTCTAACAGGAACAAGAGCAAAAAGAGAATGACTTACTTTGGTTTAACTTATTAAAGAAATACATAAAAGTCTGACTTTTGTTTTATAAAATGCCAGTTTAAATAAATAAATAATAGTCCCTTAATGTAGTCTTTAAAAAAACTATCAAATATAAAAAGAGAATTTGGTTGTACAAAATGCCATTCAAGTCAATATTAAATAAATAAGTAAACAAATAAAAGTCCCCTGAAATAAATTAGTCCTTTGACATTGTTTTTAAATTAAAAATTGTATTTGTTTTTCGATGTTTTTATTTTTTGAATAATGTTGACTCACTTTTCAATGTATATTTACATTTTATTATTATTATTATTTATTACTTTAATTACTTATATCAGGAAGTATTTCATATGAATATTTATTTATTCATGTAATGACTTTTTTATTTATTATTGACTTACAAAATAATAAATCTCTTATCTTTTGCCTTTTCATGCCTGTTGGATAATTATTGACTGTCAGCCAGAAAGTGAATAAGAATTTCCCAAAATATCAAACTATTTTCTTATTTGATACTTCAAGATACTAAAATATACACTTTAGTTCACCTTTATCTGTAGAAAGTGTAGGAGAAGTGCTGCCAGATCCGTCCTTGGAGCGGCCGCTGAGTTTGTACTGTCCTGAAAGTGTGGAGATCCTGTCTGAGAAGGGACTGCTGTCCTCGGGGTATTTAAACGTCAGTCGATCTGACAGGACGGGAGAGTTGTTGTCATAGGGGGACACCTCTCCACTAGATGCTTTGATGGAGTCATTGGAAGAGCATCTTTCAGTCAGAGAGAAGGACTCGTCTGCTCCAAGAAGGCCGGGCTCGCTGCAGAAACAAAGAACACACACTGAAGTTTATAGATCCAGTAAATATCACCAGGGGGGTATTACGTATTTTTAATTTTGATCATTTGGAGGTTTGGTGAGAGGGACAGCTCACACAATGGAACAAAAGGTGGAAACTCACGAGTACTGAGAAGCCTTCCTCCGCAGTAAGTAATCCACAACATCAGGATCAGTTTCTTGCACACTCATCAGCACCTCATTCTGCAGGTCAGCAGGGACCTGGGATCATGAAAACAGTTTCACTGAAGCTCAAAACAAAGAGCTAACTAAAGTCAAGTGTCATTTTTGACAACCGCCATTTTACGGACATCTTAAAACTTCAGAATTCACAAGGCGGGGGATTTATTAAAATTAAATTTTATTTTTAATACATTTTATGTCGTACAACACAACGCAAACATCTCCTAAGCTTGTGTTAACCACAGACCTTATTTCAGGCATCTAACCACAAACCCATTCAGAATATTCATTCGAGAGAATAGACCCCAGGGCGCTAAAATACTAACTTACTTCCTGTGTTAAAAGCTCAGAGACAGGCGCTAAAAAAGGAAAAGTATGGAAAAGTATGAAGCTGAAAATGAGCATTATATGTCCCCTAGAAATAAACCAAACAGCAGCATCGACTATTCTCCATAGTAATCAAAGAGAAGTGTATACAATGCATCTGTAATGCATACAAATAACAACATTATCACCAGAGCATTTTTTTTTTTTTACTTCCCCGTTAATTGCTGTTTTACACCAACAATTTTATGTTGCCAGTATTTACATAGTGCCTATAATGCAAAAAGCTACACATACAACATGTCGGTTATATGGTATGAGGCGAAAATAATTAACTGCAGTTTAGAAAGTAGAACTAATGATGCAGAGCAAATGTCTGATGGGCTTTTTTTGCCCTCTGGCTTCCTTAACAGATAATTTTCAGATCCTCCAATTAACTGCATCTGCACTTAAGTTTCTTGTGAGAAGCAGAAAACAGAATGCAAATGAGGGTCTTGCCTCTGCTCCCAATGGTTGTCTATAAACAAAACAGAGGCTGGAGTGACACTTATTAGCCTCTCCAGTGAGACTTCTGATTTGTCATGTAGCGAGCAGAATATTTACTAAACTGACTTTCACAAGGTTCAGAAGAGAAATGCTAATTGCATGAAATTGTGGTTTACTGTGACACTACTTTGTTTTATAGGCAACTGTAAAAGCTTCTCAGAAGCTATAAAGCTAATGTTTACATTTCATTAGGTGGCGCCGCTCTGTTAAACTTAAGAAGACCTGACTAAGACCTTGAGATTGTTTGATTAAGCCCGAGGCTGTCTTTAAATGTTTAAATGCATTTTGTTTTGCAGTGAAGACTTTGGCTTACCATGAATAGTGCATCATATGTATTGATCATCCTTTGGACCACGCTAATGATGGCTGTGCTCTCCTCTGCACGGGCAAAACTCTGCACGGCAAACTCTTTGTCTGAGTTTTTCTGCTTGTGTAAGAGGTTGGGTCCAAAGATGGTTGCTAAATTGAGTGATGTCATCTTGTTTCCTGTAAGCTAAACAAAGCAGAGGACAGTGTATTTATCTGCACAGTCTGCTGAACATAAACATATTTTAGTATGGTGGACAATGGTTCTTCAGTTACAGTAATGTGCAAAAAGATTCCAGCAACCATTGTACATGAAAAACATTTCATTCAAGTTTCTTCAGTCTTATCTTCAGTAATCTCCATCTCCAATAATCTTCAGGTTTAAGGTAATGTGTTTCTTCCAATGAGAAGAAAAAATCTTATTAAATTAAAGATCCTGTAAGTAATTTTAATGACAATAAAATAAGGGCTTGCCTAATTCAAAAATAATTACTTAAGTATTGCAACATTGCAAAATGTCTCAAAATAATGTGTTTGCATCTATTTGATAATTGCAATTTTTCATGCAAGAAAAGCAGAAAATGCTGTTTAATCTCTCAAATGTGAAGACTTAATGCTTTTCTCTCGCTTTTATATCATATTAAACTGAATATTATCAGGTTTTGGTTATTAAACAAGACATTTAAAGACGTCACTTCGGACTTTGAGAAATGGGTTGGATGTTTTTCACAGAACAAAACTATTAATCCGTTAAAAAAATAATAAGCTAATTCAGCGATAATTAAATTAATTGTTAGCTGCAACCCTAAAGTCATTATTATAAGATACCAACTCATTATTTTAACAATTACAAGTCATTATTTTAAGAAAGTTTCTTACTATTTTGCAATGCCAAGTCATTAATTTGAGATACTGTGTCATTATTATCTTTAGTATACTTCATCTTTTATCCTCACAAGACTAAGTTCCCATTTAATTCTTTTATTTTTCTGGCAGAAATGGGCTTCCATAGATTACCTATATTTGACCCCTGGAAATGTTTCCTCGACTGAAATGATTTATATGAGCTTGAACAATGGGTCTAAATTACCCATGATTTTCTTTTAATCTGCCCCTGTGCTCACACACAGGAATGAAGCCTCTTACACGCACAGAGTAATTATGGTATTAAGGGTCTTTTATTGTAGACGGACACTCCTTGGCACCCTGGAAATGTTGGGAATGTGCACCTAACACAGCGCTGCCACCATCAATAAGGCTGGCACTGCCTTCCTTTGTTCAAAGAGACCAAGCAGACCTTTTGATCACTGTTACAGTGTGTGTGCTGCAGGACTGAGGCCAAGAATAAACTGGTTTCACATCCCTGGGAAATAATATATCTCTATATTCGATTAGTAGTCAAAAAGAGAATATGATTAATATGGCAAGATGAGTATTAAAACTAAAGGGACTTTGGCTTCATGGAGCAGGAAAAACATAGTGTTTTATGCTGGACTGCAGTGAGATTAACTGCGCCACAATTTACTTACTTGTTTACAACACATAAAGTGGGGAAATAAATGATGTTCGAACAGCATGATGTATGTGGAAGTGTAGCGTTAGTGAAGTGTGGTTAGTGTTGGTTGTGCATCATTTAATTAAGATGTCCACAATGGATCATTGTGCATAATGCACTGTGCTGCGGCACATCACTTTCTTCAAATTAGAGGCTGCAGGTGTAACAAACATCTGTCTTACTGCCTTCAGATCCCTGCTGGGATTCATCACGATCACATTAAACTTGTAAACAGTTTATTTACGTTTTTCAGCAATCACTCACTCCCCTAACGTATTTCTGTGCTCGCAGGGGGACTCAACAAGTGTCAAAATGTGTTTCCACCCGAGCATGTGTGGCTTCTTTACCTCTTGTCCATCATTGTCCAGGCTGTCTTCAGCATGTGCAGCCACTGTGGACAACAAGCAGAGGAGGCGCTGCAGCGTGTCGCTGTTACAGGGAGGAAGCAGAAATATCAGCAGCTGGATGGCGCTCTCTTGGTCTGAATTATCCAGCACTGCAGAAAAAAAGGGCACCACATTGACGTCAATTAAAACACTGCACAGCTTAAAGTCTTACAAACCACCCTCACCACAAGCATGATTTTTTTTTTCCTCATATGTATGTGTATGTGCTCCTCACACATTGTGTTGATGAAGGCTGTGTAGAGCTCTCTTGTTAGCAGTGGGTCAGGCAAGTCTCGGAGGAACTCTTTGAGTAACGCGGCTACATCGTGGACACTGTGCTCCTCGTACAAATGCGTCTCCCATCCCTGGTCAAACTCTCTGCGAAGCTGGATGAAATGTTGGAAAAATTATTATAGCGCAAACGCTACAGCGATAAAAGTAACTTAAAAGAAAAGTGTGTAAACCAGCTGACGTTGTACCTGTCGAACTCTTTTCTTGGAACTCCCAACACGGAAAATTCCAACCGTCTGCAGGCCTGTGAGCAAAGATGAAAATGCTCTGTCAGTGCCAATACTGTGGCTAATATTCAACCTCAAAGACATTATAATTACATGACTCACAGGATGATGATGAAACAGCATTTCATACTGATTCATACATTTCCACAGAGATGATCTGGACATTTCTATCACGTGTAGAGTACCAGACAAGAATTTGGGCACACCTTCTCATTTTTATTATATTTTCGACATGGTACATAAATATTAAAGACATCAAAACTACGATGGAACAATTATGTAGTAAAGAAAAAGTATTTTATGTTTTATATTTTAGATTGTTCAAACCTTTTGCTTGGATGTTCTCAAACACATTAAGGTGGCAAGAAATTCCATTAATTAACTCTTAACGAGGTGCACCTGTTAACAGAAAACCATTCCAGGTGAAATCCTCATGAAGCTGATTGGGACAGTTTCTAGTTTGTATTATATATCAGATATTCTAGTTTATCTAACACTTATTTTTTTACTACACAATTCCATATGTGGTCTTTCATAGTTTTTGTGTCTTCAGTATTAATATTCAATGTTGAAAATAATAGAAATAAAGAACAACCATAGAATGAGAAGGTGTGTCCAAACTTTTAACTGCTACTTTATACAACACAATATTTTCACTATTCTTATATAGTGTTTCTTTTCATCTTTGACAGCAGTAGTTGGGTGTGTACCGTATTTTTCCAGGTGCTGGCAGCAGAGATCCACTACCCTGGGCACCTGCCTGTAAATCGGGTTAAGGCTGAGCTTTTTGTCATGGCGCTTCTTCCTGTTGCCAGCCGCCTCGGCCGGCAGAGAGAGATGAAGGGCCTCTAAGAGCCGGGACTGGTTATCGTCAAGATCAGTGATGCAATCCACAGATACTCCACCCTGTCAAGCAGACAACCATGTAGTGACTGTTTTGAAGAAAATGCGGAGAAGTCATTTAATGGCTTCCCACTGAGTGAATATCTGAAAAGGTCACAAATGCCCAGAAAAATCCACTCAGATTTCCTGTCTTGCTACAACAGCGTGTCAGCTTTATGGACAGAAAAGCCTACCCTTCTGTGTGTCCGTGGGGCTGTGTCTGGTGTGCTGAGCACGGGTGATTCATTGGGGGTCTCAGAAGTGGAGCTGAGGGACGAGTTGCTGCTGGAGAGCTCCTTGTTCCCCCTTTTGAAGCTTGAGTTGAGATGGAGGAAGGATAGCATCAATTCAGAGGGGTCGCTGTGCTCCTCTCGTGGGGGATCGTGCCGCTGCTTGTGTGTGCGGTCGTTGGATATGACCTGCGACAGCGGTATGCCAAACGCCTGGGGCATCGTCTCTGTGAGGGGGAAGGGTAAGACAGGAGGACTTAAAGTTCATGTTGTTGGCTCCAAGTCTACAGGGGAAGATGATGAATTGGGTTCATGATGTGTCAGTCATGCCAGGATATTATATATGTGAGCCCCGGAGCTTATACTTTCTGTACAAAGTGCCCCGAAAGTGCCTTATTGTTGCAGTCGTTCAAACTTGATCTTTTAAATAAATGCTGCTCAAAATAAATATGACAAGAGAAATGCCTAGAACAGTGTTCTGCACTGCACACTCAATATTCAGAGTCAGAGAGCACATACTTTGTGAAGTGCCTTTGTAAACAAAAGGGGAAAAGAGGAAAGAGGGGGCCGGCCGTGCCTGAGGATAGGCTGTAATGAATGAGCCACCACTTAAGATTGTTTTTGTTATTTCCCTCGACTGCCTGGCTGACAGGGAACATCAATTTGCTGCCAGATTGTTGAAGCGGGCGGGGCGGCGAGGCGGGTTGAAGATCAC
>CAFUXE010000117.1:485916-506413 GCA_903364295.1 Serranus cabrilla | reverse complement strand
TGTAAATATGCTCAACTATTAAAGCTGGAATATTTATTCAAATGAAAGAGCACATATCGGATATTAAAGATATTAAGGAAACACATACAGAGGAACTATTTTGCGGTTATTTATTGAATATTTCATATGGAAATCAAAGCAATGTTTGATATGAAAATGTCACATTTTAATTTTAAAGTAGAAATCAACCTCTCTAAAACAGTACAGAAAAATAACTTGCTTTTTTTTCGCAAACAGCTTTTCCAGTCAGATCACTGGAAAAAATGTGTAATCAAGAAGAAAAACAAGAACCAACCACATAATAAAGCAAAGATAAATAAATATTTTTTAGATTAATTTGCTGTCCCATTCTTTCCATTTCCACTCTGATTTTAAAACAGTGTTTTCGCACAATTGTGAGATAGTTTATCTCACTTAATACTTTGTACACAATGACTGATGCTGCAATTTAATTGCACAAATATTCTTTCATTCCCGACTGGATTCCTGACAGTGTTGACACTCTTAATCCATCACTGCAGCTCAGAGCACCATGAGAAAATGTTATGATGATTGGAAATCAAACACTATACCATCTGTTGTCCTTTCATGGGTAAATAATAGCTCTCATGATTATAAATGCAACATTCTGTATCCTCTCTGCTTTGTCATCATTACTTCTTATTTATATTTAGTCTTAATAGTTTGGCCATCTGAAACTATTTCTGTCGTTATTATGGATTTTAATGAACTGAAACTGTGTCAGGAATCAACACAGGCCTGGCAGATAGGATAAACACTCCATAAATCTGTCACAACTGTATTCTGTTAGCCCTTTCTTGCCTCAGTTACATCATTCAAGCATGGCAACAAATGATCCAGAGACAAAGGCAAACGTAAGCACCATCTACAGCCAAGAACAGCGCTCACTGGATGCCACTCTTCATGTTGCAATCCTGTAAAACTCAGTGACATTCAGTGTGTGTGCAGAATACAGTCACATTTGCAGTTATCTACCCTTTTTATCCAGACATTCCTCTTGTGTGACTGTATGGGAGTGGAAACTTTCTCCATATCTGATGATGGGTGAGCTGGTTTCCCACAGTTTCTCAATGTCAGTGAAGTGACGTTTTCAAATGAAATATTGCCACTATACTTTTTTTTGTGCTGAATTCCAAGTGTTGTGTGCA
Organism: Serranus cabrilla; assembly: GCA_903364295.1. Classification (NCBI taxonomy): domain Eukaryota; kingdom Metazoa; phylum Chordata; class Actinopteri; order Perciformes; family Serranidae; genus Serranus; species Serranus cabrilla. The sequence goes on along the minus strand of CAFUXE010000117.1, from coordinate 505,244 downwards.
TTTTGATGTCATGCCCCTTTAGCTAGTCCATAATCACAGGGCTGAGTGTGTCATGTCCAAACATGACGTCTGCATGCAATCACTTGAGCACACAGTATTTAAACTCACTTATCCTCTTCTTATCATACATTCATGCAATTACTAGAAATAATAAACTTTGACTTTTGCTGGCTTTTTCTTACACAACCTTTATTCTTTTCTCATTTGTCACACTGGAAGAGGTCAGACCCAAACAGCTGCTCCTAGTTGTTACAAAAGCAGTCATTGTCAAAGCTGCATGAATCACACTGAGCTCACGATTACAACAGTCCCAGAAGAAGCTGGTACTTTATAACCTTAAAATGAAAATACCAGATTTGTTCCAGCTGCCTCTCTACACCATGAGCCATCTGACTTAATAGTATTTTTTTTGCATTCATCATACAGTTAAGTGATAAAGTGTGCATGCCCATTTAAATGTATCAACTAATAATCTATCTCAGCTCTCTCCTGTAGCTGTAAATACACACCAAGGTGCACTTTCCTTGACTGTTCAGCACCATAACTTGAATTCAAGGCCTTACTGGAACACAACTCTCCCTGGAATACAATGAGAGGAAACGTGGAAGGTAGTACATACAATATAGCGAGATTGAAAACTCAGATTACACTAATCAACCGCACTTGAACTAGATCCAGAAAAGTGATGAATATTCCTCCGCACTCAGGAAGCCGTTCAATGGAAGCATAGCGGGAAGAGTTTCCACAAGAGACCCAACACTCTGTTAATTCGGAATTAGATTCTTAAAAACTGCAGTTGATTGCAGACATTTGACCCATAGTTTCTCTCTTTTTTTGTACATCTGGGCCTATATGTGCAACCATGCTGACAAATCTAAAATAACATCGGAGTGCCCTTGAAAGCTTGGAAACCACCAGCACCAACACAAAAACTCATTCAATTACTCACATCCTGTTATTCTTATTCAAGTAAATGCATAAATGTGCTCTTTTTGCACCGAGAATACCTCAAACTGCAAAAGTAACCCAATATCTTTTTTAATTTTTGCTTTCAAGGTATTGCCATGCAACTATTTGCAAAGTATTAACACACTGTCCTTGGAGAACTTAACTAATAATAAAACTGTATCACCGATATAGATCGACTGGGGATGACACACACTGTGCATGAGGAGTGGGAAGAAGTGGAGATGCATGAGCAATGTGCAGAAACACAGAAAATATGAGTTTATGTAACTGATGAGCTCACAGGGGAGGGGTTTCAATAAAAGTAGTCTGCATCTGACATGGATCAATGAAAATAATAACGTTTTTTGTTTTCTATTTCCTTCTAAACTATTTGTGATGCTTGTAAATCTTCAGGAACCCTACAAGTCTATCGTTCACATTGACTGTTACTGAGACAAATAAAAACAATAAAATTAGCAGCTACTCACAAAAGATGAAGTGATGCTTCGCCGGAGACGGGGATCTCCCATTACAAACTCGACTCGGGTCGCCACGGACGAGAAGACACCCTTCAAACTTTTAGACCAACATTTAGCGCCAAATTAACCGACGCCATGTGACTTCAGACGCACATAAATACACTCCTCATGTCCGCAGCCTGGGTCCAGGACTCAGACAATGTGCGGTTAAAAGAGGAACAAGTTCAGGGACTGAATTACATCACTGTGACAGACGCCAGTGAATAACACTACCGCTGATTAATGGATTGGGAGGGGTTGACGGGACGGGTCAGCCAGAGCTCAGTTAACAAAAGAAACTCCATTGATGAAAGAAATAAACACATGGAGTTTACACAACAATCTCACATGTAGATAAAGTCATCATGTTCACGTATAGATCGATCAATTAATCGACTGGGAGTAGTACAAAACTGTGATAATGCTACTTAAAAGCGTGTTTAATTGGCGACTGATTAGTGTGTGCTATTTTAAACTATGCCCAGTTTGCTAAAAACAGTTCCAGCCGGTTGGAAACTTAATACTACAATACCCATGAGCCTCAGGCAGCCACTGTTGCCATGGAGAACAAGTCAAACGCGCGACTTACACACGTTAATGTAGTAAAGACAAACAAACAAACCGTCCTGGACTAATGCTACTACCTTATTTTTACAGTCTATGGCTACTACTCTACTTAAAAGTGAAAATACTGAAGATGTTAAGGTCGTTAGGTTTAGCAAACGTTAACGTTAACGCCACTAAGAAAATAAATCTTAACTTGTTTATTTATGTTTGTCATCACAATTAATGTAGTATATGTTGCTTGGCGGTAGCAATTAATGTTAGCTAGTTATTTGACATGTGTACACAGGTCACATTTATTATTGTTGATGAAGTAAAAGGGAAATTATTGCAGTTGTGGGATGCCAGCCTCACCCAATTAAAGCCCCCCATCAGCATGCCCGTCAAAATGACCCACATAAAGGCAATTATCCTTAGCCTTCAAAATTGGTATTTTCTGCATTTGCTGACCTTCACAGAGGTTCTGATGAGTAAATTATTTATTGTATTCAGGATTCGTAAGGCAGCAATTCATTTATATAGATTTTCTTTAGGTTCTTCCTGGATGGAAACAAGTGGAGGTAAGGTATAGTACTGCGAAATGGAGATTTGGAGGTCCTGGACATGAGTGTTAACCCGCTTGCCATCCCTGGTGTATGTGCTATGTATATGATTATCAGTTTGATAAGTGATTGAGTGATTTGGGTTGATTAGACCTCTGCTCAGGTTGAAGCTAGGTGGAGAAAATGTGCTTTTTTCACAGCAGACATTATGACTTTTCAAAAGAGACAGAGTGCATCGCATCATACTCATACATAAGGGGAAAACAATCAGTGCCACAGCATACAACCAAGAGATATAAAGCTAACAGAATGCCTGTATCTAGCTAAAAACATTAGATTTAGTGAATCAAATGACTTGCATACTCTAAATTATGTGAGCGGTGAGAGTGAAGACAATTTTCTATTTAATTTTGCAGTAGCTGTGAGTGGCTTCTGCCTTCTGGTGTGCTGGAATGAGGTTGTTAATGCAATGCAGGGTGCTGATAAACAGGAAGCAGCATGTCTGACAGAAAGAAACTCTTTTACAGGGTGGATAAATCCTCATGCACTTCAAGTGCACAGTGTCTTTGGTAATACTTAAAAAAATAGTATTGCTCAGTAATTGAGTTGCAAAAACAGTTATAAAGAATTCAATCTATAACCCAATGTACTAGAACCCAACAGATCGATAATGATCATTGTGTTGCGCTTTAATCAAAACATTTACCTTCAGTCCACATGTTGCAAATATTGAGTTAACATGGTCCTAATACAGGGTAGATACAGATTAAACAAGACAAATGAATCGAAATTAAATAGATATTCTTTATCATATATGTTAATGAATTAGTTTAGATTAACAAGATCGAATCAAGAGCACATTAAAATCCTCTTCCACAGCAGCTGGGGAAGGTGATACCTACGCCCTGATATCATATTATATTACGAAACAAACCAGCAGCTGCATCAGCCTGCAAATGTGATTAAACCCATTCTGTAGACTACAATTAGATTCCTTCACAATTATTACTTGAAACAGCAATCAAATTCTACATGTCCAATTTTTTGTTCATCAGTTATTCCTCTCCCTAGCTGCAATGATGAGTTCACTAACATGGGCTTCAATTGAAAGCTGTAGTGTCTCATGACAGTCTAAATAGTTTCCAGTGCTTCTCTATGCTACTGAAGTACAATTCTTGAGAGCATGCTGACAGGGAAAAGATTTTGGCAAGCAATTTCAGTCAGAAATACTTGTTTTAGCATCTTTAGAAACTTTAATTGGGACTTTACTTTCAACACTGTGTCTAAGAGTCCAAATCTAAAATTTGCCTCAAAGAAGCTGGATTTTAATTGAAATATGTTTCCTTTTGCATTTAAAAAAGATCATTTCCTTTCATGAGATTGAAGTGGCATCGTTACAGTTTTCAGTTTCCTCCAAGCTCTTTTCCCTGCAGGCCGTCTCTCCTCCGTGGTGCACAGAGGAATGCAGATGGCAGATTATTCCACCAATATATTCAAGCAGCCATAGGACACGTCATGGTTTTTCAGTTTGAAATTTAATCATAGCAAACATTTCTACTTTCTACTTCTACTTTTTTTTTTAAACTAGCATTGAAAATTTGAATTCATTTACATCAATGATGTGGAATAATCATTCAAAATCAATAACCCCCACAAGAGAACATGGCTTTCAGTGGTTTTTAGACCAGCTAAGGGCATGCCACACACACTCAATCACAGCCTGGTGAAAACAGTTACTGCAGTTTTTCATAAAATAAAAACATAGCATCAATTTATTGCTAACAAATGACATTCCTCTGCCAAGATATGCAGTTCTTCAACAAATGTTAGCAGATTGTTTGCCAAAGAACAGACAGATGCAGTGAAAAGCTTGTTTAAAGACTCAGATTTTAGCGTCTTTTTTCTTTTTTAACTTCCTCTCCTCTCCTACCATCTCTTTCCACGCTTAGCCCATCCAGTAAATCAGAATTCACAACTCAATCTGACATTTTGAAACAATTTGTGTGGCAGCAATACTAATGTCACAGGTGTGTTGTATTTATAGAGTATTTTACAGTGGCTTCAAATGAGGAGTGGGACCAATCAAGGACCAGAAGTATCTTTTTTTATAAAGTGATTTTGATGCGCATAGAAAAGCTGTCACGGTGCGTAAATGTAAAAAGATGCACCACAATCTTTTCATCTGCCACAGAACTATAAATTCAGCCTCCTGCGGCCTGACATAAAGGGAATGAGAATTTGATTTAAATGGCATTTGAAATATGTGGCCAAAAGCCAGTGCTGCAACACTCAACAAAACCTATTTTTTTTATATGCCAGACCTACTATACTGGATGTACAATTTTAAAACTGCAGTGGCAGGATAGCCATGTGCTTGTTATACAGCTCACAATTCTAAGAAAGACTTTAGCTTGATTCAGGATGAGTGCACATAACCTTGGATACCACCTCCTGTTAACTGTTAATCTTTGTTCCAGTGATTAATGGCCTCATTGGTCACTACATTACTGCAACAGAACAATGAATGGCTCCCTCTAATGGCTTTATATGTTCCTGCAATTTACTAAGAGAACTTGAGTGGACTGAGATATGTTTTATACTTGCATATCTGATCTGGCTTTTTAGAGTGACTTCCAAAGTTATTTTTCTAAAGGGCTCTGCATTTAATAAAATGAATGAAGATTACATCATACACTGCCTCAGGTCCTTTCAAAATCACAATTTTCCACGGACAAGATTTCATGTTGAAAGAAAAAGACGATGATGGTTAATAAGTTAGGTTCTTACATAAGGGATAAGGCAGTATTTTCCAATATCTCATAAGGTCTTCATAACTAGAAGCCTGTCCAATAAACTGGCCAAAATGAAACTCAAAATCAGCATAAATGACTTCTAAACATGAATGTAACCAATGTGAGGCTCTTAAATGGATCAGGGAAGGGATCCGCCGGTCATATTAAACAGTAATTGACTAGTAGTGGGGCAGTCATGCCTGCTGTCATGATATTCAAAAGCACCCAAAACACGTCAAGATCGGTTCTGTAGTGCAATGAGCCTGGCAAATACACAGGAGATCAGTGAAGATCAAATGAGTTGCAGGTTACTAAGGAAATGCCTACAATTAACTATAATGTGCATGTTGTTAATGTTGACTTTAAAAGCGAGTTTAAAGCTGGTCTGTTTCTGTAACTTTCCTCTTCAAGCCATAATGATCTCATAAAACTGCTTGTTGTTCTGTCTTCTCTCCCACAATGCAGCGTCTCCGTTGACATTTGGGGCTAAAACAATGTTCTCCAGTAAACATGTTGATCTTATTTGATGGCCAGTTGCATTGTTGAGTGTGAAACGAACTGGGGACCCAAGGCTGTCTTTACAGTATGTTTTGCCAGCACTTTGTGACTGAAGTGGAGACACATGCTGTATTCTCATGAGAGCTGAGTGTGGTTATTCAGTGCAGGTATCTCAAATTAAAGCTGGGAATACCCTTTGACTTACAAGGAGCTGATCCTTATAAAATCCTTCTATCTTTACATCTAACCCGCTGTTTACGTTGCCCCGTATCAGATACAAACTGGATGCTATGGTGCTGCAGTTTCAAGCCAGCAGGTTTAGTCCCATGCCATGCAAACGGACAGTCTCCTGTAGGAGGAAATATGTGCCTGGGGGACCGTAGCCAAGGATCAGGTCATGCTGTTCTACTGTGAGAAATAAGACTTGAAGCTTTCTTCATGTAAACCAGATGTCTCTGCTTTCCATCTCAGCTTGGACCACTGAGACCCCGAGTGAGTACACCTCTAATAGAGCACAGCGCTACTCAACCTATGGAAAATACAAGGTCACTCAAAACATAGATCAAAAATACCACTCTGACACCCTTTGTTAAACAAGGGAAGAGGATGTGCTTGTATGCCAGGATCATGTTATAATAAGTTACAGTTGGTCACTTACATTATATGCATCACAGACATATAACAGATGTTATCCTGGGATAGACAACAGACCTTGATTTTAGGATATAATAATGGATTTCCATTGATTATAGAGTCATCCTGAGCACACTGTGGCACCAGGTAGGTCTTGTACATAACCTGTGGTTCCCCTGGATGGCATATAAGAAACTTTTTTTTACGAGAGGCCTGGACAGACTTACCAGACATATAGTACATCTCATAAAAGCAGAGTCGTGCAGAGCTGGGGCTGTTATAGGGCGGAGGCACAGCGGTGTTATGTGCAAAGTGTGGAACACTGTCAGACTGACTTCACTTATGTTGTAGCGACTGTATCTTAGATACTACTGTCCCTGAATGAACTTCTGGTTGGATATTTGCACACCCAGAAAATGTGACTTTGATTAGGGAATTGGAGAGAGGTTTGCATACAGTAAGGGACTTTGTTACTGTCAGTTTAAGCTGACAGCATGGTCATGTGAGTCTCCAGGAAAGAGCTCACACCTCAGACCTCAGCTGGCTGGAGTTATTCATGCTGGAGCTCTAGAAATAAGGTGCGGGTGCACAAATGCCATAAAAGGTAGTGGTCAAAATAATCAGGGATTAATAAGAATATGTATAACAACTTTTTTCCAATATATTTGAGTTGTTCTCTGCAGTGGAGTTGACATTTTCCACGTTAACAATGCCCGGCAAGAACTAGGCTGTAATGCAGCTCTGAGCAGATTGCTGTAGGCAGCACGCAAGCACTCCCCAAAGTCATAAATCACATTAAATATCCTCACTGACACCGAGCTGTCTCTAATATTAATCAGCTTCATTCAGATTTACTGTGATTACATTTCTAAGGGTTCTGGCTGTAGGATCTGGGTCCTTGTTGATGGCTGTAAGAGAGACCAGATACCTGGTACTCATTACAAGCCTATTATAATGTCAAGTCTGTAATACATTTCCATTATACTAAACAAACAGTGTTACCATGAGGACCAGTTTGAGCAGCAGAACAGATCGGCTTCAATTATCAACATGTGACACCGTTAAGTACTGCAAAAAATTTTTTTATTTATTTATTTTTTACAAAAGGATGGTTAATGTAATGGATTTTAAATAAGTACTGTCCCTCTTCTCTCTGCTAATTAAATGACATAGTAAGAGACCTCCTCGTGGAGATGAATGAACTCTGTGGACAGTAATCTTTTTTTCATGTGTCCAAGGCCAAATATGCTAAGGGGATTTATTTTTTCTGGACATAAAGAAAAGCTCACAATAACTGCTGCTGCTACTTTGAAGCTACTTTTAATAAATACATCAGTACATCTAAAAGAAAGTGTTTCGCTTTTCCTTCTCTTAGCCTTGCTTTTTGCATTTTTAAACAACAAAATCCACATGGAAACCTAATTAGGAAAGAATTTAAAAGAAAACTGTTTTTAGGCTCATTAGACATTTTATAAGAGGACTTAATAACGTGGGAAACTTTCATCATCGTGCTGTTTGTCATGTTTATACTATGGTCAGGCTGGAAGCTTCACTGCACAAGAAATCACTAAATCGTCTCTTCCACACTTTTTTTTTTCCAGAACTCCACTTGAAGTGTGTGACAACATTTTTTTGAGACACTTGCCAGATGGGACAAAGTTTTCCACTCAAACCACTTTCAACATCAGCAAGTTGGTGCAAGCACAGGCTTCTCTGACATCATTTCGCCAAAAAGGAATGAGTTGAATCATTTTTTAGGCGATCAGTGACGCAGCTACAAAATCATAGTGCATTAAATGGCTCACATGTGAAGCTTGTTTGTTTGTCATGGACTCGTCATGGACTTAGTGGTGTTGCAATAGTGTGACTACGGGATTTACTCTTGATTTCTATCTCCTTTCAGGGAAATAAAATAGCAAATGCATGCACCGAATTTACAGTAAAAATGTTTCAACATGTGTTTACTTAAGATCAGAGGAAAATACCGATAATCCAGTAACTTGGCTACATCATCCTGAGGGAATTCCAGCCACTTCCGGAATCTGGATGCAATACTTTTTCTACACTGAGCTCAAATAGTGCTCGCGCTTGAGCTTTGGGTCTTGTATGTGTTGTAGAACTTAACGTATACAACTACAAAAACAAAAAAAACAGGCAATTAAAACGTGATATATGCAGAAATTAAGAATCTCTATGAACCACATATTGAGCAAAGTTTTAGGACACTTGCGACCCCTTAAGTGTAATATAAAGACGTATTGCATTCATTAAAATCGTTGGCATTATTTAAATAATTAAACACCAGTAACATGTATCATCCCTGCCTGCAAATCCATGTAATATATCCGCAACAAACATTAGAAAGCCGGTCAGGAGTCCCAGACATGTTTAGTAACATTAGCGTTTTTGAATGCTGTGCAACGTTTCAGCTAATCATATCTCACAAAACCTACATCCCTGCACCGAGAAGCTACCGGGTCACTGACCTTATACGAAGTCTCTTCAGCTTCGGTACCGTAATGTCTCATCAGCGCCGGGTCCAAGCTCCTGGTCTGCCTCAGTCTCCGCTTGGAAATAGTTTTGGGACTTAGCGAGCAGGAGAAAACGCTGCTTAACAGTCCTTGAGCGGACATGTCTCCTTTAGTTGGTCAACTTGTGCTGTAAAGGAGGGCAATAAAGATGCATATCTTTACTACAAGTCCAAACGGAATGAAGGAGCAGCGCCGTCTGACAGCAGCCGCAGGTCCCCGCAGCGCGTCACCATGCTGGGTATTATGAAATCCGCGCCTGGAGTCCCTGGTCACCCCCCTCCACCGCCCACACACTCTGACTCAGTACTTCCCCCTTTCATCATTTTAATGGTGACAAAATGTGTGCTAATTTCCCCTAAAACACCAACACAAACAATGAAGCATGCACCGAGACCCTGGGGCAAAAGCCCTTTATTTATGCGTAGGTGTGGCTCAGCGTGAGAGTTTGTCCTGCTGTTAAATTAAAAAGGTGAATTATTATGCGCGCCAGTCAGTGTAAACACAAAGGTATTTAAGCTTTCAAATATGACTCATGCACTCTATTAAAAAAAGCATTCACTGCAACAAAAAAAAAGACCCACTAGAAACAAGTAGTTTTAAAGCAGTAGTATTTATTTATTAACTGAAACACAGTCCCTGAAAAATCCATAATCTTTGCAAAGTAGATTTTTTTATCTGAATATAATTTATGATTTTCCATATTTAGCCTAGACACTTTCTGTCACAGTGGTTTAACACTTTTACATTAAAAAAGTGAACACTTTCTGTAAAAATAAATACTTAAAAATAAATAACCAAACTGGTAATATTGTTTCTAGGATACAAAGTCTCTTGCCTATATACTGCTGCTGCTTTGTGTAATTGATGTAAAAACAGTTACAGTGATAAAATAACACTTTGAATACAACTATTTAACATAAACATAAAAATATGTGTGGAAGTTATTAATACACATTGTTGGTGATGCACCCCTTCCCTTGAGCATGTTGAAGAGTTTACCATTGGAAATAAAAAGTGAAAAAGAAATAGTAGTAATAAAAAAAGTTATCTGTTTCATATTTCTACTAAAAATATTTTTGCAGTAATGAAATTAATATCCACACAATGTGAAAATGTCTCAAAAATGTGCACATAGATTATAGTTGAATTTCATTATGAAATTTTAATTATAAAGGGAAATAGAATATAGCACACAGTGGTCCTTGATCTGATCTTGATCTTTGAACTAAACATACTTTATAGCAGTATATGTCTGCTTTGAAAGGAATCCCAGCATCTGAACTTCTAATGTGCCTCTCATCAGTCTAATGAGATCCAAATAGTGACAGAAAGACTGAACAGACCTTGCCCAACTTCTCAGTCCTCTCCTGACCACACTGCATTTTTCCCTCACCGTAAGGCAGTTGAGATACCCGGCATGTAGTGCCCTGGGAACACACTCTTCCTGTGGGAGCCCTGGGGAAGGGACCTGTGTGATAACATGACATGTGAACCAGCACTGTATGGCCACGATAAGGATTCATCAGATACCGGAGTCTACCAAACAGACAGGGGAAGTGGTGATAAGAGGGCGGCTCTGCGTTTGATCCACTTATTTGGTAGTGGCAAGGTTTTGAGTCCTGGCAGATCTTTAGACTTCCCGTTATGTCATTTCTCAGTGGCATAAATGTCTTGGGAGCTTACATTCACTAACAATGTGACGGATGTCAGAGTAAACACTGGGCACGCAGAGGTTGTGTATGTGGGTGTTTGGAATACCTGCAAAATAGTGTTTGGTTTGGTTTCATTCACACTTCTAATGGAAAGTTCAAAAGTTAATATAACAAGCTTTTGTTGGAGGTATTTTCTACGTGTGAACATAAATGAGAATCACTCTCATGATCAGCTAAAAAGCTTTCCAAGTGGCACTCCACCACGCTGTGCAGAGTTCTACAGTAATGCGTAGTACAATGTGCAGCCTGCTGGCAGGGATGCCGATAAGATTGCCGTCTCGCTGGAACCATAGAGGTTTCTGGGGATACGTGGGAGGTAATTTCGCTCGTGATTTATTAGGTCAATACTGTAGTCTAGTGCCATTATATTTTGATGGGAATAACGGTTGAAAACAAAGCAGCCTCTGATGCAGCATTTGGATTCTCTTGTCTCCATGTCAGGCTGAGATGAGTGTTTGTCTACAACAGGTAAAAATAGCTTTTTAGAGGGCATAATGCAAGTATTACATATTTAAAATCCTTTTGTTTTTGCAGTTTTTGAAGCACTGACTCAGATTTGGTGTGTGGCTGACAGGCTGTGAATAATTGTATGAGTCAGCACGGCATAAGCTGAGACAAAGTATCCTCCCTTTGTAAAAAAAACTACCCCTAGACAACCGGCCACTAGATGGCGGTAGCACATGTACTTTGCTTCTCCATCGACTGAGCCGGATGTGTTGCATTAATGACTGATTTGGAGAATTTACCTGGGTAGTTGCCGTGACCAGATTAAGTCGCTGTGGGGCCTTGGAGCAAAAAATTAGTTACTGGGCTCCTATTAACCCCCCGTTCAACCCGCTCCCTGTGTGCACACACTATTTCTACGCAAGAATATTGCAGCCCCAGGTTTGCTTTGTGGTAATTTGACAAAGCACAAATTAAATTCGTAATTTGCACCATGCAGGTATCTATATCACAAAATGTAAGATTTAGACAAGCATTCAATATCAGATAATAAAGCCCAGTTAAAGCCCTTCTCATGCAAGTGAATATTTTAGTTTAGTTGTGAATTTAATAGGCTAATATAACCAATTGCCACACAGGGAACCTGGGGCTTTTGGGGCGCCTGGGGATCTGGGAGCCTGATAGAGGATTTAGACACAATGAAAGCAATACCTGTACAATGTAATATCATTCAGTATAATAGCAGCAAATCCTCCCTTTGTGAGGCTTGTGTTATCTCAACTCGTGTTCGGTTTATTTACCCTGAGAGACGCACTGATTCAATACATGTCCGAGGCTGTTTGTGGTGTTTTTAGATTGCATCTTGTGGTCAAAATAAGAGTAAAAGTAGAATCACCTGTAAAATATAAAGTCTAATAAGTTAAACCAACACTTGTTTGACAAATACTGAACATTTCTTTGCTTATTTACTATACAACTATCACTCATGACTCAAAATGTTGTATTATGAGCTTTCTACATTGTAAATGAATGAGCATTGCATGAGTAATGTAACTTAGTTCAGCCCTGATCATATGCAGTGCCTCCTTTCTGTCACTTGTCTGTGCTGGTGGACTGTCAGGCACATATTCAGTGCAAGCAGCCCATGGCATCACAGTGTTATGAACCTTTAATGATACACATTAAAGAGCAAATCTGTCCTAGTGGGCCACCAAAAGGGAGCGAAACAGCGCCCTTGGAAATGTTACGCTTGCCATTCTGTTTATGACACCTATTCCTCTTCCATTAGTGCGCAGATATTGAGAAACAGCCTTAATAAGCTTAAAATTAAATGGGGTTCTGACTGAAATTATAGCTGTAGGATTGATTTTTTAAAATGGCCGTTTCGTGGGCAGGAGATATAATTCGATTGCATCATTGTGCCGTGTGCCTCCTTTTCTTTATTTAAGGTCTCTACAAAATGGTAGGCTTCACTTTAGCACGGCAGAGATACAAAATGTTTACTCAGTGAGTCAACCCAGACATCCCATCATTTTCAGCAGATTGTACGCTGTGGAACATGTGTGTGCCTCCCTGGTGTAGATGTAGTCGGTGCGGGAGTGAAAAACAGTGCATTTGTCTTTTGAAATCGGAGATGTTAAGACAAAACACGATTTCCAATCCCTTTAGTAGAGTGCAGCTGTATCAGATTGGTGACTGTTATTATTACTCCGATTACCATCTTCCATTTGATAGCACATCTTCTCTACACTGAAGGGGAAAAATGGGAGTAATGGTGAGAGGAAAATGCAATCTAGATGTCAGACAAGCACTCGATTAACCACTTACAGAAACAGTCTCTGCGTCAGGGCAGGGCTGTGCCATCTCACATTTCCACTCAGCCTGATCCTTCAAACATTACTGGCCACAAGGTATTGATTTTTCATTCTTCTCAATATCCCCTTGCCGTTAATAGAATTTACACCAGACTATCAATGTTTCAAGGAGGCCTCCCCTCCCCTTACAGCACTGCCGGGATCTTCTAACCCACGAAGAGGGCACACTCGGTGCTTGCCCTCCATTACCTCCAGTTGTGAGTATCTACCTGAGAGAGAAGACATGGAAATTGACAATACAGGCAAAAATGACATTTGCGTTAGCAGCAGTTTGGACAAAAACCAAGAGCAGCAGAGGTGAGTCTGAGTCTGTTTCACTTCTTTGTTTTCCCACAAATGTCAAAATGACAACAGAGGCGTTAAATGATGAGCAGTTTACGAGATTTAGGATTGAAACATATCGATTCCCCGCTCATCTGCATTCAATCATACAGGAGTTAGTGTAAAACATCCAGCTGTAACTGCACTTCAAGTGGCCATGAGTCATTCCAATCCTAAAGAAATGCATTTGACGAGACAGTTTGTTTAAGTTTAGTTTGTAAACTATGACTAATAATAATACAGTTAAAAAATGTTGCTGAACTATAAAAACTACTAATTAAATTCTATGACATAATTTCAGTGTAAAATGGTAGTTTTCATCTGTTTTAATAGATGAGTGAAATGTGTATCAACTTTCCGTTCTACCATGATCGCATGCAAAAACCAATTATCTTCCATATCGTCAGGCTAATAATTATCGTAATCCATGACATTACAAATGATGCGTGTTCTCGCAGATGCTGGCTGATAGGCTCGGAGCCCAGCCTGCGGCGACGCAGTGCTTCTGATTCAAGTGACAACGTCGGCTTGGTGACCTTAGCAGCTTTCCATGGGCACATTGATTTTTCTCCCACATTACAGATAATTGCTGGATGCTGTGAAATCTATCCTCCCAGGCCAGCAGGGAGGAGCTTCTGCAGTGTGTTGACACGAGAGTAGCTATCTGATTTGAAGAATGTGATATCCTGCAATCTCATTGACTGCAATTGACTTCTGTGTACTTCCTGTCTATGCTATGAGTATATTTAACAGCTTATCAGGAGAGTCGCTTTCATGCCTGTTGGCGTTGTTAGTGTTCTACTTTCCTGGCACTTAATTGTAACCGGCGAATATAATGAGGAATGATATTCTGAAAACGTTTCACTAAATAGTGCACTTTTCATGTCAATGTTTGGTTTAAACAGCAAGAACACCTTTTAGTAATTGTCCAACTCCTTTAATGGCTTTCCAACTTGCTTAATTAATTATGATTAATGACCTATTTGGCATTCTTCTGTGATGGCAAGAAAGATAATTATCCCAATTCAGATTTGTAGCCAAATAGTGGAAATAACATTACTGGAATGAATGCAGTCGGCGGTTTTACAAATACAGCCGTAACCTTTAGCGAGGGCCAAGCAGCAGCTCTTATTATATTAATATGAGTTTTCCTGTTCTGCATGGAGCGACTCTCATCATTTTATGCAAATGACTGCATCTACTGTTTGTTCTGCTCCATAAAGTAATGAAAAAGTCACTTCCTTCCTGTTATTATGTGAGGCACATATTTGCTTTGATGGACTGAAAATTAACTTGTATCCTTTGCGTGTGGAAGCAAGTGCATCTTTTGCTTTTGCTTGTTTGTTTGTGTCAGCTATTATTTAGTGCTTATTTTAGAGCGGTGGGATGTTTTTTTGTTACATTCGCCCTTAGGTGGATTTTACTAATTGATCAGAAGTTCAGAACCGCGCGATGTCGTCATATATGCTGTCAAAGCAATCTGCAAAAGAAGCATGCAGTGTCACATTGTTCTCAGGAAACAAATGAGCCATCCACCCACGCACAGTGAGCAACACATTAAATCAGTGGAGTCTCAGAGCACACAGCGCCTATCATCATCACCTTAAATCATCACTGTTTTGACCCCAAGACAACACGCTAAATGTGAGTCTCAGTCGTGTACGCTGTGCAGGGGCAATGCACTGTGAACATCCCCTGTCCTCACTCTAAGTGGTGCGACCTGTGTGTCACGGAAAAACAGGCCACTGATGCAGCGCACTGTGGCCCAGGGGCGAGTGTTAGGCCACATGATTGGATGGATTCATGTGCAGTATTTATCTCGCAGAAAGGTCTGTTTTTGTCTGCTTTAACCTTACACAGTGCTCCGCAGCGGCCATATGGTCATGCACCGTTACTGTATATGCATGAAAAGAGACGGTGTGAGCAATTTTCACAGTGCACAAATTACAGAAACAGCCGCGTGTATACTGTGCATATTTAACAAGAAAATGTTGTGATGAAAAATACTGTCTTTGTTGTTATATAGGAGGCTGAACTTTCAGTTGTCATAGCCTGCTGTGAACATGGCATGGGGATGTGTTATGCAAGCGGTTCTATTTGCTTGCAGAGGCAAAGACACGTGCCTTGGTTCATAACTAATGGAAGACTGTGTATGCCATTCATGCATCAGAGACTCTGCATGGTATAATCCAGCGTGAACTATCATGATGTTAAAATGCCATGGCTTTATGGGAGAATGCCCTTAAAGTGACTTGATACAAATATTAAATATACTGTATTTACTTGAAGAAAAATACAGTATTACAAGCTGAATTACATGACAATAGATGTGTGCGAAACACATTGAAATATGAATAATACATTTATACCTGATGCTACTGTATAACATTTAGGTTAAGGTCTAATTCTGTGCTTTATATAGGATTTAGGTTTGGCTCTGTTAAGGGTGACAGTTGGCAGGCACGTAGTGATAGAGTTTGGATTACGGTTGAAGCTTAATTTTTAAGCTCTCATGGATGATAAAACACATGGCATTTCCAAATGCATCGCACAGGGATCAGATTAATATTTCAGATACTGCAATTTGGTGCAGTGTGCTGAAATGTTGTAAATAATACTGTCAAGATAAAACTCTGATGTTTGTTTCAGCTGCTGGATGCACTCAACTATGTTTTAACTCTCCTGCTATGACTATGAAATATGAAATATGAAAACACTGCAGGTGAATTTCTGCCAAAAGAGGACATGTTTTCCACAAGAGCCTTGCTCATTGAGGCAGCCTTAACCAGCACAGCAAACCCATTGGTGTCCAGCTGTTCAGCATTGATCCCTCTGTGTTTTCTGATGCACTGGCCCGGAATGTGATGTTATTTCATTACTGAGGCAGAGGCGACAAGCTCGGTCTCCTCCCCCAGGGCACCGGCCACTCACTTGGACAGGGGCACTGTATGTAATCATAACTGAATGGCTTAGTCAGACAAGCCCAGTTGCCTATGGAAAGTCCAAATCAAGCAGGGAGAAACTTTCGAGTCAGGAGGAAAGACGGGAACACGCATCAGTGAAAGGAGGCTTGAAAGGCCTGGACAGGAAAAACAGAAACAAGTAGCGCATTAAAGACCTGTCATCAGCAATGGACCCAGACGACAATGAACTCGGCATCTTCACTGTCATTCAGTGAGTAGAGTGCTGCGGATGGAGTTCTTACTTATAATTCAGTCAGAGCTGATTACTCACAACTGTCATACCTCCAAGAATGAGTGCACTGATGATAGTTTTGTGGTAGTAGCAAAAAGTTTTGATCGTTAAGACCATATCTGTGTTAGACAGCCTTCACTTCTGCCTGGCGTCGCTCACTTTGATGAGAACTTATGATTGACTTAATTTTAGGCCTTTGAAAAGCAAAAATAATTGATTTTGTGTTTGTTGTGATGTGGATTGCTGACTGACGTTCAGGGTTACCCAGCCTATGCTCCGCCACTGCATCGCTGTAATGATGTATTGTCTATTCCTGTGGGATTGCCAAGGTTTTTCTTTGAGACTCACAGCCTTCTTCAAAATAATTGGTGTTTACAACTTTAACAAGAAGTCTTCCTCAGTGACAGTGACAGTGAAACCAATGTATTGTTGAGGCGTTTTTTAATGCCACATATACACATGAGGTGGTAGTGGGAAAGAACAGCTGTAATTGATAGATGTTGATGGCTGCATTCCATTTAGATGTGTCACAAATCCTGTTGTCGTGCATGCTCTCACGCTGGCTTTGCTAACTTTAACTGAACAGGGCAATCAAAAGGAGCGAGTCTCTGTCTGCCTTTGTGTAGGTTTGTATGTCTCATTGTTTGTCTGTCCTTCAATTTTCTCGACAACCATTAATCTAGTCGACTTCACACTTGATGGGGGTATTGCTGAAGACCCAAGGAATGCAGAGTAAATTGCAAGCTCTTGAGATCTACGGGATGTATTTATGAGTGCATTGTGTACACACTGCATAGTATATTGAGAGGTGACCCCTATTAACTGGTCCACCAGCAGACAGCATGCTGGGCATAGCTTTCTCCCTGTTACCCACTACAGTACATTAAAGAACAGATAAATACAGACAGATGTAGCAAACTCAAACATTTAAAGCATCAGCAGTGTAACTTTCAAAATAAACGCTTTTATTCCAAGAAATAGCCAGATCCCAAATGGCTAGCCTTTAGCAAGCAAGATCTCCAACCCAAGCGACAGAATAGACAGTTTATCAATACCACCCATAACGACACATTTGTCAAAATGACCCATATGAGCATTCTAAAAATAGCATGTATGGTTTGCAGGAGTTTCTGTAAATGTAGGCTACAAAACCACTGACCTAGGTTTAGGGCAAAAAATCTTGGTTAGGCGTTTTAAATGACAATTAAAAAAGTAAATAAATGTACCATGGATATTCCTGCAGTGAAGTTGCTACGAGGGTGATGTGAGCCACGGAAGTTAAGTAAAAATTGTAAGTTACGTAAAAAGTTGTTTACTTTTGATTTCACATGGGACACAAACCCTGTTCTCCTGGGTGAAGGTTGGCCATTTGTTCAACCCATTCACCTCCCCGAGTGTCACATCCGCCATTTAAACTCTGCATAGCCTTCAAAACATAAATATGAGTAATATTTTGCTGCCTGTACACATGCCCTATATTGTTGTTTTTTAAAGGGGGGGACCAACCTCCTGCCTAGTGTTTGTGGGAGAGGCTACAGCAACCCTGAATGGGACGAGCAGCTGTAGAAAATGAACGGATGGATGAATGTAACAAACATGACCTGCCAATGACCCGCATGAACATGTCTAATAACCTGCACAGGCACACAGCACCTGTAGGTTTTGGCAGTATCTCCATTATGCTGTTTTATTCACTTCACACAGAATAGGCTACAGCCTCCCAGTATTACTTTGAACTTTATCAGCAGGTGTAGTGAAACTGGCAAACCAAATCCATAATCTTTTCAAAGCATAGCGTAACTCAGCCAGGTAACACTTCACTTCTTATCCCAATTAGTCACACCGCTGAATATTCATGGCAAAACACCGTTCAGATCTTTAAACTCCTTACTAAAGGCTGTTTAATTCACTGAATAAATCAGCCGCTGCACAGGAATAATTAGTGTCGCGCTAACAGATCGGGAAAGTTGAGGTGGTGAGGTGGCTCGTAGTGAGATGCATGCTGACAAACAGTTGTGGATGACACGGTTAAATGTGGTTTCTGATAGCGGTATGTTGTTGTAGCCGCTGACACACATCTGGTTGAGGTCCAAGGGTCACTAATGCTAAGTTGGGATCAGAGGGCAGTAAAAGCTACAAAGTCACATTACAGTACTGCACCGTGAAGGCTATAATTCTGCTCAATCTGCAGTATTACACTTAACATGAAAACATGATCCCACAGTCCCATTCTGTGGACGTTCCCTGATGCCATCTAGATGCTTTAGAGCAGTGACTGTACATTCATGCCCTTGCTATCTAGCATGGTTGGCAATTTATGCAAAGTGGTCATGCTCTGCTTATTTTAGCTTTTAAAGGCGAGCAACGTGATCCAAAGGCAGGACTTGCACATTTCGAGCACTACTGGGTTTTAAGTGGCCAAGTGTGCCAGAATGACTGAAATCAGCTGTTTTAAAAGGGGCGCAGAGAGAGAGAGGAGAGTTAGGGATCAGCAGGGCAGCTGGGTTTTATCGGTCAAAGCTTCAGCCATAGTCTCCTTAGATCACGCTTCTGTCTGACCCTAATATCCTCTGCCACTCATGTTGGCCTCTGGGCCACAAGCCCAAATGGACAAACATAACTGTCCAGAATACGCTGAGTCTCTCAATCCTCCCGCCACAGGACACCGCGGTTGCTTTTGAAGCAAATTGTCAGACATGTTCTCCTCGCTCATCAGTGCATCCCTAATGTCTTGTGCGTACTCCACACGCAAAAAA
>CAFUXE010000117.1:458833-481480 GCA_903364295.1 Serranus cabrilla | reverse complement strand
TTTCTCCCGCTCAGCTGCCAGCCAGAATTTAAGTCAGCAGGATGCTGTTTTGCTAAGGCTACAGAGAAACCCACAGTATGTATTTAGAGATGTACAAGAAAGGGAATGTTTTCCCTTATTGTCTCTGCTTTCTGCCTCGCAACGCCCCCAGTCGTGTCTGCTGTCAGAAACAAAAGCATGCTCCTTCTTTCATTTTCTTCATTCTTTGTTGTGGTTAAATCCAGCAAACACTTTCACATGTTTGATGTTCTTTTGTTAAAAGACAACTAACTCCCACCCTCTGTCTTGTAGCTAAAAGAGCAAGTTTGAGCCATTTGACCAAAGTTATTAAAAGCTGCTCTATTTTGATCTTTCAAAGTAGAACTCTGGCCTAACTCAGCTGGAAGCGCTGTGTTACATTTGTAAGCAGGGTAAAAATTTAGCAAGGGGCATTTTTTTCCTCGATGTTTGACATTTTGTATATACAACCAGATACTGTTTTTGGTTCTATGAATTGTGTTTTACGAGGTGAAATACTTTGAATTTTGGGGCGTTTTTTAGTATTCCTAACAGAGCTTTAAATACATCCTGTGGAGGGGTGAACGAAAATATCACTACACTTTGCATTGTTATGTTTTATGATACTGTATTCTATACATTATAACTCAGATTTTATGCATATGGTGGTGTGTTCTTTATGCATTGACAGTTTTCCTAAAATAAGATTTAGAAATCGCAATGTGGATGTCGATGTTATAAATGGTTTGTCAGCAGCAGCACTGTGGAGATAATGAGCATGAAGTCAGTCAGTCAGTGATTGCCTGACTAAATAGAGTTGCTTTAATGTGTGTAGGATGTTAGCCTGCTTGCATTGCATGCAAACAAAAACGGTGGCGATGCAACTATTTTTAGTCGTCCTTATGTAAAAGATGGATTTGTTCATTAAATGCGAGTGGAAATGTGTTTTCTGGATGGCGCTGGTGAGATTTGGCCTCAACATGAATAATATGAAAGAACAGTTAAAGCTAATTTTGTTGATCTGCGTGACTTTATCCCCGGCTGTGTTTTTCTTCAAAAATCTATTATGCCCTCTATTGTTCGACATGTTTTGACTGCAAACTTTTCTGCACAGGAAATCACTGGTCTGGACACAAATTGATTAGCCTAAATGTTCATCAGAGTACACAAAGACCAACAGATCTGTCATCCTTAGCTGTTCACATCAGAAGCTCTCAGGGAAGAGTAGATCAGAAATGGCTCAGGGTCAGAAATGGGAGCCAGCTGGCTGGTGGATGAAGTCTTAGGCAACCATTTATTTCGTGCTGTCCTTTAGAGCTTTTAGCATAAAAGCAGCGAGTAGCACAATGAGGTGAAGGAGAATCCAGAGTGTAGTTCAGTGCCCAAAGGGAAAGTTCATCACTATATTTGGTTGATGTTTTACATAGGCCAATGTGGAGCACAGGAGGCCTGGGGAATATACAGAGTTATAATAAAAACACAGATGCATCTGGTCTATTTTTATATTAAATTATGAATTCAGTATTAATAGATTGAAGGACTTTATACATGTAGTCTCACAATAAAAATGGATTGAGAGTATGAAATCTCTCCCATTTAATTTCTGCAAGTATATGTGCTGCAGCAGCTCATATATCCAGGTTTCAAGTAGCTCTTAGGTAAGATAATGATGTTTTGCTGATTAACAGGTAAACTAGATTCAGGGGGTCTCACTGTGAGGTTCAGTTACTCACAGTGAAATAGCAGGAGGATCATAGTGGGTGGCCTGTTTCCCAGATGCTGTTTTATTCCCACCCAGAGGAGATTAACTAACCAAAAACCTTTCTATATAGAGGCACCAGAGAGCTGCTCAGGATAGTGCTGTTGCCCATGGCAACAATATCAGTGCTTCCAAAGACAAACACAGAAATACAATATTCAGTTGGAATAATGGGGGGAAATAGACACTCTTACTCTCAAGTGAGTGTTAGCGCTAATTCTCGTCACCTTAGCTGCCTCGTTTGGTTGTGAAAGTGGTTTCTTGCGTATCAGGGAAAGTATCAGGGAAACACAGTGTTTCCTGCCCTGATGTCTAATAAACACACACAAAAAACAGCAATGTATAAGTCACACAGTGGGCTAGAACAGTAGTAGTAGGAAATTAATCAATTTTTTACAGTCCTCCAACCCATGCAACCATGAACAACCCCAATTCCAAAAAAGCTGGGATTTTGTCTGAACCATCAATAAAACAGAATCTAATAATCCGATTGATTATGAATTATGAATTTGATGCATTCTGTTTATATTGTGTGTTTTTTTTAGATTACACACGGCATCCCAACTTTTTTCGAATGGGGATTGTAGGTTGTTTGTTCCTGCCCTCTTATACAACCCACAAGAGCATTAGCTAAATTATCACGTGTACTGGTGGATCTAATCGACATCATTCAGGCATTTTTAAAGACATAATTAACATTGTGAAACAAATGCAGTTTCCTACCTTATTTTGTTTTAAGAGGCTACGAGAAACGGACTTTGTCGCTCACAATACGTCATGTGACGTCCTTGTTTGCTCCTCTCATATCTACCACGGCCACTAGAGGTCGCTGCCTAATAAAACACATAAAAACTGGTTGAAATAAGGTCCTTGTACAAACAACCTATTGGGTCATTTTTTGGGCGGCGAGGACTGTCTCCGGCATAAATAGCAGTCCACAACATAAATAGCAGATTGGACAACGTTCTATTGTGCTGCTATATTGACCAAAGGATTAGAGCCAAGGTGGTGGTTAGAGAAGTCAAACAGAGGGCAGATGTCTGAAACAAAAGGCAGTGTGTTTGTGCCCTCAACAGGATGGAGGCAGTCTAAAAAGGAGGAGAGGAATAAGGCGTCTAATCAGAGAGGTTCCTCTCTGTCTGAGCCACTTCTGTGCTCTGCTCCACTCCCCGGCCTCCTCCCAGGAGATGGTCATCTCATCTGCTGTCTCTTCACAGATTTCATATCCAAACAGAATCACATTAGCGGTCTATCTCTGCATAAAAGTCTCTCATAAAAGTCAAGAGCACAAAGAAAGCAGAGTCACAGACTCCTCACGTTGTGTCTGAAGTCATACTTTAAACACTTCACTCCCTTTTGCACAAGGAAAGTAAAAAAACTAATTCTTTTTTATTAGACTTTGTGAAGAGTTGGGTGTGTGGTCAGTGATTTAATAATAATAAATAATGTAGACCAACACTAATTTCAGATCCACCGCCTTCATTAAATTCCAGAAATTCATAAAAAGTCTAATCATTCTATCTATTCATGTCTGTGTGGTGAACATGGACTGTATAAAAGGAGTGGACATGTGGACATGTGTCATCACCCAATGGTTTGTGGACTACTGATCTGAAGCCATGAGTTTGGTAGTTTGGCCATTGGTATCTTATTTTTTTGTTACCAGAAGTGACCATAATTGGATGAGATGGTGGTTACCAGCCTGGGGGGACCAGCAAACACGTCAGCTAACACTAGGTGCTAGCAGGCTACCTTGTTTAGCAAGGTGCATCCATAGTTCATGTTAACAGCAATAATACCAGGATGTTATTTTTGGCAAAGGAAAAACCAGCTTAAAAAAACACCAGAACGAAACTGACAGCTGAGTATTTCTTTAGACATTTTAAGGGCAACCAAAATATTACAAATAACTTTCATGGACTGAAACACATTGTAAAAGTTTGAAGACGAAAACAGGGACAACACCCAAAAACAACTTCAGTTATCCAAGTGTACACAGTGCCATAAATATGCATTGCAAAGGCTCTATTTTACCTATATGTATTTTAATTAACAAAATCATTGAAGAGGACTTGAAACTGGCGACTGAAGCCCTGAACTCATTAGGAAAAGGTTCGCTGACGTTGTTGAAACGTAACAAAAAAGCGTGCTAACACATTAGCTCCTGTGAGCTTGAATCCCTATATTAGTCACATACACCAACTCAGATGGTTGCACTGGAAGAGAATAATGAGATGTTTGATTGATGAGGGAAATTTGAAATTATTATAGCTTTCTGAACCGTGTTCCCTTGTCTCTTGCCCGGTGCATGCTGGTGAAGCCGTAAAGAAGGTTCTGCAGAGTGTGGTCCTCTGGCAATGAGCATGTAAATGTCATTAAAACGTTGCTTGAGGGAGTCATTGTTGCAAACTCTTCTCAGAGGAAATAACTTTCTGAACACCTCATGAAAAATTACACTTGTTTAATTCTCAATATGCGTAATGGCAGGCATGTGGCAGCAGCGTGTGGTCTCATATAGCCAACCCTCATGGAGATTGTGGATGTAAATTATTCAAACTAACTTGAGTGTCTGTGTTGGAATGTGCTCTTCTTAGCTGCGGCTTGTCTATAATGCATCGTTACTCCCTACATTAGCAGGATTTTTGCCGTCTTAACACACCAGAATGCTTCTTTGCGACTAGCTTGTATTCGGAGAGATGAAAGCGAAAGTGAACTACTGTGATAAAGCAAGGATCACATTGTTCATGCAAGTTTTATGAAGGACTGAAAAGTGATCTTTTCCCCATCTCACAGACAGCGCAATTAAACTCACATCTTCCAAATGAAAGTTACTGATAAAGTTGGATGACAGACTCTTGCCGCTGCTCATCTTAACAAAGATATCAAGATAGATGCGCAAAATGAAGCCTTTGAATTAAATTGCATTGTAGTCTTTCCATTTGGATGATACAGCCTTGATGTTAGTTGCTGTGGTAACAAAGGTCCAGACTTTCATGTATTTGCAAAGTAGTTTATTGATTTTTATGGACTGAGTCATTTTCCTTTCCCTTTTGTTGTTAATGACTGTTAATGACTGGTTGCTACAGGATAGTAGAATAAGAAAAATTCAAACGGATGTATAAAAAAGTCAGTATGCATTTTTGGAGTTTTAGCGCTCCAAGCGAAATTACATTTGCTTCCAGCTTCTTGTCCTAATTGTCCTCCCTCTGACTCTTGGGTAACTGTTCATAAATTGTGCAGCATGGCTTGCCCACTTGGCGCTCGATTACTTAGTCCGATGTGACTGTGCAGGCATCATTTATTAATGCTAGCTGAGGAAGATCAGTTTCACTGTCCACCAGTGGGTGAACCTTTTCAGCTTCTCTGCGAGCTGTGAGTGCTGCGACTCAATGGCATAATGCACCTACAGCCTGCAGACAAAAGAAATCAAAGATCACAGTATCTATGACTCAATACAGGCACATTGTGGCTGAGGGACAGAAAATGGATTTTGTGGGAATTTTCTGTTCAAAAACACATTATGAAGGCACAGCGTCTGAAACTGTAAGTACAATATGCTTTTTCACGTTGAAGACCTTTGAAGAAATGTCAGTGGCAAAGGTGTAATCCTGCAGAAGTGCTATCATTATAGAATCCTATTCAAATGCTACAATTCTTTGACCTTTTATTCATTTCATCTCTTGACTTAGATGTGTAAATCTGCGACACCAAACACTGCTCATAATAACATGGCTGTTAGCTTTACCCCAGTGGCTGAAATGGAGGGCACAAGTAGGACTCAACGAGGTGAACATGGCTCCAAAAGTGTCAGACAGCATCCAGTTGTGTCCACACACATCATTTGCGCTGCAGGAAATGTGTTCTAAATATACACCGAGGCCAGCTCGCAGCTAATGTACTGTAGGTCAGATAAATCCATAACCATGTGGAAACACTAATATCCCCCAAACACACCACTGGATTGGGGAAAGAAAGAAAGATTGCTTCCTGTGTTCAGAGCCCGACTTTAAATGTGCTGCGCAGAAGTAAAACACAGTTTTCAGCTACAGTGCGTGTTCTTTTATGAATTAGTTATGATTTAATGCATCCAGTAGCACTTAGTTTTGTTGATTAAATGAAATGACTTCAGAATAGACTTCAGCTTAGATTTCAGTATTTTGCAACCATGTGCTGAACTCCTGCGCTGCATGGCTTTAGAAATAGGGGTGGGAAAAAATACTGATACAGGGATATTTCATATAATTCCTCTCAGTTATATCATCAATACAGTGCGGCCAAATATCGATGATTTTTCACCAATCAGGGTGGTGGTTATCAAATAAGTTGTATTCTTCCTTTAAACATTTTTTTAACCACAGGCACAGTTCAACTTTCTGGCTATTTTGCATTAAAATACGACACACATGGACATTGATACATTGTGGACAGCAGTGGTGGAATGTACTCACGTATTCAAGTACTAAAGATTTAACTTAAAAACGTGATCAATTTAAAAAGATTACACGTTTTTAATTAAGCGTCATAACAGCAAATTACCTTACCTTCAAAAAATTAAAACGCTGCTCACCTAAATGCATCAAAACAAATAATCTAATAATATATTTGGAACATATATATATAAATCTGATTGGGTCCATTCTGCAGAATAAGTACTTTTACTTTTGATTAACTACATTTTAATGCTGATACTTAAATCAGTTTTGATTGTAGTTTGGAGGTTTTAGTGCTTTTGCTTAAGTAAGGGATCTGCATCCTTTTTGTGTGTTAAATAGACATTAAGATAAGAATTCACGCACTTTGTAACACTTTGTTTCATCTCAGTTCTGTGGAATTAGCACCACAATGCAGTGAAAAAACACATAATTCCAACTTTAAGTGAATCTGGTAGTTTATATTCTTCAGTTATAATGATATCATGATATATTATTGTCTTGCAATGTATCGAGTATTGCAGACTCTCTGTATGGTGACGCCATCATTATCGTGAGCATTGTATCGTGAGTTACTCCCTCTCCTCTATTTATAAAATGCTGTAACCTTTCCCTCAGTTTGTACGTTGTGTTGATGAGTTGGCAATATTTAATTCATGCCTCATGAAATGGGCACGTGCGCCCGTACAGACAGACGTGTTCCCGGGCACACCCACCACGCTAACACACAGTCTCATGCAGATACAGGCGCCCCGCACACAGTTTATTATCATCGGTACAGTAACTGGGGGAAGCATTTAGAGGGAAAGAAAGAGGAGCTTTGAATAATGAATGCGAAGAGCCCTGTTACACGGCAGACAAGCCTTTGAAGTGACATAACTTACTGCCACTGCTTTCATAGCATCACCAGCGTGCAGACACAAAGACGCAGATAAAGGGAAGACAAGGATGGGGGGCGCAGACAAAAAGACACAAGAAAACATTTTAGCCAATTACAGTTCTACTGAATACCTGAACTCTGCCAACTTGTAGCGCAGGGAAAAGGCTCCCAAGAATTGTGTCTTGATGGGAGGATCAGAAAATCTTATTTAATCTCAATTTGGACACGACTCTCACACAATAGACTACAATTAATTGTTTTGTGAATGATGGTTATGGCTGGTTCTTTTCTCTGATAAACTTGATCAAATCGTCTTGGCATTGAGCAAATCAAATAACCACTTTATAAGAAAAAATCCTCTGGGCTTCTTTTATAAAGAATGTGCTGACATCTAGAAATAAAACCAATTTCATGCCTCTCAAAGCACAAGAGTGAGGCATGACAACTCCGCCTGTGTGCCTAGCTTACGTAATTAATTTGATTTGTATTCACTGAGTGAACTGCGGCTATGGAACATTGTTTATCACGCTGGAATCAGACATTCTCTTATCACTTGGGTTGAATCACTTCATATCGGCCCATGATTCATTTATTTCTATTATGAATTAAATATCTTTGTGACAAATGTTATATTTACATTTTGCCTGAGTCAGATTAGCTGATTTATCATGTTGCTCTTGATATTACAGATGTTGTGCAAGTGATTAAACTGCACATTCAGATCTAAAAGTGAGCTTTATTTCTCGTTTGTTTCTTCCGCCGCAGCCACAGGACAAAATCCTCAGGCTGGCCGCCCCCTTCAGGGACCGGGAGTGCTCCGCAGGGACCCCCCAATGGATGGGACATGGGCAGCAATAGAGAGGGGCGTGACTGCTACATCAAGTAAGTGCCCTGTGTTTAAAGAAACAAAAGGGGGAGCTTTCTCTGTCCCAGATGTTTCAGACGCTTTGCCAACCTGTGATTATTCCAGCCACGTCACTGTCTCCATCTGTGCGTTCAGAATACTGATTCTCTGTTCCCTCCGCTGCTGCGCACACTCTGCCCCTGCCTACTCTCACTCTCTCTCACACTCTCACACACCCACAACACTCCTCATGCAGTCTCACAAATGCAGAAGAGGGCTTTTGAGAGTGTGCGTACGCTGCCGCCGAGGAGAGAAATTCACCTGTGCGGGGGACTTGTTTTGATCTGAGAGTCTGCACGTTCCCCAGAGGATGCTGGGTTATAGTGACATCGGCGTAATTGATCCGTGGTAATTGGCACTTCTGGATATCTGTACAGACAGGTAAAACTCTGCACGGGTTCCTTATATGTTTGTGTGCACATGCTCTCCTGTAACAAGTGACTGTTTGTTGATTCGGCTGTGCTTTCCTCTATTTTTCCTGAGGTGTGTAACATGCATTCATGCTGGAGCTAAAAATATTGCTGCATTCATGAACCCCCGTGCATACTAGATTGTGACTGTTTGTGCAAAATCTTTGCTCCTTTCATTTGTGCACAAAATTGTCACTTGTCATTTAACATTTGCACAGTAGTTTTGGTGTCTTAGATGCATCTTATCTATTTAAAATCTGTGTTTTTGCAAGGGAGACAACACAGGAGGTGAGCACTTGTCACACATGGGTTATAGCATGAGAAGCGTGATGTCAGAGGAGTTATATAAGAAGTAAGGAGCAGTGAAACTGCTGGATGCAGAGAGTGTCTGGATGAGGCAGATCATGGAGGATGCTTTGGCTCCAGCTTTAGCTTTTCTAAATTTGAGGAAGACTCATGAATAATCAAATGTCCCTTTCTGTAACTGTCTGTGGTCATCTGAGGTTGTCAGGGCTCCAGGGGGCTGATGCTAAATTGTTGTATTCCTCCGCGGAACACATGTCTCGCCTGCATGACAGGAGCACATGAATAAAGCAGCAGCTATTTAATATTTACACTGTGACACACGGTATTTAACATAGATGTAATGCAGTTTAGAGACTGCTGTGACTGTATTCTAGAGGAGAGTAGATAAACATTATTGAAATATGAAAGATTTTACACAGACTTTTTCGTCAAGACTGAGCTTGAGATGCGCAGGATGGAAATTTCTTTTCTTAGTTGTACAGATGTGATTTGGGGAAAATGAGTAGAAGCAGTAATGTATGTTACATAAAGCCTGAGGTTAGAATGTGAATGTGTTTATGTTAAGAAATACATTTTAAATTAAAACCAATGGTGGAATGTAACTAAGTATATTTACTCAAGCATAGTACAATTTTGAGGTACGAGTATTTCCATTTTATGTAACTTTATACTTCTACTGCACTACATTTTAGAGTCAAATATTGTACTTTTTACTCCACTACATTTAGCTGACAGCTTTAGCTACTTACCAGGTCAAGATTTAACATAAAAAACATGATCGGTTTAAAAATATTTGTATTTTTATAAATTAAACAGTATATAAGGTCCTAAAAAAACCAACCTTACCTTAAAATTAAAATGCTGCTTACATAAATGCAATAATACAATAATATATTTGGAATATAAAACAATCTGAGTGGGACATTCTGCATAACAAGTACTTTTACTTTTAATACTTCAAGTAAATTTTGATGTTAATACTTTTGTACTTTTACTGAAGTAAGCTTTGAATGCAGGACTTTTACTTGTAGTGGAGTAATTTCACAGTGTGGTATTGATACTTTTAATGAAGAAAAGGATCCAAATACTTTTGAACTTGAGAAAAGTAGGGGGGGATCACTGTATCTGTGAAACATATAATTCTAATAGCTTTTCTGGCCTCTCAAAGATTTTTATTTTGAGATGAGATAAGAAAAGTTAAGAATTGCCAAATGTGAACAACACAGTGATTAAGCCTATAGCCTATTTTTGAAAGTCCTTGTATTTGCAGTATCACAAAGATTCCTGGTAAAAAATCACAAGCAGCGCACAATTAGCCAACACATTAAGTTACGTAGCACTTCAACACCACTGATCACCATAGGTGTCGCCAAAGAGAATAAATGGATGTATTTAAGCCTGTAAAGTCAGTTTAAATTGACTCCATTAAACCACATTTAATAGACAACGCTGGGTTTCCATTTGGGTGGTTTAGAAAAATCACAGCAGCGAGTCCATCCGAGAGGAGGAGTGACACAGCAAAAAAAATATGCCAATGCAAACTGGCTGTGATTGCATAATTTAAAAAAAAAGATTGTGTTCCAGGCAGGACAAATAAAACCGCCTCAGCACCAACAAGTTGTGAGCCGTGTCACAGCAGCCTGTCAGAATAACAGGATATTGCTTTTGGTAATGAGCTTGCTCCACTTTGCCCACAATATGCTTTAAGAAAACAATAGTAAAAATATTCTTTGAACAGTGACACTGAGGGCAACATTACTCATTTTGGTTCATCTTGTTAACTGTAAAGCCCACAGTGCAGCTTCTGATTGCTGTACAGAGCGTTGTGGAGCTACAGTAGCAGCTAATGAGTATGATTAGGGACCATTAGATGCATGGTTGTCTGCACAATGGGAATCCAGCCATGTTTAGCAGGTGGCCGTGCAGGGGAGGAGACAGTACTCTTCCTGAATGCTCAGGTCCATATGGTTTAGATTTGTGCACAATCTGTTGAGTTTGTCATTTAAAAGAGATAAAACTGACACGAAAATCCAAACCAAATGTATCTTTGAAGGACCTTCAGAAAGGAAAAGTGATGGAGGTCACTGCGGGGTAATGGTTGTTGTTATATTGTCGTATAATGACTAATTCCTTGTTGTTGTCGGGGTGACAACAGTAAAGATCTTATGTCATTTTTAAGCAGACCAAATTGAGGTTAAAGCAGAAAAAAACAAACAATTTCTGTATCTTTTGAATGGAGGCTTGGCTGAAAGAATGATGGACTTGGATGTTTAATTACAATCAGATATTTAAGTGATACATTTAGAAAACACTTTGGTTGAGTCAAACGCCTGTTGCATTTAAATGATACAATTAAAAAGCTCTTTGTGAAAACGGTTACTAAGTAATAATCCATTTGATTTTTCTGGCCTCTCGCTTCAACTGGCAGTAACAGCCAAGAACACGCCGGTGTGTGTCGTGTTAACGCTGCCACGTTGCCCGGTGGGTGTGGAAATACTGATATTGATATGATATTATCATATTATACCGACATGTAGGGATGCCCCGATTTATCAGGCGAACACTGAAATCAGCCAATATTCACCGTGTTGACTGCCACTGAGCTAACAGCAAATAAGATGATATTCCTCTTTGGCAGCGGTCTAATTTGTTGTGCTGGCTAGATGTTATGTTGGTTATTTGCATCAGAAGGCAACAGTAGCTAACATACTTAGCTTCTGATTCAGAGAATAAGCCACTTTAAATGACTTTAAAAATGCCTTTAAAAATGACTTTGAAGATTTGGAAGAACAAAACATTGATATCAGCCTGAGAAAAATGTGAATTTTAGTAAAGTGAAAGAATATGGGAATGCTTCAAAGGGCCTGAATTACTAGTTAGGAACCTTGTGCTTAGATTTTCTTGATGTATTTCATAGGTTTGTAAATAGAGTTTCCCACCCTCACATTCTTATGCAGCCTTGTTCAATAATACAACACAGCCCCTGCTGCTCTCCTGTCAGAGAAATATAATAATACTGTTTCAGGGCTAATTGTTATTTTTACTCATGGAAATTTGCTAAGAAAACCGCCAAGGGAAACTAAACTTATTTAAACTTATTTGACACAAACACGTTTTCTTCTTAGGGTGACTGAATGAGCGTTTTCTCCTTCGATGACCTCAGGGACAGCCCACTCAGCTCATTATTTTCAATTAGCTCCACCTTTTTAGTCTCGTTACTGCAGGCTTTGCACTTATTTGCCAGGCTCTCTGCCTGCACCGCACCGCCGTGAAACTACAGGCTTCTGAGGCAATTAATGAATTATTTTTAAATGCATGGGAAATAGCTTTTTAAATGGCTTTGAAATTGAACTATTTGTTGGTTCGTTTAACTAATTTTTCCATATACTTCATATTTTCTGCTGTGTTTTGTCAATACTTTCAAGCCTCCACTTTGTAATATTTGTTCACCTTTCTTTTTGAGGTAGCCACAATGGGTGGATGGATGGATACTGTAGGTTGGTGATATTGTATAGATTACTTGATTAAAACACTAACTCATCAGCAGTAATCAAGCTATAAGGTTGGGTATTTTTGCCTTTTTTTCTTGCCTTTTTTAAAAGAGAACTACTTTACATTGCAGGATTTACAAAACTAGCTGACTAAGTGTGTCAATTATCCACTTT
The DNA here is from genome assembly GCA_903364295.1 of Serranus cabrilla. Lineage (NCBI taxonomy): Eukaryota > Metazoa > Chordata > Actinopteri > Perciformes > Serranidae > Serranus > Serranus cabrilla. The sequence goes on along the minus strand of CAFUXE010000117.1, from coordinate 469,129 downwards.
TATTTTGAAATGTGGGATTATAGTTTGTTTTATCTCAATCTCCTCTTTAATTCTTAAAAAGAATTTACTTCTGAAGAAAGGTTTATCCAAAAAAAAACAGGATGTTTAAACAATATAAAGTCAAATATATCTGCTAAAAAACAGCCTCAAACTCTTCAACAACATCTTTAGGCAGGAAGGAGAGAAGATGCTGTTTTATCTTTTAATTACGCCTTTAATGCAGATCAGATGTGCCACCAAACTCACCAATAGGAGACTTGGGGCTATGTAACTTTTAATTTGAAGCAAAGAGAATAAAACCTTCATTGCAAATGCATGTATTATCCATGGCCTCTGCATAATACTCAAGCACTACATATTATATTAGCTTCTATATTATCATTTAAATTAAATCAGTCGCACATTACTTTGAGGCATTTATTTAATTAGCTATTAAATTAGCAAAAAGGGACATTTTTTAAAACAGAAGCTCTTTTTCATAAAGATGTTTTTGTTATTTTGTCTCTCACTGTTGAACAGTAACAGATCCTGTTGTTGTTTTGCCTTCTATAGATGAATGCAGCTCTTCTAAACAAACATCAAGTTGCACAGTAAGATTTAAGTGGTTCTGTAAAGTCTGTTTTCCACTGTAGCTTTCTGCTGTGGACCTCTTAACCTCCCTCCAAACCATTAGGTCTACTACCACTTACTGGAATTGGCTTGTAAAGTCAGAGTTTACAGACTGGTGGAGATATCTGTCTTACTTTGTCGGATATTCTCTTCTTTATAAGGGCTGAGCTTTTGATTTGTAAAAGCTAAATATTGTGTCCCTATCATTTTTTTCCCAGACTCATCCATTTAATTTATATTATGGCTTGAAGTTCTGCATAATGAAGGGCATGGAGTCATGCACTGCCAAGATGCGAGAGCAGTGGGAGCCGCCCACTTTGAGCTGAACGGCTCTTCAGAAACCTATGGGTGCAGTCAGGGACGCTACGTCCATATTTTATACCGTCTATAACTCAAACTCATCTTTAATTTTCTTCATTGTGCCTTTTGTTCTTTTCTTCTTTGGCAAATAAATTGCACTCAGTACACAAGAGACGTGAGGTGGAGAGAGAGTCTGTCTGTACAAAAAGAACAATTACACATAATGGATAGTGAGAAGGCGCCCAGATGAACCGAACAAAAGTCCACCAGACTTACCATCTGCCTTCAATACACTACAATACAATACAAGACCAATTACATAATATCATGTGTATTATTAGTATTACATCACTATTTCATTTTAGTTTAGGATAAAAACCAGCATATTGTGGCTCATCCAGGTATAATATGTAACAGAATATATGATGACGTATGCATCATATTATCCAGCAGTCCAGGGGAAAATATTGTGATGCAGGTTAAAAAAAAAGTGTTCTTTCCGCTTCCTGTCATCTTTCATTTTCCGTCTAGCAGCTGCATTTTACATCCTAATGACAGAACACATGTTCAGGGTTTTTTTTTCCTGCTTTGTAGCTCTGGGAGAGAATCACTGAATCCTCCTCCAAAATCTCAGTTGACAATCACTCAGCTTTGAACATCTTGTTAAACACGATGTTTTTTTCGTAGTATCGGGAAAAGCGATTGACAGATCTCTCTGTGTCTTTGTGCCATGAAAGATTAATTGTTAGTATTTAGTGGTGAATAGTACATGTGTCAAGAATAACTGTGAATTACACACTGTCTGCCCACGGCTTTAATTAACCAACATTGCTGGCACCATACGGAGCTGCTGCTGCTGCTGCTTTTGCAGCCAGAGAAAGTGGAGAAACACTGTAAAAACTCTGATCACAGGAAATGTGAACGCTACAAACGGTCCGTGCACCGTCTTTTAGGCTTAAGAAAATAATGATGCAAGGATGGTAAAAAATGCTAGACCAGGGTAGCTAAAGAAAATGGTCAAATAATTGTACAGTATTATTATTCATCATGGAGACTCAGGCAGGCAGGAGGTTTTAGCATCACTCTCCTCATACCTGTTTCTCATCTTTACCAGCGTGGCCTATTCTGTCACACATAACATCCATATCTGTAGCACATGTGAGTACTACAGAGAGCCGTAACTGCTCCTTGGTAGAGCACACAGTGGATATCTGCACTGTGAGTACAAACACTGGAGCTTGATTACGATCGCCCACTTGTTCTATTTTTACAGCGTTGCACTACTTCTTTATTTCAAGACAGAATGCAGAATATTTTTCTTATTCTTACCTTAACTTTTCTCTACAGTACAGTAGAATTAATGAAAAACTGCACAACTCCTACACAGGTCTGGACCACATGTAAATTGTTTTTGCACAGGAGAAAAATCAAATATCCATTACAAGTTGTTCTAAATCGCAAATACAAGCCGCTTTAACACCATTCTGTTTATGCAAGTGGTTTTTTAGAGGAGTCCATGAAGATGCATGGTGTCTTTAAACATTTTGGAGATTTAGATACAAGGTAAAGCACCAGTTTTCTCCAGTTGCAGATGTGATTTTCTTCAGGTGATTCTTTTTATTGCTTGTGTTTTTCAGCATTCATATTTCTAAATTGGAGCTGCAACTAACAATTATTTTCATTATTGTTCAATTTGCCCATTATTTTTCTTTGTTAATTTGTTAAGCGGGGCTGTCACGATTTCATTTCTGAATTAAAAATGGATTGAAATGAGCTTTTAGTTTTAATTGTCAATCTACTAATCGAATAATCAACCGCTCTTTTCCCTGCATTTGAAGGTACTGCTTATTTCAGGTCATTAAAACTCAAACTTCAGATTTAATTGTTTTTTAAATGTCCCCAACTTGTACTAATATGCATCATCAAACTTAATACTTTTTAAGAACTCACTAGCTATGCCATTTTTAAATTCTTGTATTAAAATATGTATGAAAGTGTAACGTTTCTGTGGCTTCACAACACATAAAAGCAGAGCATGACGACAGGAAATATCCTTCTATTTCTTCCCACAGCCACGTCTCCCAGAGCAGCTCCCTGGAGGAGGTTCGCCTGGACGGGGACAAGTTTGTGCCGCCAACGCCCCGGAAGGTGGAGATGAGACGAGACCCAGTCCTTGGCTTTGGATTTGTGGCAGGCAGTGAGAAACCTGTGGTGGTTCGCTCAGTGACACCAGGTAAAATGCTCCAGCTGCAACGGTGACTCAGCCGATCCATGGCCATTATAAACACAATCCTCCTTAAAAGTAGCCAGAAAGGAGAAAGGGAAACCCACTGAGGCTGTAGTCCACGTGGATGATTCATTGATTTTAACAGCGCTCAATGAGTAAGCATTCATTAGAGCCTTGAGCCACAAGACGGGAAACCAAGAAAACCAAGAATAATGGCATGACTGTGCAAAGCTTGTGCCACTTAACTCTGGTTTGGTGTGTGTTGGCAGGGGGTCCGTCAGAAGGCAAGCTGATCCCAGGAGACGAGATCATCATGATTAATGATGAACCAGTCAGCTCAGCCCCCAGGGAGAGGGTGATTGACCTTGTCAGGTATGACCACACATTAAGGTGAGATGTCATTTGCCTGCTGTTGAACCTATCGTTGATAACTTTATAGTGTCTATAAAAAGATCCACCCTTCTTGAAAGTTGTCATGTTTTATTGTCTTACAACAACGAGTCAAAGTAGATTTAATGTTTTAAGACTTAAAATATAATGCATGTCAACACATAAATTAACTACAAACACAAACCCAGCAAGGCAGTTATTATTATTTATTTTTGTTATGTAATTCCCGGATACGCGGCTGTGTCATACAGCTCAGTGAATTTCACTATTCTCCAGGAACTGCGTCTGGATGACCGCTGCAGTACGAACGCACATTAAAGAGGTTTTTATGTGAGATAATAGCAATAAATGGATCAAAACAATTCCGAAATAACGAAATCACGATGCAGATTTGTAAAAAGTCTGATCTTATGCTTTGTCAGATCTGTTCACAAGATGACAACAAAACAACTTTTAAAATGCTTGTTTTCTAAATGGAGTTTGGGTCAAACAGAGTTATGCTAATGTACGCTCATTAAATCTCCTTTTGATTTAATGCTGTAAAACAATAAAATGAGACAACTTCCAATAAAGGTGCATACTTTATACAGACACTGCTACAGAAACTATATCACTAATCAAAGTACTTCTCACAGTTGAATGATTTATAGGAATATTGTACATTCTACCTTCTATATAGCCATTTTTTGTTGTTGTTTTCATTGATTCTATTTTGAAATGCTACAAACTAAATATTTCAGCTGGACCGATATGGTACCTTGTTGTAGCCACCTGCTCCACTCACCATGATTTAGCTGTATGCTGGTGTTGGTGTTTTTTCATGCGTCTCATTAAATTAATATCACCGACACAGCTGAGTGGCTGGCTGTGAGCGTTTGGTCCTCGTATGACCTGTGCGGCAGTCTGTAAACAGTACATTAGTAAAGGGAAAAGTGCCCATGAGGCCACTCCTTCGCAGCTTCTATGGCCTTGAATGGGATCGGTCTCTGCAGTAAAACTCTGGCAAGACGGGACTGCCAGGAGCATCACTGGGACACAATGTTCCTTGTGCTGCCGTCCACCACGATGTCCTAAAAATAACAACAAGTGGAAGAAAACTGAAATATTTCCAGATTTCCCTCAGCCACATTTTTTTTTTTGTTTAGATGTTTCATCAAAAAAATATTCTCGAGTTAACATTTTTTTGTGTCTTGCAGGAGCTGCAAGGAGTCCATATTGTTGAGCGTTGTTCAGCCGTACCCGGTGAGTTTCTCCGTCCTCCATGAATGAATTCAAATACATGCCAATAGGCGGTTTGTGTGTTTGGAGCTGCGACGAAAGCAAGTCATTAATCATGCCATATGTTTGCGCTGGCGCTGGATCAGTAATGCCTGAGCCGAGTGTTACAGCCCCACTCACTTAAAGGAGTCCAATTGCTGCAGTCTTTCCAAGTCTTCTCATGTTGTAGCGTCAGATCCTATCAAGACCTCGGATGAACCTGCCACATCAACATTTACTGGAGTCATGGAGCACCAGATGGTTGTGAACGCACAGCGCCAGGAGCATATACTCGGCCTTTGTTTACAGTTCACATAATAAATCAGTGGGAATGTAATTATGCCTGAAATCCCTCCAAAAGTAGATCATACGAGCGTGAGCACGGAAAACAACATATACGTATTCTGCTTCTTGAGCGGTGCCATCTGATAGTCATGGTGACAAATCCTGGTGTGATGTGCCATGCATAAACACACCTCTTCATTCTGCATTTCAATTAATCCATTTGTTAATCATGCATGAGTCTTTAAAAAAACAGCCGCTTAGCAAGGGGTCAAACTTGAAAAATTATTTAATTTGCAGAAAAACAATGGTTTAGTAATGGGTGTAAATAATCCAGCCTGTAATTGCTTTTGTTTGCCAGGAGTTTCTTTGCAGCTTCAATGACACCGCCAGTGAGGGTGTCCTCCGCCCTTACACAGAGCCTCTCTAATTGCATCAGCACTGAGTGGAGAAATGGGAGGTTGTCATGTTTAAAAAAAGGAGCATGTCCTTGAATTGTGTGGAGCTGAAAAAAAAATACATGACTCATCTCTAAAGGAGCTGATTGTCCTTTAAATCTGTTTTTTTTTCTTTTTCTTCTTTCCCTTCAAAAGTCACCCAAATCGGCATTCATCAGCGCAGCCAAAAAGGCCAAGTTAAAGACTAATCCTGTTAAAGTCCGCTTCGCCGAAGAGGTCATCATCAATGGCCAGGTCCCCGTAAGTCACACTGGACACTGATTCATTCTGTACACATCAAGGTTCAGCACAGGAGGCGACAGCGACAGACTTGAACTCGGAGTGAAAATATCAGAAATCTCTAACCGTGACATGAAGACACGCATGAGCAGAAATGCACCTTCTCTTTTTTCTTTTCATCACCGCGGTTAAAGAGAAAGCATGTGGGTATGATTGACAGAAAAAGGGGCAACACTTACAGAGACCTTTTCTGGATCTTTCAGATGTGTCACACACACAGAGGTGTTTTTTTAGAGATGACTGTGTAAGGAGAATATTGGGCAGCCATATCCTCTGAGCTAAAAGGACAACAAAGATGCATCAGTGTGCTATTTTTTATTACTTCCACTATAATTAATCAGTCTAAAATGTAAAATAAGTGAAAATAAATGTGCAAACATAAGAAATAGTTTGACATTTTGGGGGAAAATGCTAATTTACTTTCTTGCTAGGTAGACGAGAACACTGACACCACTCATACAGTATCTGTTGAATATGAAGCTACAGTCAGTCAGGTTTAGTTTAACTTCAAATCTGGAAGCAGGGGGAAACAGCTTGTCAGTATCTGTCCAACAATAACACAAAAATCTGCAGACTTTTAAAGCCCACTAACTATGTGATACAAAATGTGTTCAAAGCATGTGTAACGTGTGTAATTTCCTCAAGTGTTGCGATGGAGATACACACTAGAACCGGTCCAGATTCGTATATTGATTGGTATATTGCAGCTAAAATAGTGCACTCAAATATGTTTTTAAAGAACTTTAAGATGAGAAATATGCAATCCTGTAACAGAATCCTGATTCCCATTTGATGAGCACTTCCTGAGCCTGGTGCTTTTCAAACACATATCTTATTAAGTCTTGATTAATCAAATTTAGACACAGTAAAACGGTCAGGAAACTCACAGGGCTGTATCCATCATGTAATTTGCAGCCAGATCTCCTGCTCTCCATTGCAAGTGAATGGGATCCTTCCACTTCTCAAACCTCAAGGGATCCAGTGTATCTCCACTCGCTTCACTGTGAAATGTGATGTGCTAATTAGTGAGCTTTAGAGCTGCTGGTAGGCGGTAGACAGAGCATTGCTAGCTGTTCCTCCCCTATGCTAGAAACCATCTCATAATTAGGACACCGATATAAGAGGTATAAGATATCATTCCAGCAAGAGAACAAATATGTGTATTTCAAAAAACCTTTACTTTTTCCCTCTAAACCTTCAGAGTTACTTCCCTCTTGAGTTCTGTGAGGTGCGACAATTTTAATCCTCTAATTATACACAATCTTCCTCCCATGCACTCCAACTACAGGATATAAACATCTTTCAATTAGGAAAAAGTAAGATTTGTTGATCAAATGTTTCCGCTTCCTTCCTCAGGAAACGGTGAAGGACAACTCGCTTCTCTTCATGCCAAATGTTCTGAAGGTGTACCTGGAGAACGGGCAGACTAAATCATTTAAATTTGACAGCAGCACATCCATTAAGGTAGGAGCTGGAGAGACCCTCGCTTTACTATGAAATGCAGTTGCATAATCTAAAGTGATGTTCAGTTTAAATGTTGAATGTTAGTCACAGTTGCACTTCACATTATAGAGTGCCAGCTCCTCTCTGCACTGCAGCCTTCAGAACCTTATCTGAACTGAAATTATGAGGCAAAAAGCATGTTGAACCTGATTAACTGAATCACAGAGAGCTTGGTCAGCAATTCACTTTTCTATTTCATTTGAGATTGTAATTGTATGTTCAGTTGATGTTTTTTTTGCACGTGTCCAACCGTGAAAATGATTAATGAGTGCGAGCGGGCGGCTCCATCTGCACGCTTCTCATATTGTATTAACTGTGACTTTCGTCTCTGTGAAAGGACGTCATCTTGACCCTGCAAGAAAAGCTATCCATTAAGAGCATCGAGCACTTCTCTCTGATGCTGGAGCACAGAGCTGAGGGGTCTGCCAGCAAACTCATGCTCCTGCACGAGCAGGAGATGCTAACTCAGGTGAGACAGACTGACAGCATACCATCACTGAAATCCTCAAAAGTGCTTGTTATTAGATACGTTGCAGTCACACGCATGACTAATGGGACTCTCGTTATCTTCTTGTGCTCCAGGTGACACAGAGGCCAGGGGCACACAAGATGAAGTGCTTTTTTCGAATTACTTTTGTCCCAAAGGACCCCGTGGATCTTCTGAGGAGAGACGCAGTAGCATTTGAGTACCTCTACGTTCAGGTGAATAACACCAGGCGCAGTTAACACCTGAGTTTTTATTAATTATTTATTTTAAACTCTTAAAAAAAATTGTAAATAAACAGCAAAATGTACAAAAAAACATGAAAGAAAACTAAAAAATATACAGAAATGCCACTTAAGGTCTATTTGAGATCAGAAATATGGCTTATTCACTTCTAATAAAAAATGTATAGACTTTATTTTGATTGACATACCAACACCAATCTACTGGTGTTGGTATAATTTTATAGATGGCATTTTCCATTGCCTCAGCCCAACCTTTTCAGGTCTGAAATATCTACATATAAATACCTTTAACTGACAGTAAACAAAAACATTCATATCTAGTTGGCTGGGCATTTGTGAAGAGTTAATAAAAAATAACTACATCAATTAATGAAAAGAACTGCGCGATTTTTAATGTCTGAGTACTATTTTTTTTAAATGGAAAAATATTGGCTTGATTACTATTAGAAGAGAATCATCTTACTTCAGGTGAAGGACAAAGTTTCAATAACCAAGTTAAACAAAAAAAAAGGTTTGAAAGATCGACGGTATGCTAATCTGAAAACACCTCAGACGTGGGCCACCAGAACACATGGCTGCTGTAGGTGTGCAGGTGTTGTCTTGCATTTCATGATAAGCAGGGTAACTGAAGCTTAACCTCCTCCTGTCCTCTCCGGCTCCTCCAGAGCTGTAATGATGTGGTGCTGGAGAGATTTGGGTCAGAGCTGAAATACGACACGGCCCTCCATCTGGCTGCCCTGCAAATGTATATTCTGACCATCAATACCAAGCAGTCGCAGAAAGTTTCCCTCAAGTATATTGAGTAAGTAGATTCCACACTGAGTCACTTTCTTGTTTTAGTCACCAGGTCCAGAATACTCTCATACAATGAAACAATAATGCTCTGAGTAGTATTGTTCTGCTGCAATGCCAGGAGATGCATCCCTCCTGGTTAGTTAATGATACGGATTGTACTCTGGCAGTTAATCAATGCACCACCTCTGGGTGAAGTGAATCGATCACCATACAGGAGTGATGACTCGACTGTTTTTCCCGGTGATTGAGTGACCTTCTGTAATCTTTATGAATCGTGCGTCTGCAGGAAGGAGTGGGGTCTGGCCTTGTTCCTGCCTCCTGCCGTGCTGTCGAGCATGAAAGAGAAGAACATCAAAAAAGCCCTCACTCACATCCTCAAAACCAACCAGAACCTGGTGCCGCCTGGTAAAAAGGTAGAGTGTGCTGCCTCTTCCCTTTTCTCTCTTCCCCTCTGTGCATCTGCAAGTCTCTCCATCTTTCTCTCCATCTGAAAAGACTCTTTACTGCCACCTAGTGGAGTGCCCAATTTGACAATAATTGTGCTGTGTGGCCGCTTGAACAGATAATGATGCACCTTTTTTTATACTTTGTTTATTCAGCTTGTATCCCATTCAATGTGTCTTCTTTCCTTCCTTATTCCAGCTGACTGCCCTGCAGGCAAAGGTCCATTATCTGAAGTATCTCAGCGATTTGAGGCTGTATGGAGGACGGGTGTTTAAATCCACACTAATTGTGAGTGACTCCATCTTCTCATGTTGTATGCTGCAAGTGTGTGACACAAAACCGTTCTGGGTAACATGACACATTTGCTGATTCTCTCTTCCCTTTCACAGCAAGGCGAGAAGCACACAGAGGTGACATTGCTGGTGGGCCCCAAATACGGCATCAGCCACGTGATTAACACCAAAACAAACCTGGTGGCACTTCTGGCTGATTTCAGTCATGTCAACCGCATCGAGATGTATACAGAGGATGAGAACAGGGTTCGAGTGGAACTACACGTTCTGGACGTAAAGGTTAACAAACACTCTTCTTTGTTAAAGAATAAAATCATGTGGTTTTGTGAATATTTTCTAAGGTAACCCTAACAACACAGAGTGTGGTCGGCAGTCATTATAACGTCATTCTGCAGCCCCACTTCCCCATTTATTTTGCACTCATTGTCTCCTGCTTATCTGCCTCTTTCACAGCCCATCACTCTCTTAATGGAGTCTGTTGATGCAATGAATCTGGCTTGTTTGACTGCTGGCTACTACAGATTACTGGTGGACTCTCGGCGCTCCATCTTCAATGTGGCCAAAAACACAGAAACAAGTACGCCCGAAATGTTCACAACATGACTCATCAGAAACATGTTGCGTTTAAAATAGACCCGTTTCATCCTCTGGTTCCTCTTTTTCAGGCCATGCAGCAAGAGTAAAGCAGACCTACCAGGCCATCGAGTGCACATACAGCACGCCCCATAAA
>CAFUXE010000117.1:427104-444845 GCA_903364295.1 Serranus cabrilla | reverse complement strand
GACCAGTAGCATTTGTATTTAAAATTGCTGAATAAATTCCCTGAATGTATGACTTTTCTCTACATCTGTTGCAGTAACTTTTAGCATCCAAAGTTAGTTGAGCAAAAGTTACATCCTGCCTGTAAGGGGCTATCAGACTCCATAATTCAAAACACTAAAGACAGTTATTCAAGCTGTGTAATATTGAACCTACAGGTGTCATGCTGCCACCTGCTGGATACAAGTGGTACCCTTTAATGTGGTGTCAAGTCTGTTCTTCAACATGAGTCAGATGCCCAAATAAACATTGAAACAGGTTTTGCTCGCTGCAATTACTAGTTTAGTTTCCAGAAGTTTTAACATGCATCTGCAGTTTTAATTTTTTTTTTTAAGATGAGCTAATTTGCATACACTCCCAGAACAGACATCTGAACATAATAAAGCCAGGTACAAAATTCTTATTATATTTAAAGGTTTTTACACAAACTTCGGATATCTCCTTTTATCACTCCATAAGCCAGAAAATGCTGTCAACAGCCATAAAAAATAAGGCTATGAATGGCAAATGTGGAAAACCTTCAGATTACAGAAAGAAATGGGGCTGCAAAGTTTAATGCAAATAGATTTCTCTGAAGTGGAGATTTCTGACTCAGAGAAAAAGAAAAAGGCCTTTAAAGATATGTATCGTAAACATCCATTTGTTTTGCAAGATACTCCACATGAATAGGGTAAACATATGGATGTAAACATGACATTGTACTACAAGTTCGTATTTAAATATGCAAAGTAGGCATTATCTAATGCTATTTCTTGTTGATTTAAGGAGAATTGCGATGACATAAATAGACAAAGTGTAGTAAAATAAACACCTAAATGTGTACTTTAAATGTTTCCTTTCCACTGATCTGAAAGAAAGCATGTTAAGCAAGCAAAATAGCCCAAAATTGGAAAATTAACCAATAAAATAAAGGTATTTTGGCCTGCAGTGTCTCCTAATACTAAAAAGGCAAACCTATCTTAAAAAATAACACAAAAAGGATGATGAACTGTGTAATTTACAGTCTGTTCATGCATGTTCATGAAAATAAAATCTATAAAAGTTGCTGCATTTCACTCTCTCTTGCTTGTCTGCAGACCGCCACATGTTGGATGCACTTGCTGCTGTTCTGTCTGAGTGTCCATTATGAGATCCAGCCTGCTGCCTGTAAACCTGAGTGGATGACATCACAGTTCCCTTGTGATGTCACAGCCTACAATACCTCTAAGGTCCTGTTTGACTGCAGAGGGCGCCGTCTGCACAGGGTTCCTCACGGGATAACCAGTAATGCCACAGAGCTCGACTTATCGGAAAATTTTATCGACAAAATTTTGATTGATTCATTTTCCAACTTGCTGAATCTGACCAGACTAAACCTCAGCTGGGCCAACAAGAACCATGTGGTGGTCATTGCTGCGAACGCTTTCAAAAATCTGACAAAACTGCAAGAGCTCAAACTGACTGGCATTCGTCTGAGTGAAATTCCCAGCAATCTGCCTCTCAGTGTGGAGAAGCTTGAGCTGAGCACCAACCAGATTATGCTGCTAGATAACAGCAGCCTTGCTGGCTTAACAAACGTGACACATTTATGGTTTTCCAAAAACTGCTACTTCTGGAATCCTTGTGGAAAAATTATTACGATTGAGGAAGACAGTTTTGCAGTTATGAGCAAACTGCAGATCCTGGACTTGTCCTATAACAACTTAACTCAGGTTCCTAAGGGATTACCCCAATCAATAAGCGTGTTAAAGCTGGCTTCCAATGCAATACAGTACATATCGGAATATGATTTTATTGGGCTAACAAATTTAAAACTCCTTAAAATAGAAGGGAACTGCCCAAGATGCCAAAATGCTCCATATCCCTGTGTTCCTTGCAAAACCGGATCCATAGGTATCCATCCTGATGCATTTAAAAGTCTAACGAAACTTGAGACACTTTTCATGGGAGGAAACTCACTGGACCACATGAATCCCTCCTGGTTCGAGACGCTGAGCAAGCTCAGACAGCTTTTCTTGTCATTTAACTTCTTATTAAAAGTAATCACTGGAGAGGCAACTTTTCTAAGATATCTTCCAAAGTTAGAAAGGATGGATCTCTCTTTCAACTTTGATCTCAAGTACTACCCTACAACATTAAATCTTTCAAAAGAATTTTCAAATCTCGTGTCACTCAAAACTTTGCATTTGGAGGGTCTGGTCTTCCAGAGTATTGGGCTGGACACGTTCAGACCTCTGTACCAGCTCAAAAATCTGTCTGCACTCAATTTAGGGACTAACTTCATTATTCACTCCAATTCAACCGTATTCAGCCAATTCCACCACCTGAAAATGATATATCTCGCAGAAAACAGGCTGTATCCCATTCCTGGGGGAAGTCCCCCACATACAAGTTATGGCTACAATCAGAGGCAGGAGTTTTCTATTTCACCGTTCATAAAACCCCAGCCGAAAGATTTCGATTACGAACTGTCACACAGCCTTATCAAGCAAGAGTGCTTTGACTCTGGACGAGTGTTAATCCTCAGCTCAAATAATCTGTTTTTCATTTCTCCAGAGCAGTTTGAGGGCTATGGAAACATTGCATGTCTCAACCTCTCAGGAAATGGATTTTCATCAGCACTTAGTGGAACAGAGTTCTCGTCGCTGCCGGATCTGACATACCTGGACCTGTCATTCAATAAGATTGATCTGGTCTATAACAACGCCTTCAAAGAACTACAGAAACTACAAGTGTTGGACCTCAGTTACAATCCTCACTACTTTAAAGCTTATGGGATAACACATAATTTAAATTTTACCAAGAATCTGCCTTTTCTCAGGGTGCTGAATATGAGTCATAACTCCATTTCCAGACTAACTACCAAACAGATGTACAGCAAATCATTAGCAGAACTTCAGTTTACCAATAATAATCTTGGGAATCTTTGGAAAGAAAAGGATGGCTCATATAATATGCTTTTTACTGATCTTACTAATTTGACCATTTTAGATATATCCCACAACAGCATCTCAAAGATTCCAGATGATGTATATGAATATTTGCCGCATAACCTCAACATACTACGCATAGGTCACAACTCACTCACGGATTTCAAATGGGACAAACTCAAGTGTTTCGATCAACTGCAGATTTTAGACCTGAGCTTCAACTATTTATCTAATGTGACGGGTATAAGTGCAAACCTCACAGACACTTTGACTTTCCTCGACCTGAGTCATAATCACATTTTCCACCTGGATAGTGGCTTTCTAAAGGGAGCGAAAAGCCTAAAGACTCTTAGCCTGATCCACAACCGACTCACTACCATCAATCAGTCCACCTTCCAGTCACAGCCTGAATCTCATATTCAGACTTTGTTCCTGCAGAGAAACCCGTTCCAATGTACATGTGATTCATTAAATTTCATTTTGTGGATTGAAAACAGTAATATAAAGATCCCCCGACTGACCACCGAGGTGACATGCGACACACCAGCGGACTGGAAGGGTCAGGCTCTGATCAACTTTGACATTAACCAGTGTGTGAATGACAACCAGGCGTTCTTGATCTACATATTCACACATTTTGTCATCATTGTTTTCATGTTTGTAGCAACAGTTGCTCACTTGTTTTACTGGGATGCTTCCTACGTCCTACACTATATCAAAGCCAAGCTGAAGGGATACAGATCATTGGACTCATCAGAAGGTGTTTATGATGTGTTTGTGACTTACGACACCAGCGAACCACACGTCTCGGAGTGGGTGATGACGAATCTGCGAGTGAAACTGGAAGACGAAGGAGAGAAGCATCTTCCTCTGTGTCTGGAGGAGAGGGACTGGCCCCCTGGAGTCCCGCTCTTGGACAACCTCGTTCAGAGCATCCGGTACAGTCGGAAGACCCTGTTCGTCTTAACGGAGGGCTACGTCAAGACCGGGATTTTCAAACTGGCGATGTATCTGGCCCACCAAAGGCTGCTGGATGAAAATGTGGATGTGATCGTGCTGCTGATGCTGGAGCCCGTCCTGCAGCACTCTCACTTCCTGCGCCTGAGGAGGAGGCTGTGTGGGAACAGCGTTGTGGAGTGGCCGAGGACTGCTGCCGCAGAGCCCTGGTTCTGGCAGAACCTGAGGAATGTAGTCAGAGTGGACAACCAGGTGATGTACAACAAGACTTATACAAAGTTCTTCACCATCAAGTGAAACAGGGACAATTTGTAACCTTAAAATGTGGACAATTAATTCAACACCCATGTGGTCCTTCACATCATTTATCACTCTGCCTGGGACTACATAAAGCAAATAAAGACATTACTGATTTATTTTATGAACAATTATACTGAATGTCTTATTGTCTGTGTGCAAATTGTAGAATACATGCATAAATAGATCTTTTTTTAAATGTGCCACTTGTACATGTTAAAGTTTTAATTTGCAATTTCTTCTCCATCTTATGTAGAAGATTCACAATTTCAACCAACAGAAGGGTATTTTATTGTACCAATAAAATGTATGCATTTTCTATTATTTTCTGTGTTTATGGCTAATTTGTCTCAACTTATTTATTTTTAGAGAAGCAACACAAAAAATATTTTTTCCACAATTAAAACTCAAGAGTTAAAGCTTTTTGTTTAAAAAAATCAGTTTACAATACATATTCAACAGATGCATAGATAAATATACTGTATAAAAGTGAATGACAGAATAGACAGAAAAATAAATAAATGAACACAAAACATGCCAGACTTCAACATAATAAATATTAAGTAACTTCACTGTAACTTAAAAAAATATGTGCAGTCTCGCATTTTTAATAGTTTTTTTTTTATTTTGATTTATTGCTGAAATAACTGTCTAAATATATATTGGTATGAATGAAAACTTCACTTAATATAATGGTTAAAAAAACATTTTCTTAAATGTGAAGTTTAAATTCACAGATATTATAACGCATGATACATTTGAAAATATCTTGCCCTCGTTTACAGGTATATATAGCCAACATTTCCAGGAAAGGCGGACAATAGTTCCAGTATGGGAATCACATGAGGCACAGCTTAAATCAATATATTATATTCTTTTACTTTAACAAAACATGACCTTACCGGTTAAAATCGATGAGGGATTTTGTATTATCCGTCTTTTACCCTATTGACAAACATCCTCTTTTGGAGGGAGAGTCCAAACTTTTTTCAAACTTAAATTGTTTTCACAATCACGCCACAAATCTGATCCTGCTGCAACACTTCCGGGTTATTACCTCGTTTGCCCGCCGGGTGTCGCCCCTACACAGTATTAATGGGGCTCTATGAGGAAGTATTACACAAACCAGTCAACTCATGGTCTCGCTCATAAATCACTCTATATCCTACTTTTTTTTTCTCGTTTTGTTGCACGAACCAACACCTGGAGCCACTATGATGACAAAGCCGTATTTATTATAAAGACAGGTGAAATCTGATAGGGTACATTCACTCCTGTTATCTGATACAGGTGGTCGCACCGATTTTATTTTTTCCTCATATAAATGAACAGACGTTAAATTTTAAAAGTGATAACGGGATATGAAGTGTTTGCTAATGATGATCCTTAAAGAAAAAGGTATATTAGCACAAAAGCAGGTTTTGGAAACAGTGGACGTGACGTCAGAGGATGATTTGCATACTGCGTAGTATTTATGGTGTGATTGACGCTGCAGCCATCAGTCTGCTCCTGCACATACCAGACGTGTTTCTTGTTAGTCCTCTGACTGAACTCCAGGTGAGTGTGTTTCCGAGTTTATTTCATCGCGTGCGTATTTCTTTTGAGCCTTTCTCTTTGTTCGCTTTACTGTTGAATGATGTAGTCACAGTTTTGACTTAGTTCAGTACGTTTCTCCTCATCGTCTCACAATGTCCGGGCTCATGCTCAGACAGTCAGCTGCGCATCATGTGTTAAAAGCTGCAGGAATCAATCAGAAAATGGCTAAAGGCGTGCCTAATTAAACAGAAATAATACAGAATGGCTGAAGGGAATAACGTGTTGTTAGGTGGTCTATGAAACCAAATAAATGCTACGTGCTGTCAGTCACTTGAATAAAAATCTGGTTTAACACCTTAATCTGAACATTCAGTTTAACTGCAATGCATCTTTGAGCCAGGTTCATTGGCCAGAGGGTGGTCGCTGTAGTTAAAGGCAGTCTTCTCGTCTAGATTGCATTAATAAAGGGCGGTGGCCCCTCAGCTGCACACGTTAACTGATACAAAGCGTTGCTTAAGTCAGGCGCTGATGCACATGCTTTTGCATAAACGTCATAGTCTTTCAGCCCTTGCATTTATTTATATTAAAGCAGATAATCTAAATATTATTTTTAGCTCTGTTAATTCAGACCCCTAACTAGCTTTCAACATGCCCAGGTGACTGTTGAATACTGCTAACTTGGTGTTTCTTGTCCGTTATAGCCTCTGCAGAAATGGGTGACAAACCAGACATCTCCGAAGTCTCATCCTTCGACAAGACCAAGCTGAAGAAGACAGAGACTCAAGAGAAAAACACACTGCCAACCAAAGAAAGTAAGTGCTAATGACCTTTTAATCCAGATCCATCATCTGTTGTCACAACAACCTTTTGGAACTAATGTTAAACTTTATTATTTTCCCCTCTTGCAGCCATCGAACAGGAGAAGACTTCATAATGAGGACCTCTCCTCCTGGCCACTGTACATTCCACAAGCTTTGCCCTTTTTCTGTCCAACATGTATTCCAAATTGAGGTACTTGCTAATTGACAAACCATGGCTGTAAAACGCCACAATGCTCAGTCTCCCATGCTCCCCCTGTACAGTAAGGAAGTGTGGCTTGATGTCAGCTGTGGATTCATCTCCAGTGTGGCGTCTGAGTGCAGAAGTGCTGTGAAAACACCTATGGGACCTGCACTTGATGTAAAACCCTTCTCTGGCCACTTGTGAATGCTCGCATAGCAAGCAGTGTGTCTTTTGTAACAAAATCTGGAATGCACAAGTTTGTTAAATATGCAAAATAAAAAAAATGGAAACTGACTTGAATGTGTCCCTGTGTCTTTATACTGAAGGGTTATTTTACAAAGCACTTGAGTAACAAATTGGTCATGAGTTTGGCTTTTTCATCACAACCGACTGATGCATGGAAGCACTATGTAGGCGTTGCATCTGGCTGTATTGTCAGCACAGTGAAGTTACAACTCTGCTAAAACCTGCTGACACTTGCTAAAGCATGAGCAGCTTGCTCAATGTTCAAACGATGCTTTCTGCAAAAACTTTTGGAATATTTAAATTTGCACCAGGGTGCTTGTGCACTTAAGGCTGGGATTATTGTGCATAATGTGCAGGATACTAAATTTAAAGGTGTACAACCTGGAATTACCTGTAAAATAATCTAACTCTTTGCAGTGACACCTTCATCATGCACAGTATTCAGTAGCTATTGTCCTTCAGCATGCAATACCTGCCAAAGCCTTGGCCCACATCCTGCTGCACTGCTTCAGGAGCCTTCTTGTCTAAACCTGAGCAGAATTCTCAAAAGTTCCTTCCTTGCAGCTACACCAAGCCTGAGCAGGAACACATTCCGATTCCGTTCCCACTCTGCCGCCAGCTGTTGCTACATCAGCTTCCCACTGTAAGAATCTCTCCTGTCTAAGGAGACAAGTCGTGACTTGTCAAATGGGGCCTCAGGTGTTGGATTTAAGTTCAGTGTCTCAATTTCACACTTTGTTTTGCAGAAGTGGATCAGCTGATTGGCATTTTTATGGAAGGTTTGGGTTTAAATCGGCATTCACAATAGATTCACAATAAATGCTGCGGTTATAAAAACAATGAATTGGGTGTCCTCTTATGCCCTTTACTGTAATCACACATGACTGGTATAGATTAAACAGCCTGCACCTCAACTAGGCTGAGGCCGCCCTGGGGTCACATGTACTAATTCACACAAAAGATACTACATACTTTATGCTTTTACCCCTAGTTCTCAAATATAATGACACTTTGATCTGAAAAACTCAGCTGCAATATCTTCAGAAATCATGTATTTTGATGCTTTGAGTACCACAAGTGAGGTGACATCTAGTTTCTTACAGACTTTTCTAGGGGCCAATATCTTCAACACTCACACAAGAACAATCTGGAATGATGAAGAGCAAAATATTATTTTTGGGATGAACTGTCCCTTTAATAGCTAGGTAAAGTAACATATTTATTTAGTATATAAGTTCAGCCTCTGTTTAAAGCTTTTAAGAAGAAAATACAGGAAAGAAAAAGTTTATGAAATGTCGAATAAGTCACCATTTTTAGACTGTGTGAGAACAAATGTGCCCACTCAGGACTGTGATCAGTGTACTGCAGCAGAATGAGTAACACTGTAAGTGAGCACTCCGAGTTAAACGAAAGCCTGGGTGACCTCATCGAATGTGTGAACCACAGCATTGACGAGGCCGCACTGTTTGGTGGCTGTCACCAAGAAGAAAACAAAATGAACGATCTATTTACAGAAACTGAAAAAAATAGGGAACCTGTTCTACCTCATTCTGCTGCACAGGGCCGACAGCTGTATCTCATGTGGGGAGAGAGAGAGAGAGAGAGAGAGAATAAGAGAGAGGGGAGAGAGATTACGTAACTGTAATGTCTATAGACCATAACAGCTGTGCTGTAACAACAACAATAGGCTCTGCTGAGGGATTGGCACTAATTCAAATTCATTCTTTTTCCCATGAGGCTGCATTTAATCTAAGGTCACTTTTAGTATGGGAAAAAAAGGACAGTTTATTTTTCTATTTGCGCTTTTAAGAAGCACCAAAAGGTCAGATTTATGCACACATCTGGGATGCCAGCCTCCCCCCGACCCTCCTCTAAGTCCTCCACCATCCTTACGTGCAGACTTGCCGCACAACAGCTCCTCAGTGTCTGATAACAATGTGTGCTTTGGAGAAAACAGTAGCCAATATTACACATTACAAGACACTGCTTTCTCCTGTTACACTCTCACCACGCTTTGTTAGCCTGATACATGATACATTTATACAGCCTCGGAGTGATTTATCCTGACAACCTGAACCACGTGGCTGCAGCTGGAGGGTGCAGCGGGATGCTAACGGACACTTCCAGGGAAGAGATCGAATCAGGTGGAGCATTCATATAAATATTTACTTTATCATACTGAGTGACCCGGCCTGATAACTGTCCATGAAAAGGGATGCAAATGACAGTGAAATGACTCTAAGGGCTGATTGTGGTAAACTTGGCTTGAGGCAGAAAGAGGCCATCTGTCAGTGTTGTGACGGGCGCCCTCTGGACCGGCTGCGTCGTGGACTGGCTGAGGTACACAGATGCCTATGAGACTGCCTATGGCCACATGCGTAATATGCTTTGAGAGTGAAACCACACCGGGAAGGCTGCTCCCCAGAGGGGCTTATACTGTACATGTGGCTTTATTTTGCCTGAGTAGCTTAGAAATTACTTGACGTGACAAGTAGGGATGATACAGTATAAAAAATGTGCGATTGCTGGGAGGTAAAGAAAAAAAAAGAACATGCTGTACTATAACGTGCAGATATATGTCAGGGTATTATATCACATATCTCAAATCTCCTTGACATGGCTGGAAAATGAAGCCAAAATCTTCTATCTTATTGAAATAAAAGGTTCAGATACATACGAAAAAATAGTTTTACAATAGTTTCTTGTGTCTATTGTGTCTACCTCCAAGCCACACCCTCCCAGCCCATGCCTCAGAGAATATTTAAATAAATAAATAAGTCACATGTCAGACTTACTATGCATTATTACAGTGCTCTAAAATGTTATACAATATTAATCACACTGTAGCATGTTCTCTGGTAAGTTAATGAATAAATACATACATTTAAATAGATAAATACATTGGTAAAGTCCATTTTTGTGTATTTCATACTCCAAATAATGCAAATACCGCCTTAAGCAGCTCTCCTGCTGTATTTCTGATAGAGATTATATAGAAAAATGTTTGTTTCCATTTAAAAAAGACTGTAGCTATGTGTCAGATTGAATGGGTTGTACTGGATGTGGATGGGTCTGGACAGCTTCACTAATTAATCAGATAATCATGTACAATTATAAGCAATGAGTCACAAAAAAAGAGATGATCAAGACCTTTTTCTCACATTTAATTTAGATTTAGCATTCACTACTGTAAACACACTGACTTTGAATCAGTACAATACACACAATGCCAATGAATAATAACAGCAGCACATTTCCTGACATTGCCTATTTCTTAACAGTAAATGCTGCAGGGGAAAACACAATGCTTGTTCCTACAGGTTATTGTTTTTACATGCAGGAGGACGTGACAGGATCTCACAGCTGCGGCGGCAACTCATCCCTGTGTCTGTGCTCCTTCCTCACGTTCAGACGAAAACCTGAACGCATGGTCCATCTTTCTTGCGCTCTGTTTCCATGGTAGCAGACAGGAGATTTTTAGCTTTCCACATATTTTTCACATGATCAGAGAAACTGCAGTGTGCTTCGGAGCTCTAAATCCATTCAATTAAGCAAGTAATTGTTGGCCGGGATCACTAAATCGGTGCAGGAAGTGGTGATTTCAGGAATTAGGGCGAGGTTTCTCTTGACACTCTTGTGGTGTGTCTTTGTTGTACTGGCAGCATTGCATTCATTTAATCCTTAAGGTTACTCTTCACAGTGTTGTTGAAACTTAAAATAAACAGTCAGGGGTAAAGGTTTTGTCTAGGTTTGGTATCAATTAAGATGAAATGCTTATTTCAGGAAACATGTTCAACAATAAAAACAAAGCACTGTAAGTAAATAAACAGTGAAACAGTTGGGACTAGCTGTGAGGTGAAGCAAAGAAAGTGACATCCATCTGCTTAGTTAACAATTTTCTGCTGGTTTTGTTCTATTTGTAAATAAAATGCTTCACAACCTTGACACCATCTCAGAAAAAATGTCATTTTCTGCCTGTTCAAGTGTGTTTTTCATATTTGGGCATGAGCTAAGTATGTTGTTGTTGAGCAATGTTTACCTATAACAATATGTTGTGCTCTAATGGAACACCTAATGCAGCCAGAGGTTTATTGTTGTTCATGCCACCACTTAAAATGTCAAAACAGTTCCTGAATTATTCAACATATCCTGCAGGTAAAAGCTCAGCACTTAGTTTTACTCAAATTTAAGTTAATCTTAGGTGGATTTTTGCTGTTTTTGCTACATTTCAGCACATAGTGACAGAATACATGGTATAAATAATTGTATTTACATTAAAAATAAATTGTTATGGTACCATGTGGGTGTGTCTAGTTATCGGTTTTGTCACTGGAATAAAAAATTACAAATAAATAGCAAGTATTTATGAAAGACAAGAGAAATTATTGAATATCTGAGTCTAATAATGTCAAATATATCCAAAATGATCACAGCACAGATGCAGATTGATTGATATGAGAAAGGCTTCACTATAAAAAGCTAAAGCTGGGACAAAAATGTTCACTCCTCTGTTCAGCGTCTTTATGTTCTTAATTCAGAGCGAACCAAGGAAAAGGACAATTCATCTTTGTCTTCATTATCATACCCACGGTGGGAAAAAGCAGTGCTGCTATTGTGTGATAGGTAGACACAAAAGCTGAGGGTGTGAGCTGGCCAATCCAGGGACACACCATAATGGTTGCTATGTGTGACAAAGAAACTCCCAGAAACGTGCCTTGTGCTTTACTTGAGATTTGTGGCAGAGGGGAGATTATTCATCTGTGTGTCTAACAATCTGATCACTTAGCAGAAACACATAAATATATATCCGTGTGCAGGTTTTTAGAGGAATTTCTGGGGAAGATAAGGAGCTATGTAAAATTTAATACAGCTATTTGAAACCTCATCAACAAAGCAAATACAAAGGCAGAGTAAATACAAAGAGTTACCTGACCTGTTTCTTATTCTCTGAGGGCTGCTAACCTTCAGTTAGAGTAAAGAATGGCAAACCCCAATTTAGTCGAGAAAGCACCGTGCATTTATGGTGTCAGTCCTGCACAATTACACACTAAGTGTGGCAGCAGAAAGGGCTTATGGGTCATTATGTGAAACATAAATACTCACTAACTAAAGCAGAAAGGTGAATTATAAAATCACAGTTGAAAAGAATCAGATGGTGGTTTGCTTTTTAGAGTAAAATGTATCTATTTGTTTATTTTAACTTGATAGGGAGTGCAATTTGACATAGTTTCAATACAAAAACAAACTTATGTGAGAGTTTTGCATATTCTCCTGTTGGGGTTTTACAAGAAATATACAGCATTAAGTGTATCTGTTGCATTTGTAAGCTAATTTGAATAAACAAATTAATGAAGCTCTCAAAGTAAATGAGATGGTATTTTTATTTTGTGTGACAATGATGCCACCACCAAGGCTTTTAGTCAGTTAGTTTTGTGCCCGATTGAATAAGGATGTGAGTTTGATCATAGATGGTGTATGAAAACAAAATAAACAGAAGGCAGACAAAAGAGTGTAAATTCTCCACAGAAAGACACTTATAGTAATATAATAGTAAAAAAAAAGAAAGAGAAAAGTCTGGCGAGCAACAGTCAAGATGGTCACAAAAAAATGCAGAATTACTGATCGTGCCAACCAACCGTCTTGATAACCATGACAGCTCATGCAAAACAAAAACAAACTGTACAGAAAAAGAGGAAGATGTTTGAAGTTGAAACTAACTAACAGCCAGCAAAGCAGCCTGAAGTTTACAAAAATTAGGTCAACGCTTTCAAACACAACACAATATACCTCAGACATTTCTGAGTAGCCAAAAACATTTAAACATTATTCATTAATTCAGCTGTTTACACCTTAATTGTGTCTCAAAGGTATTTTAATTCCAAAAAGAAAGACTTCTTTGGCATGCTGGACTCCATTTTTCCAATCTGACTAATAGGCAGATGTGTCCCGAGTGCTCTGACTGGAGATGCACTGTAGTGTAATTCAACATGACATGTGCATGCAACCTTTGAGCTGCAAGAGTCACCCTGGTGAGCTCAGTAGCTCACCAGCTGTGAGCATGGCAACCTAAATGCCCCCTTTCAGCACCAGTGCTCCCATGTACTCACAGTGTACGTCTACAAGCAGGAAGAATACACGCAGCTATAACTGCAGCACCGCAAGAACAAGGTGAGGGTTTAAGCGAGCACAAAAACAGCGATCATGTGTGTCAACGAGACAGGAAGTGAGAGGAGTGAGTGTGAAGTGAGACACCAGTTTGCATGTGTTTAAAGGGCGACATAGAGGTTGTGTGGCAGTGATCATGTGATGTGAGCACTGGAAGTGAATGTTTTTAGGTCTGCAAGCACAGACGATGAGAGCTGAACCTCCACTGTCAGGAGGTGTAAAGAGATAAGACTCTTGAGATGAGCCATCAAGAGACAAACTCATCAGGAAACGTGCAGACTGTCCTCAGTGCTGTGATTAACGTGTGCACTGACTATCTTTACCATCAGTCCAAGATAAGGGAAAGTTCAAACAGTGAGGTGTATATGCAGAAATGTCGACAAAGGGAACTCAGGGTTTGTCCTTCTGGCTCAGACGCTGTGTAAGTGGTCCTTTCATGGGCAATTTAGGCCGAACAGTCCCATAGGAGTGAATGAACACGACCTCTACAGAGACACAGTTATTAAAGCTATAGGCAGATAATTTATGACATAGAACCAGGACTCTTTCTATTTACTGCAGCTACCTCATCTGTGGGTCTTTTCTTGTTTACCATATTAAGTTAATATGGGTTATTAACATAATATTCCAAATTATGCAATTGTGCAGTTCTCCTGCTGTTTTTCCAATAGAGATTATATAGAAAAATACATATGATTTTTTTATATTATATTCTGCCCTAGCCCTGGCTATAAAACATAGAATCAGGAAGATTTGTTGTGTTTTTTTTAATATACATTTATGAAAGACTGTAGCCATGTTTCAGATTAAATGGGTTGTACTGGATGTGGATGGGTCTAGACTGTTTTAATAATTGATCAGATAATTATATACAGTTACAAGCAGTGAGTCACATACTGTAAAAAAAGATATGATTAACACCCTTTTCTCACATTTCAAAGTTGTTTCCACAAGTTTGACAGGACTTTTTCTATTTACTTTCTATTTTATCTAGCAGCTACCTCTTCTGTGGGGTTTTTCTTTTTGTTTACTGTATGAAGTAAATATGGGTTATGCTTCATCACAGTTGCAGGTTTAGCCAAAAAAAAGGCTGCAGGAAACAAGGTAGTTTCCTTTTGATAGTCTGTTTGACGCTGAGTTCAAAGCCGTGACCAGAACAGTATAAATGTAAAGTCAGGCCTTCATAATTTCCTGCAAAGAAACTGACACACAGCATGAAATGACAACCCAGCTCTGTTTTGTGTTTTCAGATACTGTCTTAGTAATCACATTAAAGATTTCTGGCAATATTTCCCATGAATGATACAGGATGGCACATTGATGCCTCATTGTTGTGATTGTTGTTATTGGACACAAAGATCCAAAGCTCCACTAATGATGCTGCCCTACAGTTAAGTCCTTGTGGCTTGTGTACATCATAGCAGAGCAGGATAATGCACTTGACAAATCCTCAGAGCGACACAATGTGTCGACTTCTCCTCCTCCCACTCATGCAGTCTCTCTAACTTACAGTACGGCTTGTTACAGTGTCTGCACAGGATGAGCATGTCACTGAGATGATGTATGACAACTTTTAAAGCATTTATAATGTGCTGCTTTAAGTATTCACATTAGTATTTTAATAAGATGGCAACAAACCCTAATTATTATCACCACAAAGTGTCATCATGTTCTGACTGTTCAATTTCCTTCACACCTTATCAAGCTATTTTTACAGTGCGGCTGTATGCAGAGGTGGAATGTAACTAAGTACATTTACTCAAGTACAATTTTAGGTACTTGTACTTTACTTGAGTATTGACATTTTATGTAACTTTATACTTCTACCCCACTATATTTTGAGGCAAATATTTTACTTTTTACTCCATTACATTTAGCTGACAGCTTTAGTTACTTTTCAGGTCAAGATTTAACACAAAAAAGTAAGTCAATTTAAAGTGATTAGAGTTTTACAGTGATTAAAGTTAAAAAGTAGTAAAAAAATAATCAGAGCATGACAAGTACTTTTTATTTTTGATACTTCAACTACATTTTGATGCTGATACTTTTGTACTTTTACTTAAGTAAGCTTTGAATGCAGGACTTTTACTTGTAGTGGAGTCATTTCACAGTGTGGTATTAGTTTTTTTTTACTTAAGTAAGGGGATCTGAATACTTTTTCCACCACTGGCTGTATGTTATAAAGGCCTGTGTGTGAATTTGTGAAGCCAACTTCAAAGGTGTGAAACAGGATATGGTGAAAGAGCTGCAGTGGCATGATGAATGACTAAAACTGCTGTTAAATCAACTGTGCGAGTGGACTTTGTAAGCAAGTCAGGAAGTAAAGAAAAACTCCTTTTACACATAGAGACTGATGATGTACTAAGTATAATATTAAATGAGCCATCAAAATATGCTTACAGGCAAATAGGGAGGCATGTGTAGAGACTTAAAGACGCTTCCATCATGATGTTAATGTGCATGCCAAGATTTTACAGTTTCTGGGGAACATTTTGTGCAAAGTGCTTAATGTACAGAACAGCCCGATCCAAGTGTCAGTGAATCACACCAAAAGCTGCACACATTATACTTGTGAGATGTGAAACCTTGGTGCAGGACTCTGTTTGTATATTTTAAGAAAGGGTGATGCTCATTTTTATTTTATGCAGCAACTGTGCGTCATGCATGAGTTATTTCAATATTTGTCTGCTTTTTAATCTTTGACTACCCAGAGTAAGGTGAGCTGAAGGTAGACAGTTCTTTTGACAAAAACGTATAAGGCAGCTTGTTGAGAACTGTCTGAGGAATGTGCTTTGCTATCAGTCCTCCTGGCCAGATATGGCGTGTCTTAACGGGCTGTGTTGCATGTTGGCCAAATGCAGGGCTTAACAAGTTGATCCTTTGTACATGTTTGCAACTATGTTTGCTTTTGTGATAACATCATAAAAGCACACAAACTCACATTTCATTGAAAGTGTTCTGCAGCCCTGTTTGCGTTAGTCTTAAAAGCTTGTTTTAAAGCTGTCTGCAGGTATGAAAATGTGTTGAGCTCCTGTAATTAATGTGGCTAAGCACTGAGATGTGTCTGTGTATGTTTGTTTATAGCTGGAAGCTGCGCTGTTGAAACCGTCAAGACAAAGCTTGGTTCAAAGTTTTAAAACTGTAACTTCCGACTTCTGCTTTTTTGACATTTTCGCTCTTCCTTCTGTGGCCGCCTATTTCCACCTCACGCTGTGCACTGCTGCAGAGGAACCTGCAGTGAAACATACAGGCCTCATTCCTGTTTGCACATGTCTCAAACTTTACAAACTGAGCAGAATGTGCAGGTCAAGTTACATAATTGTCAGGGAATAAATCACGTATACACACAGTATGCATGCATATAAACACGGAAACATATACAGAGTCCGTGCAGTCATAGCTTATGGTTTAATAATATATTGTATACAGCCCCACACAGTTAATCACTGCAGTTTAAAATGCCATGCCTGTGGAGACTTGTTTTCATCCCTGTATTTTGTGCGTCCCTGCAGCAATAGACACAAAGCTTATTCTAACTAGAAACAGGAAATGAAATCTGGTTGTTTTTCATCGTGCTGATGCACCACGCAAGTCTGTAATAACACCACAGCCATTTTAAATGTATTGTCAGGAGCCTATAATCTCCACAACAGTGCAGGCACATTAACCTCCTGTGCACACACATGGTCAGAGTTAAAAATGATACTGCAGCATGTCTTATCCTGTTAGGCATGCAGTTTACACCAAGGTAAGGTGGGTTCTCTTCTTCGGGTACATAGTTATGTAATTAAACACAGCACGAACCTCCCCAGTTAAGAAGAATAAAGGGCAGCTTTAAACTCTGACCTTTGGGGTCTTGCCACATTAAAAGGTTAAATGTCAAATTGAGCCCCTGCAGACATCAAAGAACAATGCAACGTGTAGCTACAATATAAATCTGTATCACTGTGACGAGAAGCTTCATTACCACAGGAACTTGTTCCTGTAACTGTAGCTTTGATAAACACAGTTTGGAAAAGAATGTTTTGTATTACACAGAGAAAATATATAGGCTACAGGCTGACAAAGTTCCTAATTAAGAAAATCATGGATTTTACTACAAAATCAACATACAGAAAACAACAGGTTAAGCCAATGGAGCATTAGTGACAAAATTACCTTAAAAATATTTGTGTAACTTGTTTAGGTTAGGGAAAAGGAGATATTCCTAAAGTTCTTAAATGTTGTGCCTGTGGGCTGACAGCCTAAAAATGCTAGTGAACATGAGCATCTCTCACAAATCCATAACCTCAAGTGCTAAAAGTCAAATTTCTGTGGAGCTGCTTCATAGAAAATGAACTGTGAAAGATCGTATGGATGACACTGACAGCATCCAGGAAAATGTTCTGAACATACATGTTATTGTATTTAATAAGAGTAGAACAGACATTACTATTCAAATCAAAACTGCAGGATGATCACATGATACCATTTTATATGCACCTTTGCCACTGCAACAGCTAATATTGGAATTGACAAGCTAGCTTGTGATGCCATTAGGCAAAGAAAGCATTTTCTATAGCCTTACAGCGGTAAAGAAACGTTAAAAAAAA
>CAFUXE010000117.1:396688-424016 GCA_903364295.1 Serranus cabrilla | reverse complement strand
TTTTTTTTTATCTTTGGTACTTTTTTAAGGAAGTCAAAATTCTCTGATTCCAGCTTTTAAATGTGAATATTTTCTAGTTTCTTTACTCTTCTGTGACAGCAAGAAAATCGAGATTTTGGGAAACGCTTAAAATATTTACCATTATCAGAGAGCTTAAAGACCGAAACAATCGATTGATTACTCAAGAAGAAGAAAAAATCTACAGATTAATCAACAATGAAAATGATCATAAGTTGTATGCCTTCCAGTTAATCACTTCAAACAGTCATCTGAAACTTCACTCACATACATCAGCCTACATTGTTCTGAAACGCCACTAAGCTGCACAGAAATCCTATTTAATAAAAGTTATGAGTCAGGGTCTAACTGCCACAGTTCTCTCCTGGACAGAAGATGGTGCTGTTGTTATTAGCATACACTCAGTACATAGCAGAACCAAGGAAACAGCTTTAATGTATAGTATGCATGACCCACATGCTTGAGATGTCATTCATACAGAGTCGGGTTGCAGACTAGAAACAGAAATTGTGTGTGTTATTCTGTAGCACAGTAGCTCTTCTTTGGAGGTGGTAAATACATCAAGCATGAAATTAAAGTTGTAATGAGCGTAATAATGTCGTGCACTGTACTGTACGCACACAATTACATTCTTTGTTAATGCAATAACACAGGCCAGAGCCTGACACTGTGCAGAAAACAGAAACACAACAAGTCGTTGTCTAATGAGGCTGTTTTTTTATTCTCAAGATTATTACTATTAGGTAAACTAACTAAGCTCCCTCAAGGTGGTAGAGAAAGTAAAACTACCTGGATGAGGTTACAGAAAAGACCCTGGTCATTAGCTAAACTACACAGTTAGGCTATGATGAGCTAAAGACTTTGTCTAAGGTTAGAAAATACCACTCTAATTGTTACTTTCCATGGGGTTTTTCCACATATTTGCTATAATAATACCAGATATTACATATTCTGTGCCAACACCACTATTCAATGCTGCATATTTGTGGTAACCACTGCCTGCTTCCCAGCAACCACACTTCCTCCACCTCCCGAGCGTCCTCCTGGATTAACATTTAGGAGCTGCTGCATGTGGATTCAGCAAAATGAGTTCAGGTTCATCTTAATTGTCGTCGTGAACCCTTTGCTCTGTTAAGGAGTGTTTGTGAGCTCACGCTGATTTGTTCCAAAGCAACACATGAGAGGAGCCAGAGGTGTAGGGGGTTTGCTTCTGTGGCTCCAGCCCTGAATGCCAAAAGCCCCAAATCTTTTTTAGTTTCTTAAATACTTATCAACTTTGATTTGTTTCCCCTTAGTCTCTATGACTGGATCAAAAGCTGTATTACTGGGACAATTTATCCCTTTCAGACTACTGTTTCAAGCCGCAATTCTTACACCCGTGCGACATTTCGCCTTCAATCTGAACGTCCCAGAGGTGTAACGGGGGACCAAGTGATCCCGGCTCTGTATCAATTTCGGAGGAACTAACAGAGAGAGGGTTAGGACTCAAATGTTGTGGATTTGTCAGTTAAACATTCATTCAACATCGTAGAATAACAAAAATAGGTTTCAAGATCAGCAATGCCATTTACGCCAAATTCCTACACCTATGTAACTTAATAAGACTAACATCAGAAAGTCGTGAGCCACGAATGTTTGCAAAGTCTGCCTCTGCCCCTGAGCGGAGCCACACCAAACTCACGGGTGCAACAATGGGAGTGTCAAGACTGAATCTGACCTCACGCCGTCCAAAGAAAATGAGATATAACCAACATTTAACAAGCTGAAACAACTCTGCTTCCTGATATGAGTCTGGTAAAATAATCACACGCTGTTGGCAGTGGGTAAACGAGCAATGTGTAACTTATCTCAAGGCAAAAATGATCTCTGTAATAGAAAACAATGGATAAATAGGTATTGTTAAGTAACACCGAAACATCACCTGTCCATTTTTAATGGTATGGAGGATCAGGACCAGATGTTAGAGCAGACTTTGAAAGCGTGAAAAGTCATTAAACATTTTTATGGCTGAACTTGGAATTAGCATGTGTGAGAGAGCAACGCTTTATGTGCTACCTGAGAGAAAGACATCAAAGAGTGCTGCAGCTGCTAATGACAAGCCTGTGCACGTCTGAGTTCCACAATTAGCTGATACAGCTAATTATCCCACACACAAAAAAAGGGAAAAACCTGCATGGGCAGAACATCAAGCTGCAAATGCATGAAAGCTCATGTTATCCCAGAAAGGAAACACAACGAGATCAATAGGCTGCCCTGCGTTTGACATTTGTACAACAGTAGGATTTTTCCTACTAGTGATCCACAGGAAGAGGGTTTCATGTGGCCTTGTATAGGGTTTCAGTGAGGAGAGGAGCACCCCTAAACATAATCCCCACCCCCCTTACAAACCCACTCCTACCTCCAAAAGTCACAACCTATCCCTCACAGTGCAGTGTCATTTCACAGAGTGTCAACCCACCTCTGGAATTTCAGAGAGGAAGCAAATTATGGGACAAGGAGTAGAGCTGCAGCATTAAAGAGAGTGAGAGATTTTTTTCCCCCCTGGAGGAGACTTTGACTTTGTGCTCTGGAAATACATGAAATCCGGCTTGCCTTGTGTAAAGGCTCAACTAAGACCTGCTCCTGTCTAAGTATTTTAATGAGCGTAAGCCCCCAGGAGGAATAGTCGCAACTCACAGAAACCAAAGTCAGCCCCGTGGGAAGCAGATCTCGCCGGCTGCTCACGGTCACAGACATGCAGCCGTTCACCTTGGTTGGTGCTCTTCTCCTCCTGCTCCACATCTGCTCCGGCAGTGCAGGAGCCCATAGGTAAGTCAAAGAACTATAGCAACAGAGTGGGTTGATATTGTATTGCATGTTTCTACCCTGAGACCTGCAGCAGGTGGAAACTTTTCTTGAAAAAATTTATTTAAAAGACCTTCAAGGGCAATGATTTCCATGCTTTCTTTGTTTTCTATGTTTTCATTTCTATCACATTGCAATAACTCTGATGCACTGGCACAAATAATAAACCAAAAGTGCCACAACCAGTATTGGCTAATATACTGCAGCTAAATAAAGGAATTACCACCATTTTAACTGCTAGTTTGTCCACATGCTTTCACCCTAAGTGGAGCTAACCCTGTTATTTGACACAGAATTATGTGCTTTAAATCTTTATGGGGAAAACTGTTGTTTGGATGGTATGTACACACTGCTGCCCTGCCACCAGATGGCTATGTCAGCTATGGCAGTGTGTCAGCTAAATGTGGCACAGCAACTGTTAATAACTGAAGAGCACCTGTCACACTAAGGAGCCCTTCTCCTCTGGGCTATTCTGGTTGATTTCGATCAAGTCTCAGATTCCCCCAGTCCCACTGGAGCCGAGGCTGCTTATAGGATGCTACCCCCTGTGACATCTAAACATCTGGGGTATTAAGAGTTCGGCACGGAGCCTTAAAGCAAAGATAAAGATGCTGAAATTCTTAGAGTTAGATTTGGCCTTGGGATTGTGACAAACATTTAGGTCAAAGGGCATCTTAACATCATAATTTAATTTACAGGGTAAAAATACACACATGCAATACAATCTATATGTACTGTAGGTTATTTTCAAGGCAGTGCTGACTCGCAGCTGAGAATAACTTTACAGAGGATTCTCATCTGTCTCCGGAAATTGGAGTTCGGTGAAGATCAAGGTACAGTGAGAAAGAGGAACATATGGTCGGGCATAAGGTATATGTGCAATGCAGGAAGTGTCTGATTAGTATGTTTTTCTCCATCTGTGGCCTACATCCTGTCAGCTGGCTGGTGCTCCACAGGGAGCAAGCTTTTATCACTAAGCAAGTCCGTGAGGGGACACTTTATTTAGGCTGTTTGTTTTTTCCACACCATTGGGACCAAAATTAGAAGACAGTGATGCCTGTAATCTACAATTAAGAATGCTTAGCGTGACTTTGTATGTGTTGTGATATTTTTGTCATGTTAATATTTAACATTTTGGCATAATATATTGTTGTTATTGTGTTAAGATTTTGCCTACAGGACAGATTTGTAATCTGATGTTTAATGCAAAAACCAGAGTGGGCTATAAATTTTTCTGAGACAGTGAAATTACACATCTTACCTTCTGCTCCTCTCTTGTTCAACAAAGGCACTACAGACAAGTCCTTACTGGAAACCAACCAGGTGTGTGTCGCTATGGCAGGAGACTGGAGTGTTGCTATGGCTGGAAGAAAAACAGTAAAGGACAGTGTGAGGGTAAGAGCAGTCCAGAGTGATTCAAAGAATGGTTCATAATAAGTATATTAATGAATGTTACTCTTCTTATAAATCATATTTATTATATTTCCACCAACAATAACCACATCATGTTTTTAAAATTTGCAATACATATATTTAGAACTAGAAATAGTGCTAGAACTAGAGTTGTAGTCAAGACCAACTTAATCGAGTCCAAGTCCATTCCAAGACCTGGTCCAGTTGAAAGGCAATCCGGACCAAAGTCACACCAACCTCATAGTTGCAACAATGAGTGTCATGTGTGAATTTGTTTTTACCCCCAAACAAAATGAGATGAAACTAACATTTAACAAGCTGACACCTTTCTGCTTCCTGACATCAGTACTGAATGTCTAGCAAAATAATCACAGAGCTGAACAGTGTTAATTGCAGACTTTTTGTCATCTGAAGCTGTTTCCATTGCAATTCAAGACTAAATGTCTTTGCAATGCGTATATAGTGATTAGGGAGTTAGAATGGAGAGAAACATTTTGTAAGATTGATCTATCTTCTAACATCAAACTAATCTAGCACATTATTTAGTAAAATCAGACATTGTTCTGTACAACCGATGCCAAATCAACAGGAACATCTTGATAAATAGCCAAAGACCAAGACAAGTGCAAGAATTTAAAAAAAGGGGTCATGAGTCCGGATTCAAGTACTATAGCCCTGCTACAGACTCTAATTTATGGCCCCAATGCACAGTCCTTACAATTGTTATCCTTTTCATGAAAGATATTTTCCTAACCCAGAAAATGTGGAGGAAATTACTAGATTGAATGTCTAGATTGAAAAACCTTGCCTGCATGATAGAGATGTGTGGTTTGACTATAATCCATTCTTCTCCAACCACTGATATTTTCTGGTGGTATTCTCTTCATGCTAAATGTTTTACCAGCTCAATGTGACCACGGCTGCAAGCACGGAGAATGTGTTGGCCCCAACAAATGCAAGTGTTTCCCTGGATACACCGGAAAGACGTGTAATCAAGGTGGGTATTTGGGTTCTGGAAAACATGGGTCAAACTGGGTAGAGGATAATCTCATTTCCAGTAGGCTTTACTTTTCTAATTTGAGGTAGCAAGCAAATATTTTCTTCTTGTGTTTCAGTTAAAATTATTTCTGTTAAAACATGCATTTTTTTAGGTTTAAGAAAAAAACGATGTTGCAGGATAAAAAAACTGAGAATAACTCGTATTTCTAGATCTGAATGAGTGCGGCCTGAAGCCTCGTCCCTGTGAGCACCGCTGCATGAACACCCATGGAAGTTACAAGTGCTACTGCCTCAACGGTTACACCTTAATGCCTGATGGATCTTGTGCAAGTGAGTCCCATCGTGCTATCCATACATGCGTACTGGAAACACGCACACACACAAAAATCGAATGAATTGTGTGTTTTTTGTGTCTGTGTTCATGCATGTAGATTCCAGGACATGCTCTATTGCTCACTGTCAGTACGGTTGTGAGGAAGTTCAGGGGGAGATTCGCTGCCTTTGCCCATCTGGAGGGCTGCAACTGGGGCAAGATGGGAGGACTTGTGTAGGTGAGCTATCACACACACAATAATAGATTAAAGACATGGTGATTGACTGTTTTTAAGCATATAGACTCATGCAGGAAAAACCTATGACAAATATGATACATGATTATAGATGGGCCTGGTAGATAGAAAAGTAGAAAATCAGATGTATCAATAGCTTTTATCTAAATAAGGAAGGCAGAGTAGAAAAGGTTTGACCTTGGCTTGTTTTTTTTTTATAGTGGAACAATTCTTTACAGATTCTATTATGTGGCCTTTGCATTCTTGGCTTGTAAATCAGATGGATGCAATTAAGTTATATTAGTTCCCACAAAACTTCTCAAAGCGGTGACAGAGCCAGTCTGGCATACTGATCACACAGGGGAGGTAATATAATAGTTCTGGTGCATTAAACTTAACAGGAATACCATGGGTCCAACACATGCACAAATAGAGGTACAGAAGTACACTTTTACTCTGAGAATGTGCCAAAAAGTACATTTTTCCCAGATGTAATGTGCTATAACAGACAAATAATGAACCCTCATGAGTATAAGTATAAACCTGAGCATCTTTCAGTCTGTACTAGACGCAAAAAAAAAATCCTAACTGGCTGCAGGCAATTATACTAGGGTGCTGAACAAACATGGAAATATGCAAACTGGTAGACAATTTCATAGAAGTAAATGAAATAATGATAAGACTGAATGAAAATCCAAATGCTTATTAATTAATTATGTTATTGTCACTATAGCAATAGGCTATTTGACAATATATCACATTCAAAAGCTACCTAATGGTGATGTTGCCGTTTGATTAAAAAACATCTTGTACACATCTTGTCTAGTTGTTCCTTGAATCTACAACAATATCAATATCTCAGTTAACACACTAAGTGAAAGTAACTGCATCCAGTCTGGCTTGTGTTCAAAAACAAATTAGCAGTGGTGTTAGTGGGAAACCAGTGAGGGTTTATGTTCATGATCACCAGGATGGGGTCATGTAGTACACCGACAACGGTGACGGTAAAGCTTCCGGCTGGCAGATGAAAAAAAGCAGGTGATGAGTCCTTGTGAATTAGAGGAAGCACACAGTTGTCTGCACACGACCCCCGAAAATAGTCTTCAGGAAGTGTAAAGGACAGCAGAGCAGGGGGGAAAAGCCACTAGAACAGCGGCTGACTTTCTCAATACTGCAGTTAGCACAAAATGTTCCTCTGTGATGCTCGACCAGTACCACTGGTATCCAGTAAAAAGTACAAAGTAGCATGATAAGTAGATCTGATCCAGTTGAGTCCAAGTCAAGAACAAAACCAAAGGCAATCAAGACCAAATCCAAACCACATTCATGGGTGCAACAATGGGCGTCAAGACTGAATTTTGACCTATGGCTGTGGCTACTGATCTAACTTACCTAATTAGCCAACGTGAATTTTCATCCACATTTGTGGCACATACTAATTTGAGATCAAAACATGCTAAGTAATTATAGGCCCTTTAATTTTTCCTCTTGTTCTACCCTTCAGATATTGATGAATGTGTTACTGGGAACAACCTCTGCCCATACAACAGACAATGTGTGAACACCTTTGGAAGCTACTTCTGCAAGTGCCAGGATGGCTACGACCTGAAATATGTTGACGGCAAATATGACTGTGTAGGTAAGGTATTCGAGTTTCCTATGGTGAAACATTTGCAATAAATTCCTGCTCCTAAAGGTACAAATAGGCTTCTTCCAATTTCAGACCTTGATGAGTGCGCAGCCGGCAGCCACAAGTGCAGCCACCATGCTGCCTGTGTGAACACTCAAGGATCCTACAAGTGCAGGTGCAAGTCTGGCTTCAGAGGCAATGGCTTTGAATGCTCTGGTGAGATCCAAGAACAGCAACACAGAATTATAAATTAGTTCATTTTAGGGATGCCATTTGATATGTAATAAAAACATCTCAATTAAGGCCAATAGTTTGTAAAAACTCTTGTCTAAGGCCTTTCCCAGATGAGTTTAGTCAGTCAGATAGGTCAGGAGCTGCTTTACAGCCACATATTTCATTTGGACTCTATAAACATCAGCAAACAACGGCCCTGCCAAGGCTAGTTTCCTGCTGTCAGACTCCACTCCTCTTTACAGATGTTAGAAAGAGAGAGAGACTGATTGAAAACACACCTGTGTAAATATGACTTTGAAGGATAGCCAGCCATATGAAGAGGAAGGAGAAAGACAGGCTGTGCTGTACTCTTTAAAACCAGTTTATAACAGGTGAAGCCTCTTGTAGCCAAATTACATAAACAGAATAGAAAAAAGGGGTTTTAGCGTAAATAAAAGATGCCTTTATTCTTCTTAGTCAAGCCGTTTTATCAGAGGTCGTGGGATGGAGACAAAGGCAGTGCAGATGATTTCCTCAATGGTGAGACTGTGTGGAATCCAAGACTCTGCTTCCGCTGTTCACTCCCTGCTCTGCAACCCCATTCCTTCACTTCTCTTGCCTCCTACACCTCTCCAATCTCTCTGCCTTGCTCATGGCTGCCAGCATTTGTACATCCTCCGTGCGCACAGCTTGATATGAGACCTGGACTCCTCAGCATGACGCTTTATACAAAGAACATGAGTGATAAAATGCTTGTGCAGTTAAAACACTAATTTAAATGATGTGCAATGAATGCCGCTGTCATGCTTCATCTGCATGGAGTAGAACGAGAACACCAGCTGCAAAATACATGACGACAAACGCATCTGAATCCTGGTAAAACTATCTTTCCCACTCATGATTGCGGTTCCACATGTCTAATCTGATTCCTCTTCCTGCCTGCAGCCATCCCAGACTCCCCAGTGAGGCCCAGGATTCTTGGAGGTACGCTGGACAACGAAGACATCAGAAATGTTATCCCTGAACCAGTTGCAACTCCGCCTCCCAAGGCCCGTGAGCAGCCATTTGACTATGATGGAGAGGTCTATATTGGCCCCCAAACTGAGCAGACACAAGTGGATGAATTTCCTGTGGAGGAAGAAGACGAAGAGGAGGAGGAGGAAGCGGAAGACAACCAGCTCAATCCAAGAGGAGATGTTTTCCGTAAGTTTCCTTTCTTTTGGCTGCCTTGGGTAATTCTGGGTGGTCCACATGTATTAAACATACACAGACTAAACAAACTCAGTTTCTACAAAGACTTTCTTTCGTGTCTACTCAGCATCTGAATACAATTATGAGTTTTTCAGCAGCTGAAACAAATAACAGGTCAGGTCTAAGACCTTGACCAGAGAAGAAAGGGGCTTGTTGCTTCATGTCCCCTGTTGACCTCGGGCTCCTTTAAGACCTGTACACCTCCTCTTGGAGTGTTTGATGTTACTAACAATGGCGAAACACATATTTGTTGGTAACAAAAGTGAACCAAAAGCATTGTTAGTGTCACTGTCATTTCCATGAGCATTTAAAAAAATAGGGCCAATAACAGTTTTCCCACCTGCACTGTTTTGTACGGTTGAATCAAACCCTAGAGCATTTATCACACTGGTGCTGTAAATTTGTGTA
The DNA here is from genome assembly GCA_903364295.1 of Serranus cabrilla. Taxonomy (NCBI): domain Eukaryota; kingdom Metazoa; phylum Chordata; class Actinopteri; order Perciformes; family Serranidae; genus Serranus; species Serranus cabrilla. Next base: position 414,692 of record CAFUXE010000117.1, on the reverse strand, counting down.
TGTGAACACAATAATCGCACTCAGGTGTGACCCAAAACAAACAGACATAGACCACTTCAATGAGGTGATCTCAATCTGATTCCAAACCAACTCTGGAGTAGTTTGTTTGATTCAACACATCTACTTCACAGGTATAAGCTCCTGTAGCCAGATGTGCTTTGCACTCTGGGATGCGCAGAGAACAAACTGTAGCGTCTTGCGTAGTGGCAGTGTTTCACAACTGAGTTTGTGTATACATGCACATTCTGGCAACAGACACTTTCATCAGATAATAAAAGAAGAGTGGGCAGTGTGGCCATGCGGTGGTATGCACCTCAATGAGAAACCCCATACATGAGGTTACCTTTCACCACTAATCTTACTCTTTATGGAAACATCCGAGCCTGCGTAAGAACTCAGATAGCAAGAGGAGACAGGCCCCAAGACATCCATCACCTCCAGGGAGGAATTTTACTCTGTCGGCATGTGAGAGCCCAGGGATACAACTCATCCTGCTTCCCATCTCCTGAGAGGAGGGCAAGGAAGGGAGGGAGGTTACTAAAGCCTCCAAGCCTTTTATTATGTTTTCCCCAAAACAGCTGTTGTGCAAACAGACTTGACTCCTAGTTGGAAAGTCTGTCATCAGCACTCTAGACCTCTAACACTAGGTGAGCAGGTTCAATAACCCCAGCTGTCACTCGTCTGACTCTCTAAGGCTGCTCGCCATGGGGGTGGTTTGCTCCAAGAGCTTTAAAATACTTGGGGGGCTGTATCCTAAAGTTGTAGTTTCATCTCAAGACATGAGTGACAGCAGGGCAGGTCTACACCTGTTGGTTAAAAGGCCCTTTCTGACTTTTGTTTCATCAGGGAAAATCTCTTAGCTGCATCATTTTGGAATGTTTTTTTTAAGATCACATATTTTAGGAAGAATTTGTAAACAAATAGTTCTTTGTCATTTTTATGAGGCAAGATTTAAGGGGCAGACTTTATGAGGTTTTGTAAGAGTGTAATTGTGGCAACGTTGTGTTTGCTTTCACTACTTCCCTGATGATTACCATTAGCTGAAATACTATACACTCAGTTGCCAAATTATGAGGTACAATTTGCTGAAAAGAATGCAATGCGTTTCAGTTTTTGTTTAAATTTAAGATTATAACCTTTATGAAAGTAGGATTTATTGCAGGACTGCTGTGTGCAATAGTTTAAGCTAAGTGTACCAGAGAAAGCACTGTAGCAAATGGGTTAATGTTATGCATTAAATGTGTGAATTAACACAGGTTTTTTTTCTCCCACAGTATCAGAGGACTTTGAATCAGTGTTCGGCCCGGCCACAGAAGTGAAAGAAATTGAAATAGCACCAGTTCAAGAGGGTAATCAAATATTGGTTCTTGTACATTATTAGAAAATTACTGTTGTTGTGACTAATTTGCTTATTTGATCCATAGAGTTCATCATGGACTGCAACTTTGATCAGGGAGCATGTGAGTGGGTCCAAGAGAAGACTGATGATATGGACTGGAGTGTAGCCTACCATAATGGTAATAGAATTATTATGTTTTCTACAGGTTATTTTGGATCCATGCATTAAGATGCATTTACTTATACGTGCTGCAAACTCTTCCAGGTGCTGAGTACTACATGGCCATGAGTGGGCTCTTAGGGGAGCCGGAGGAAGTAGCCAAGCTGAAGTTGCTTCTCAGCGACCGGGCCCAGCAGGGCACCTTCTGCCTCACCTTTGACTACCGCGTGGTGGGACAAAATGTGGGAACTCTCAGGGTGCTGCTGGATAACAATGCCTACCCAGTGTGGGAGCAGAGCCAAAGCAAAGATCAGGGCTGGCAGACAGAGCTCCTCACTGTGGCCTGGAAAAAGGAAGCACCACAATCTGTGAGTAATTTTATGGTTTTATAATGCAAATTATCAATCAGTGATTGTCAAAACTGTGATATAATGCTAAGAACAATAATACCAATCACAGGAGGTTGTGAATAGCACTCGTAGGTTGTGAATAGCACATATCATAAGTCTAGTACATCTATGAACAGCTATGTTGGATTTTTCTCTAAAATGTTATATTCATAGTTTATTTTAAATGACCCCCATACTGTTCACTCACTATCTACAAACTAAAATGTTACCATTGAATGTTTTTCAGATTATCTTTGAAGCTCAGCATGGGAAAAATGTTGGAGGAGAGATTGGGCTGGACAATGTTGTGTTGACCTCAGGGCCCTGTCAAGACGATGACAGTCCATTTATTTAAGAATCTCCACCCCGGATTTACTATTTGAAAATCTGCTGGAACAGAACAGCTTCCTGTTTCCTGTCTGTATTATGATCTGGAGTTTCTCAATGTTTTCTCATGGCTCAGCCATAATACATCCACATAAAGATACGGAAACGTGGTCTCAAGGAAAGATTATGTACTATCAGTGCATGCATGTTTATTTATCGCCATGCTGCTACATCAGTTCATTCTGCTTCATTCTCTGTTGTGATTTCCAAAATGGTCTCTTTAGAAAGATCTCAGGAATAGGTGGAAATGCTAACTTTGTCCGTTAAAAAGATGTAACAGTATTGTGCCTAGTTATTTTGTTGTGTATGTGATTACTGAAGTTAACTGAAAATAATCTATGACATGTAATGTGAAATCTTAGGTGAATTATATCTGAAATTCAATGTTAGATTAATAACGTTTTTGAAGGCTGATTAGTTTCAAATGATAAAAAAAAAATATCAGTGCGTAACTGCTGTAAATTTTGCTTTCATATTATATTGTACTACATTAAATCTGTTTTTTTTTCTAACTCAGTCTACCATCCTTTTTTCCTTCCACATACTTAATGATAACACCTATATCCCTATTATCATGTCTGGATACTGAAAGTTTGTACAAACAGATATAACATCACCTGGCTTTGTCTGGCAATGGAGGTGAAGGTATCATAGTGTGGAAATAAATCAAAGGTAAAATGAAAAAAAATAAGGGATTTGGTTTAGTCAGTCTGCTTACAAAAACAACGCTAAAATTTAACCAACAGGCCTTTCTGCAAAGCACAATATTTTCATTTATTTTGCCTACGTTATTTATATTATTGTGCATGGCTTTGGAGTATTTATAAATTGTGGAATCGCATTGTGGAGCAAAAGGATTTTCATAAATTTAGTAGTGCTGTCAGTGTGGCAACAGTGCAACAAGTAAGCTAAGTTAGCTAGCTGGTAACACCACCAAACCCAGTTTTTAGGTGCAGGTCGGGTGGATTTCTCTGTGTGCAGCTGATATTTGATAGATACTGCAATAGCTAACACAGCTATATGTCGCTCCCTGGTGGTTCAGTATGAATGACACAAAGAAGTTAAAAAAAAAAGAAGTGTGTTACAGATTGGGAAACACTGGGGCGAACGTTAAATGTTAGCCAACAGCCGTTGCCAAATAGGCACTCAGCAACGCACTCGGTTTAAATTTAACTATTAATAACACGTGGTTTTGTGAATAAGGGTGGTATAAGTTAAGTTGTAGGGGCCTGAAACGTTACCTCAGCGCTCGTTGGTTGTTTCTGTCCGACCACATCACATGATCGGAGGCTGCCCATGGATCGTTAGCCTGTTAGCAGCTAGCTGCTTTAGCACCGAGCCTTTGGGGTTCACCAGGAAACGCTGCGACCTGACGTTATCTCGAGCCACGCCAAAGCCAGGAGCTGTCAAACAAATGCATTAATATTATCTCAGTCATTCCGTGTTTTCGTTTCTCATTGACTCAGTAGCTGATTGATCCAAACTGTAAGGTACGTTACTAGCAATAATGCCTGCACATAAATCTGAACTAGCGAATGTTGTGTGTGTTATTAACCCAACTCCAGCTGTGGTCCCTTGTTTTTCTTTTTTATGTTAGCCTAGCATTGCTAACACGAAGCTAGCCGAGAGACCCACAATTCAGACTATACCCTATTAGAAATGTTACAGCTTTTAGTTCAATATTATGTACGTTATATACCCTTAGCTAAATCTCTATACCCTGCTATAGTGCTTGCAGACAATGCATTGCACGTTTGGTAGCAGATTATGCTTTCTTGCAATGGTGCCTCTCATGTATAACTGCTGTCCTGGGCCATCTGTTAATCAGGAAACTGCTGTGTTACAGCTGGTTGATCGTTACCTACATGGCTGCTCACATCAACATTAAACATATGAGCATGTGACCGAGGACCAGTGTCTACAGCACATGATCTGGACAAGAGGAGGATTCCAAAATAAATCAGGGGTGAGACAAAAAGGCTCAAAACATCTTCCAGAAAATGTGTTTCTGCATTAAAATGTGTGACAAGACATATTAAATAAAACAATGCATATTGCATCTCTCCATTAGGTAAATTATTTCAAAGTGGTCGATCAGGAGTGAATAGCCATGACAACAAAGACCTCCCTGCTCAAAGTCATTCTGCTGGGTGATGGTGGTGTAGGAAAAAGCTCCATTATGAATCGTTATGTTACCAACAAGTTTGATGCACACCTTTTCCACACCATTGGCGTGGAGTTCCTCAACAAGGAGCTGGAAGTAGATGGCCACCAGGTTACCCTACAGATCTGGGACACTGCTGGCCAGGAGCGCTTCCGCAGCCTGAGGACTCCTTTCTATCGCGGCTCTGACTGCTGCCTGCTCACGTTCAGTGTAGATGACAGCCAGAGTTTTCTCAATTTAGGCAACTGGAAGAAGGAGTTCATCTACTATGCAGATGTCAAGGAGCCGGAGAAGTTCCCGTTCGTAGTCTTGGGCAACAAACTGGATGTGACAGAAAGGCAGGTGTCTTCTGAGGAGGCTAAGCAGTGGTGCCAGGAGAACGGCGACTTCCCCTATTATGAGACCAGTGCCAAGGATGCCACCAATGTAGCGCAGGCCTTTGAGGAGGCAGTGCGTAGAGTGTTGGCATCAGATGAGAGAACGGACCACCTCATCCCCACAGATACAGTCAAGCTCCACAGAAAGCCTCGCTCTGCTGCCACATGCTGTTCATAACATGCAGGAGTTATCACTAACATTAATTTGCTGTTATGCCTGTTATGTGATGAGGCTGTAGGTTTACAATGCTGTAGTAACAACTTATTTAAAGAAATAATGCTACTGCCTTTATGATTCGTTGTACTGTTGATGGTTTAGTAATGCTAATACTAGTCTGACTTTGGTTTGAAGCGAAAGAGAGGAAACACTAAATTAATCCCAGTCAAATTACAGTTAAACATTAAATCACTGAATCATTCCTTTAGCTCTGAAACAGTTCAAGACTATCTGTCTGGAACTGAAGATCTCTCATAATGTGGTGATGTATTTGAAAAGTTTCACTTCCCCCTCAAAATATTCAACGTTCCATTCTGTCATGGAGGAACTTGTGTGACTTAAAACTAGTTTGAAAGAATTATCATCATAGGGTTTCACTCCTAAATGTAAAAATAGAGAGTGATTGCCTATATATATATTTATATTCAGAAAATAATTGCATAATAACTTATACAGTCCAATAACCTTGTTCCTGAGAATTATGAAGTAGCTGAGGCACTACTCTGTGTAACTAACAAATTGAAGCTTGTCGTGATTATTGCACCTTTTAGGTTTTTTGTGCACATTCTGCTTAGTGAATAGATAATGTGCTGGAAGCACTGAGGGACAAAATCCCCAACAGAAGATACATATTAAAGCAAAGTTAACATGCATGGCATATGGTGTATTTAAGTTTCTAAACAACTTTTGTATTTTGTAAACTGTTTTTACCTTCAGAATCACTGAATCAGTAATTTTGCTTTGAGGAGAGTGTAATGAAATGGCGGTTATAATTGAGTAAACCTTTTTCTTCATTGTTGGGCTTATTGTTTTGAAAAATGATTTTGTTCCATCAAGCACTATTTCCTTTTTTTTTATACTTACAGTTCAAAGTCTTTCCACACAGCTTAATATTTAAACTGGTGAGCCATTCATTTATCATAACTGTCTCTCATTCACAATTCATTTATATTCAAAGCTGTACTACTGGTATGCAAAAAGATAAATAAACCCCCTGAGAATTGTCTCTTAAAGCATCTTTTGTAGCCTGAAACCCTGATAAGTTTGTTGATAATCCCAAGGTTTGAGCTCAACTGATAGTTACCCTTCTTCTGTGCTTTGTAACCACTGAAATGAAATGTCATGCCTGAACTTGAAAATCACATATCTAACTGTGTCAAGGTACAAGATTGTGTCTGTTAATCAAAATGTTTTTCTTTCCTGCATTATTGATCATTGCCTTAAAGTCTAATGTACATAATCAACATACAGTAACCATACTCACAGCTCATCCTCATGCAAGAAATCACCATAGAACTACATCAGACAGGAAAATGTTTTATAGAAAATCTGTGTTCAACACATTTTAACTTTGAGAAAATGGACAACAAAGACAGACATCATACATGTGTGTTAGGTATATTTACATAAGTAGAATGAGAACTAACAAGATGCATTAAAATCATTGTGCATGTCAAGTGATTAACTCAGGAGATGTTTCTTTCCCAGAAACTGTACTTTCCTCTCAAAAGCTGTTGAGCGGATTGGTGCATTGATCTCATAGAATGGATTCATCGCAAACTAGAAGAAGAAGAAAAGATTAAATGAAACACTGAGGGGAAAAAAATGAACCAAATGTTACCACATGCAAAGTTATTCTAATTTTGTGGAAGACAACTTACCTTAATATATAAATCGTATACATCATTAAAAAAGTTTTTGATTCCATCTTCTTGTCGCACATCATGCAGCATGATGAATCTTATATGTACAGCAAAGAATTAAAGAAAATAAAGCCATGACAATTAATTCCTTAAATAGGACTGTACAGAAGAGTAATTCAATATGTATTGTACTTAATTAATTTTGTCAGAATTCTGAGATAATCTTGCCAATTCAGAAAAGCAAATATTTCTTACTGAAGTTACACATTACGCATCTGCAACAATGACAAAGACATTCAATTACGAATTTTAATAAAGAAAAGCAAGATAAAAATTGAAATATTTTTTGTTTGAGAAATGACTAAAAAATCAATAAATTATCAAACATTTTGAAACACTTTATGCCCATTAATAAACATTAATGTATAGTCTTCTTTGGGAGATTAAAAGGGGAAGAATCATATGTTTTAGAAAGGATATGTCCCGCAGTGACGAAGGCAGAAACAAACCACTCGTTGAATTTGTCCACAGTTTTCAAGTACATATTGTTGGACAGCCACATGTTTTCATCCACCAAATCCAGGGCAGCATGTGCAATGAACTGGTTCAGGTGGCGGTGGTCATCCTGTGATCAATGACACCATCTTATCAAACAACATAATACATTAACAGACATAATTTCCTATAAATACCTGTAAAGATATTGTACCACGTAAATTTAAGACATTTAAGTGTGGCCACAGGCTTCGTGGATTATGTCCTGACGGTTATGCTCTAGTCTATGTCTATGGTTGTGAATAGCATTTCTTAATCACTGTTATTTCCAAGAAAATAAGTAGTGAAATAATTGTCATGTTACCTTAGATTCAGCCTTCCCAGCTGGCAAAAACTCCATCTCAAACACAGGGTTGTCCTGATGACCAACCATGACGAAATAAAAGCTTCCAGACATGGTTTCCCCTTCCTCTTAACACAGCCAAAGTGTCATGGAAATAAGTCAAATGAAACGAAAGAGGTTAAACAATTAAATCTCCCCAAATATCAGTGTCAACATCAACTAATTGATTGGGAACGTTTTAGCTAGCAAGCTAACGTTAGCCGCAGTGCTCCACGGACACTTGGAGTCGTTAAACACCAAGTGTCAGCAAATAATTCTTGTGAGCCTAAAGTAATAACACTACAACCTGAAATACTATACGAATACAACATACGCAAAGTATGGAAAGCGTACTACTTTGATACAACCGAATTGTGTTTACCTGTCACAATTTGCTTCCTGGAGAAAAGCGAGAGCAGTCGCACCAAGATGACGACACAGTCAAGCAGCCAAATATATTGATCAGTTATCTGCTGCAAAACAGTTTAGCAACAGTAATTTTTAGTTCTATTTCATAAAGTAGTTACTGCGTTAGATGTATGATAAATAATTGAATAATGATAATAAACAAACGGATTATTTTCCTCGCGACGTCATAACTGTGGGACTGGAAAGAAAATTTCCGTTGACGGATCTAAATGCGCACACCTACTTGAGAGGGACTCCGAGACGCTTTCTGGTCGTTAAGCTGGTAACTAAAGAAATATTATATTTTTTCGAGATGCCGACTGTACCGGGTGTAAAGGAAGTATAAGGAAAACAGTCTTACACCGGGTAAGACCACTTTAAATTTAATGAAAACGTTGCTTTGTGTTCTCCTTCTCGCATCGTAAGGTTTACCGCACTGTTGTCTTCTTGTGTAATTCTTGTTTCAGGATTTCCAAAACAGCACTCGATAGTTATGTCTTCGTCCAAGGAAGACACGTTATCTCCAGATGAGCTGAGGAAAAGACTTTATCAAACTTTTAAAAATAAAGGAGTGCTGGATACACTCAAAGTAAGACGTGTTAATAACCTTGCTGTTTCTCTTGCAGGTTGCAGCTCAAGCTTATTGTAGCAATAGTTTCCTTTCAAGACCTTACTTAAGTAAAAGTACAGAGGTATTGTTAATAAAATGTGTAAAAATGTAAAAGATAAAAGTTCATACTTTGCACAATGGCTCTATGCAGTGTTATACTATTATATGTATGTTATTATTATATGTATTGTATATTATTAGCTTGTTTGTTTGAAATGTACAGCCTTAACATGCAAATAACAAATACCCATAGCTGTCAGATACATGTTAGATAAATTAATTAAAGAATTAGGTTTTAACAAGTTAAAAATTAACTTTCCTTTCACCCTCTTGATCTGATTTAGACACAGCTGCGAAATCAGCTCATCCAAGAGTTAAAACACCCACCCCTGACTGGAGGAGAACCCGTCCCAAGACCAGTACCTGGAAAGTCTGAACCCCTTTTGGTCTCAGCCTGTAACAGCGTAGTGGCGGATCATCTCCGCACCTCAGGATATGAGTACACCCTCTCTGTATTCTATCCTGAAAGTGGCCTATGCAAAGACAAGGTAAGCAAGACCCCTCTATTGTTTTAATCTACTGTAGTTTAAAGGACATCATTTCAGATGAAGATTTTGGTCTTTGATTCATTTTGGCAGGTTCTCACAAAAGGAGACCTTCTTCAGCTTCTTAAAATCGACCCTGAATCAGCCCTGTACAGATCCCTGGTAATTCATAATACGATGTAGAATATTTTCCTTGAAATAAAAAATACATCTTGTTGGTAATAACAGTGTTATTATTTTTTGTGTCATACAGTCTTCAAACAAAGATAGCAATGATAAAGGTATGTGGAACATCCAGTTCCCTTTAATAAAACTGCTCCTGCCCCTTCGGTCTGTTCTTGATATATTTCCTCTGTGTTGAACAGGGTTCCTGATCAGCCTTTTAACACAACTAACACACCGCTACACTCACAGCCTGTCACATGATGCTGACACTCAGACGACCAGCATAGCAAGTTATGGAGAGTCTCTTGGTACGATGAAATAAAGTCTTAAATTTCACTCCACACACATGCTTTTAGATGCGCAGTTTTTTAAAATTGTTTTCTTTATTTTATACGCAGTTGAAAAGATGAAAATGATTGATAAGGAATATGAGAGCCTCAGCTACAGTGGAGACAAGTGGTTTTCCTTCCAATCAAAAATTGATGCATATAGAAAAGAAATTGAAGCACAGATGCAAGCAGAAATGAACACCAAGGTATAAACAACAATTTCAAAGATTTAAATAAATGGTGTGATGTTATGACATGGTTTATTACTTCATTTTCATGAGTGGCTTCTATGTGATGGTGTAGATTTCCTGCTGGCTTCAACATTGTGTCTTTTGTTTGTTAAGATGGATCATTTCAAAGATGTTGAAATCGCCAAGGTGAGGTTGGAAGAAAAGGCTAAATTTCATAAAGAATTTGACAAGTTAAAGCAAGAGCTGGAGAGGACTTACGAGATGAAATCAAAGGCGCTGATGGATCGGGAGAAAAATGCCATTGAGCGACTACAAAAGCAGCAAGAGGTAGATAACTGCTGCTAATATGATGTTGTGTTTCTTCCCCTTGAGATAAACATTTGCAAATCCTAATTTCTCAAGTGATATTATGGCATTCATTGGCAACATATCTAGTTTCTTATATCAAAGATCTTTAAATTAATGATTTTATTTGTAATTCTTGTTTCTTTAGATCGAAGAAAAAAATGTGTACATGCAGAGACAATCTGTCCTAAAAGAAATAGAAACCGTGCGTAACAGAGAGAACGAGCTGAGGATGAGAATGGAGGCTTTTGAAAAGTAAGATCTTTTTATGTTTTTATTAACATTAATGTTAGTTAAAAGTTGCTACGCTGTCTTTGTGACCACTGGTTTCGTTGTGTTTACTCGACAATAGGACCTGTCAAATTCACGAGGATAAAGTCAAGACCACCGAAGAGCTGCTGAGGAGGAGAGAAGTGGCTGTGAGGACGATGGAGGACACGTACGACCAAAGGCTGAAGAATGAACTTTCCAGGTACTTGGTTGTTGGTTACACATATGTAGTCCTTGGTCTAGGATATGTATCTTTGTTAGGGATGTTGGCATTGTGTGACCAGAGGATGTCACTGTTTTGTAGGGTTAGAGCAAAAACAGTATCCTGTATATGATGTACATTGAAAATCTTCACTCAGAGACTTATTCTATATTTTACTTGAATGCTGCCAGTGAGTTATAATGAATTATTTTCTTTCTGATTGATTGTCACTAAATTGAAATTAGGCAATCTATATATAAACTATTACATCAAAATGATGACCTATGTAGCATAAAAAAGATTAAGTTCTTAATATATTATATACAAAACAGTTACAGAGAAGCACTGGTCACTAGTAATGAAAATCTTAAGCCTCGGGCTCCCTTCAATAATGCTAATTAAATATGTATAGAGAAAGAAAAAGAAGGAAGGCCATACAGGCAAAAACAAGATAATAATCTAACCATAAAACAGTGCAGTTACTGTCTAATTAATATTACTTTACCGGTATTTAAATTTTATCCCTTATTTTAACCTTCAATAAATGCATGTATATGCATAACGATAAGTCTGAACTGTTGTTAAACAGTGAGCTAAAGAATATAAAAGGTGATATTGGCTGTCTGTCAGAAATTCTGTTTTGTAAAATGTAAATCACAACAGAATGCATCAAATTCAGAAAGTATATTTACAAAAACAAAGGTTTATTAGTTTTAACATAAAAAATACTGTTAGTTTCAATTGAATGTGTGCCACTCTTTTTTTCTTTTTATGTTTTAGTGTCTAATCCAACTTTTTTGGAATCATACAGTAGTAGACCCGTTCATCCACTTCACCAAATGATACATTACTTTAAGTCTAAATGGCAGCTTGCTTGGTTTATTACTCTGCATGATAGTGTTTGTGTTGACTTTTTTTTATGTTGTTGGTCTTTTGTCTTTATAAAATCAGTTACCAGCTCGAGTTGAAGGATGAATTTGTCAAGAGAACAGAAAAACTAACCGAGAACGAGAGCAGAAACAAAGGTGAGTGTTTAAATGAATACAGTGCTACTGATCAGTTAATGTTAATGCACTGTTTTGATTTTTAAAAAAACAAATTTTTACATTCTTTTTACTTCTCAGTGGAAACCGCTCGTATCCAAAACGAGTCCGCTGTAATTAACAGCAAACTAGAGGAGCACAGCAGAGCGTGTTCAGAGCTGAGGCGTCTGCAGGTGAGCAACACGACCCCAGCAGGGTTAACATCACACTCTTTATTGGGCAATATGCATTCATGCTTGTTATTATCAATTTCCAACTGTGTACTGCAATATTTTCCTCACAATACAATCACAATACTGGAAGATGATAAATCATTTCTAAATAACTGACCACTTGTGATAATAATGTAATTGTTCTAATTATATTACACACGGTCTAAGTGATTCTAATTGAGTCTCCAGCTCTATTCTTCCTGCTCTCCCCATGTCTCTTCTGTTGTTTTCCAGGCTGAGCTGGACACAGCACAGCAGCAGATTTCTCTGCTGACTCAACAGAAGGACCTGTTAAGGGAAAGACTGGAGACCATGAGTGACTACCCCAGTTTAAAAAGAGACAAAGCAGAGCTGCAGGGACAGCTGCGGCTGCTCAAGAAACAGCTGGAAGAGGCCCAAGAGGAGAACCGGCTTCTCCACGCAGGTGAGGATTTGCTTAGATTGGATCAGGGGGGGTTTATATACAGCCGATTCCTTTGTGGCTGGCACATTTAATGTCTGTGAGTTATTGCATATAACTCTAGAAAATCACTACCTTAGAATATTTGTAGTCTTTTTCTTCCTAACTGAGATAAATCCACTCCCTATGTTGCATTCAGAGTGCTTCAGTGTGGGCTCATTGTGAGCTGTGGGAGATGCAGTGTACTGTGAAGCATTCATGTTAGTCTGTCCCACTGCTTCTGGCTCAGCTGAGTCTTTTTGAATCTGTCTTGCCTGCCAATGCGGGGCCTCTGTGCTGTGTCTGTGGCTCTGCAGACGTCTCTCTAAAAAGGGACCAGTGAGGGAGAGAGGATGAGAAGTGGAGTGAAGGGGAGCAGAGAGCACAGTGAGCAGAAACAGAGGGCTCCCTTTACCCATGGCTCGGAATCAAAAAGTGTACCTCTCCCTGAGGGATACAGTATTCTTCCTGTTTGAGGATGAGGCAGGGGAGCAGTGGGCCTCTGCTCATCACTAACAAAAGGCAGAAATGTGGCGTGAAGCCCTGTGTGATGTACTCACCTGCTGGTTTAAATCTATACAGCCAAAACCATGAACTGTAACATTTAAACACGACATCCGCAAATAAAAGCAACACGTGTTCCCCAAACGGCCTTTTTTTCTCAGACAGCTTCCCCACTGAAAAGACTGGCAAAAAGGATGCACTTTTAAATCATGTTCTGACTCCAGTAACCTCTCTCTCAGACTTGGGCAAGCCGTCTAAGGAGCAGCTGGGCTTGCAGATGGAGCTACGGAGGCTGCAGAGCGCTCGCAAACTGGATGAAGAAGAGTTTGACAACCAGAAACAGGTGCTGCAGGCACAGCTCCAGAGTGAGGTCAGTCAAATCACAGCCTCTTGCTGAGTGTGGGAAACTATGTGGTCAGCTTTTTTTCCCACACGCTTTTGTCTAACCTTGGGGGGATTTCTTGTGTAATCTGGGCTTCCGGTGACCCATACCTATACTTTTCCCGTGTGTGCAAACTTCTCGTGTGATGTCCTGTCCGGTTTTCTGCAGGTGGAGCGCTGCGCTCAGCTCAAGGCTCAGTTGATAGAGAGTGAGGAGAGGTCACAGTGGATGACTAACCACATCGAGGACATTAAGATGCAGCTTCGCCAAACTCAACAAGGTACCACATGACTGGGCATGCATGTCTGCCATGTCTTAGATTAGTCACTTTGAATCATGTAGGTTTCTATATGCAGTTATGAATGCTTCAATGCATAACTGTGGTCTTTCTGCTATTCCTAGACTGGCTTCCTTTCTTGGAAATTCTTGAAAACATAGACTTCAAATATTCTCCCTTATCAATTACGATGCTTTAATTGCTTATTGTGTATAGCCCATTTTTTTGCAGTTGCATTCATGTTAACAGTTTAGATGTGATGGTGAAGGATTTGAGAGTTAAGAAATCTTTGGTACGGTGCCTTGAAAGTGCTTGAAAAGACCTTGAATTTACCTTTTAAAAGCTTTACAAACTATGTATTTAGTGAAAACAAGAAAGGAAGCCATGTTGCAGGAGAAGCAACCAACTCTGTAAATGCATGTAAATGAATGCATATGAAACTAGTTGTAGCAAAACCTTTTTGTGCTCTTTAATGGTGGCTGGTTTTCTGTATTAGTGTTCAAATCTCCTCTCGTTTGCTTTTCCCTTTCTTTCCCTTTGCTTTGTGTAATCCGTGATGACGATGGCAGCTCTTGAAAATGAAGTGCTGCGTAACCCCAAGCCCTCTCTCGTTGATCGCTCAATACTGGAGCTCAACGCTGACAAGCTGGTCCCCCCTGACGTCTATGTGGACAGAGCTCTGCTGAGAGCAGCCAGGGTGGGTTATGATGATGTTTGTGAAGCAGGTGGGCCCTTGAGAGGACACAAGCTGGCCCGGGCTGACGCTCCAGACTCCGACATGGAGCTGGTGGCTGCAGCCAAGGCTCGGATCCAGGAGCTGCAGGAGGAGGCTGAGACCTTGGAGGAAGCCTACAGGAACTACCAGCAGAGGGCAGTGCGCTCCACCGTCTCACACATGCTTCCCCCAAGACCTGTTTCCCCACAAAGAGCACATCCTTCACATCTCCCTGACTCTCCTCTGAGGAAACAAGTCTCTCACCATTCACACACCCACACACACCACAAATCAAAGGTCACATACAGACCACTCTCTCCACACATTACCAGAACCCCCTCCTCTGCACCGTATGACAACGCACCACCTGCACAAGCAAGAGTGACCTTCCTTGAAGACCATGACCAACCCCAGTCCACAGTCTTCACACATCAAGGTCTCCATTCATTCACTGACCATCTGATTCCAAGAGACGGACACTCACAACATGCAAGCAGCCCTCCATCCAGACGCCTGTCCTCCACATCACACTCCTCCTCCTCCAGGAAAAAGCTTCAAAGAGAGACAGCAGAAGGTACCTTTAAAAGGCTTTACCCTTTTAAAAAACTTCAAAAGGGATTAGATGCATCAGCCTCTTTAAACTGTCAGGAAATAAAGAATGAAATCTGCAACCATATACTGCACATTTAACACTTATTACCTATTTCAATAATGTGTAAGGACATATAACCAGTGTGAACACTCAGTTACCTTTCCCTGTCAGCTTTTGGATTATAATCTCTATCCCATGTCTTTGCATCTGATAGTTGCGTGTCCGATGGCTTTCCCAGAGCTGTCGTTTGACAAACAGCTCCCTCGTGCCCCCCAGGACGAGGTGGCGACCTCAGGGGACTTTTCCTCAGAGCTTAGTCCACCTCGCAGTCCTCAGCTCAAGAGCACAGCACGAGACCAGTCCAGGTACCATCTGGCTTCGCTTTCCCAAGGACATTACAAGACTTCAATGACATTTTCAAATAGAGCTTGAGAATACTAATGTCCTTATTTCTGCCCCTGTTTCTGCCAGTCCACCAAAGCTGCACCCTGTGTTCTCCAGCTCGGAGTCTTCCCCACAGCCGGAGAAAATCAGCCTGGAAGATCTCACAGGGAATTTGTCAGGTACTCCACACTAGTCTTTGCTGTGTTGTTTCTGTTAATTATTAAAACTGTGGTTCAATACAATCCACTTGTGTTCATTTTAATCAATCACTGTAATGCATTAATTCATACAGAATCGTTGCATTCAACAGGAAACATTACATTCTAGTTTGTTTCACTGTCTGGAAGTACAATTTCAATTAATAATTCCCTTATTATTAATTAGCACCTGTTGTGCCCAAGGATTTTACTGTGTCCTGGGATTAACGGTAGGGATGTCACGATTTTAAGTCCAAAATCGAACATTTATCAAAATTAGCTTCGATCAAAATTTTAAAAAAGGATCAGAATAACAATACATTTTAACATAGGGCCTCAGCTTTGTACATTTTCAAAAAATATGGCAGTTATATCCCGCTTGGTACTATGCAGTCTGTCTTTCTAATGAAGAATTTGAAAATGATAATGTGAATCATAGTCGTCGGGGCATCAAACCAATGATGATATGAATCAAAACTAAGATAGTTTAACAAAATGGCACAGCCTTCAATTAAGAAAGACATTTGTGACCTTAGAACCAATTATAATCCAATTGTGGATGAGGAAAAATCCATGATGGAATTGAAGAAGAAGCCAAAAATATTTTCCAAGTTCATTATCATTAATTTAAACAAAACCGCAGAATCAAAATGGAGTATATCCGGTGTGGAGGTTTTGGATTTGAGAATGGCTGTTTTTTAATGAGTGTGTGACTGGCCTCCAAAGTGTCCTTTCAGTGGCCCTGCACAATGGTGAAGATGAAGGGCAGCTGATTATGTATTCTGTGTCGGTCCTCTGGCCCTTTTGCATTATGGTGGAGCATAAAAGATCTCTTTGTGCATGTCTCCCTCCAGAGCCCGGCCACATTCCAGAGCTTCTCCTGGACACTGCCGTCCCTCTCTCCGAGGAGGCCCCTGACGGCCCCGCTGTCCCCCGCCCACAGGACCTCCCAGTAGACCCGATAGACTCGCAGGGCCAGGCGGGTGAGTCGTTAGTCCCCCCCCTCCATTACTGATGCATAATCTTAGTTGACCCCAAATGACAAGAATGGCCACCTTCTACTGTACGCCATCAGTCTGACTGCATGAATCCATCATATTGTTTCTCCCTCATATTGAAGATGACAGATCCATGTCAATATGTATGTTTCATAGAGGCCCCAGAAGCCTCGGATAAATCTGCACGGGAAGAAGATGAAGAGGATGAGGAGAAAAGGTGGGAAAGAGAGCGAAAGGAAAGACTAGAGAAAAGGCAAAGAGAGCAAGAAGAAGCCAGAGAGAGGGAGCTGCAAGAACTTCAAAGACTGGAGAAAGAGATGGTAATGTTATCGTACATCTAATTCTACGAAAACGAAAAAAACAGCCTGGTGAACTGTACATTGAGTATTTATGTCTAACCAGCTTTTGCAAGAGACGGAGCAACCAGGGCACGAAAAAGAAGCAGAAGAAGCAACAGGAGTTGAGAAGGGAGCAGATGAAGAGCTGCAGCAGGATGCAGATGATGATGGAGACGAGCCTGAAGGTGAAAACCCACTGGAGAAATACATGAAGATGGTCCTGGAAGCCAGAGGGAAGCAGCATGCACAGGTGAGGCGCACGCACTTGTTGGAAACTTTGCTTTTGTGCCTCGATTATAGACGCTGCCGTGTGTGTTAACCCGAGTGTATGTATGTCGGGTTCAGAGCCCTGGAAGAGAAGAAGCAGGACATACAAGCCCAGAGGCCAAGAGCTCGTCTGAGGAGAAAGATGACAGGTGAGTGAAAAGAATCAACCAGACTTATGGCTTTACTTGAAGGAGAAGTTTTACCTGTACCTTATTTCTCCAGGTTTTTATGTGTAAGGGCGACACTTTTTTAAAATTGGTTTCAAATTGAGCGAAATTGCCGGCAATTGCGCACCTTAAATGTACTAAAAGTGCTCGTTTTTCCTACCGACAGACTCTGTTTGGTATGATTATTGTCTGCTGACATTATGGAAAGAGGGAGCAATTTTGTTCTAAAATCTTGCAAGACGTCATTTGTTGCCAAGAGGCCAGTGGAAACGTGAGAGAAAGTTGGTGAGAGGAGCACCGGGAAAAGTTTGCTGTGTTGTACAGAACGTGTAGCTTAGCTAAAGCTAAAAGACTTTAAATTACTTCAGTTTCAAATTCTGTGCTGGCACATATCTATTTTAACCAAAGCATAGGGATGAAGAGCTCCTTCAAGCTAAGGAGCGAAGAGGACTGAGGGAGAGAAAGGGACGACAGGCTGAACCAGCTGCTGTAAGGCCGTGAAGCTCGGGAGACTGACGGTGCTCCTGTGGGTGCTGTGACCCTACGCCCACTTAGGAAGAATGCCCGTGCTGTAAAGAGTGAGACCCCTTGATGCCCATTATTCAGATTTGAGAGTTTTTTTGTTCTTGAGCGGGAATTGGACAAAAATAAAGAATGTTGTATTTATATTTTGCGGCTCTCTCGCTCAATACTGTAACTATTTCAAAAGCTGAGTCACTGACACACAAAAACTAAAAACGATCAGATCCAGGTTGAAAAACACTGAAGTTCCCTTCCCAAGTTTTCTAATTCGAAAGCTATTGCTGGTACTGGAGGAAAGTTTAATAAATCTATAAGCTGACATAATCCTCTTCCAAAAACATTTAATTTCT
>CAFUXE010000117.1:362617-395900 GCA_903364295.1 Serranus cabrilla | reverse complement strand
CAAAGAAACTTATCCCTGTAACTCAACTAATAGAAATAAAAGATTACATGAGTAATTATATCAGCATTATGACAATTGCACATCAGAAACTGGTGCAATAATAGAAAATTAAGAACAAAAATTAAGTGGTTGTATCTTTAAAAAAAAAAAAATGTTTTCACACCCTAAGATCTGCAGGTTTCTCCATAGTACCAACGCACGTGGGACATAGTTACAATTGTTCCATAAGAATTTTCAAAATCAAGTAAATCTTGATCATAAAATACAATATATGATGAGATATAACAATAAACAAAATGAGCTAAAAAGCATCCGTGGAGGAGCAGAGAGCGCTCTGTGTTGGCAAGCTTCTTTTCATTTGCATCAATGAATATACATGGACCAAACCTTTTAAGATACTGAATACATTGACTATCGTTCTAATTATTGGCAGCGGTTCACATTTAGCAAGCAAGTTATTCTGATGGCATTATCCAGAGAGATTAAATACTGTGATACTGTGTAGAGGAGCTCCGGGTTGGCTGATTACAAAGCAGTGTCTCCTATAAATGACATTTCCATACATGTGGTCGGGTTATGAAACAATGGGCCCTGTCACAGAGAGTCTTTCCTACTAGTTGTTTAGACACTTTTTAATGTTGTTTTGGGTCTCTGTGGTCATTTAGTGTCTCTTTGCATTTGTTTTGTGTCACTTTGTTTTCGTCTTTTTTGAGTTTTTATTTTTTTTTTCTGTGGTTTTGCCTCTTTTTGTAGCAGTTTTGTGTCTCTTTGTGATTGTTTTTCCTCTCTTCATAGTCGTGAGTCTTTTCCTAGTTGTTAAGTCTCTTTGAGTGACATTTTGTGACATTTTTTTTCAGATACTTTGGGCCTGTGGTCTGTAGACCCGTTCATTAATCCATCCATGCACATACAGTGAAACTGTATTCCCAATTATGTTCCGTGGCTAAAAAATTTTCTCGGAATGTGGCTGTTTTTTGAAATGCGGTTTAACCTATTTGGTTAGGTTTCTGAAAAGTCAACAATGACTTAGTTTTCACACAAGACACAATCAGCAACCTGCACGGTGAAAGTCCGGGGTTTGTTTAATCTATTCGGCCTAACATCCTGGAAACGTTCTGGAAAAGACCCGGAAACGTATCTGTAATATGCCCCTAAAAACCTAATGGAGACTGCAGTTTGGTTGTATGGAAACCGGATTTTTAGGAGACAGAGCTGGATTCGGGTTTTCAAGGGGAGAAATGTTTGTTCCAGTTAAATTCTTCCATAAGCTCTAGTGCACATCTGAGGTAGTGTTAATGTAGGCCATGAATGTTCTGAGTTACCTTTAAGTTGCTATACGATGAAAATTAGAATCTAGGACCAATTATTAACACTGAGATTATCACAAAGATTAAGATGCATTTAAATACCACCACTTTGACAACAGAACTTGGTCCACATTAAATATTTTACCTCATACTGTGATGTGAGAGCAAAAACATCTGGTGACATGCCAAACTCTTATGTGAGCAAATTAGAATTTGATCATGCTATCTAGAAGTGACACACCCACTCTGAATGTAAGGCCTTTCATGTTATGTATCATTAATTTTTGATTGAAAAAAAAAAACCGAGCAAACAAATAAAATGTTAGATTCCCTTGTTGAAAACCGGCCACCACAGCTTAACAGAAAGACAGAGCAAGACTGTAAGAGAAAAATGTCATCGTTATGATGCGTTGTGTAAGAATAGTGCAATGTCTCAAGCTTCACCAGCGAAAAACTGGCTTTAAAAAGGGCGAGAGAAAATCAAACACTTAATCAGAAATCAAAACTGCTTTTTTTCCTTCAGGAAATTATAAAATAAAATAAAAAACAGCATAAATGAAATTCTAAGTAGCAGTTCCAAAACACTTGTTGGTGAGTTAGTGCAGAAAGCAACACTGATGCATTAGTGTGTTAGGAGCCTGGTTAGTACTGCACAGTGTCACGGCAGTTGGCAGGTTATTTTAGCTGAGCGTTGTCTTGGTCCAAAGGGGCCACAGTGGTCGGCTGCAGTGTGTGTTTACATGTGTGTGTGTGTGTGGATTGGGAGTGTGTAATATCCTTATGTGTATGAATTGAGGCATTCCTTTGAGCGTGAGGTGATGTCCTGCAGCTCCCGCTCTTCCTTCATTTTGATGTCTTGGTAGGCATGCATTTGACTGGCATCCTTAAGGTAGGCCCAGTTTGCTGAGAGAATCATGAGGAAGTGGATCTGGAAGAGAAGGGTGAGGTGGATGGCCGGTGAGCATGTCAAAGATGCAAAGCAAGCTACAGGAGTCAGAGCTACAGTATGTACATCACAGACGTACACAAACATAAAGTTAAGCTTTAAAATAAAAGACTTAACAGACAAGGGTGACAAAAGACATAACTGGAAAGGACTTATTGTAACATTAGTGTTACAATTATTACTATCTTGCTATGAAAAATACTACGGAAATGATATTTTGAAGCCGTGCGAATGAGAAGAAAAAGAGAGCAGCAGGTTGTGCATGCGAGTTTTGTGCAGCCGTGAAAGCTCGAGGTTAGTGCAAAGCATGAGATTTTGTGACCCTGATTTGTTCGCAGTTGTTACACTGCTGTAGGATTGGTAAGAAATAGACCAAGTAGGGATACTTTTGTAAACAAAGATTGTTTATTTTATATAGAAAGTAAAAGCTACAGTCTTCAAAAACTTAGGAGAAAATTAAATATATGAAATATGGAGTATAAGTAGCTATAAACAGATCAAAGAATCTGAAAAATGTAAGCATGCAGGCTCAGTGTTAAGATAAAAACAAATGGCTCTTTAATGGCACTTTGAGAAAGAATAAAAGGAAAAATAGGAAACATCAACTTCATGGCTGAGGCTATACCAGCATCAGCCCTCATAGAAAAAAAATACATTTACTCTACTCTAAAATAGGAGAATTTCTTTTTTTTTATTTATAAAATACATGAAATTAAAGTGAGGCTTAGGGCCCCTTGCAGAAGTAAACCCCTGGTACTGGCCTAACCCTTCAGTGTGCTGTGCTAGGTTTGTGCAGTTACTTTGAAATCTACAATAAACACAACTGGTCACCAGGATACTTATCAGAATAATACAGTTGATAAAAAGGTTTTTAGTTCAGTTTAGAATCTAGCTCGTGACAAAAGAAATAATACTGAATATTTTCTGTGTCATTGTTTCATGGGTTGGCACAAACATTTTAAGGCTAAGGAAAGAAATACGAGGACGAGGCCTCTGGAGCGACTTCTTTTACAGATGCATCGCTAGAATTCCTCCTCATCAAAACTGCTTATCTGGCAATTAAAAACATAAAGCCTGAGAACACCTTTAATATTTGTCATCAGATGTCTTCCTGGACTCAATTCAGAGCTCCATACTGTACATCTCTATTGGCCTGGTGCAATGTATATCTTGATAGTCTCATTTTCTTAATTAACAGTCTAACATTTATGCTCCACAGGTGCCTCAGGAGTTTGTGCACACATTTCAGCTGCAGTCAGCTGATGCTTGTCATGTTAAGCAAGGTGAGGTACTGCAAGCTAAATACTGCACTGGAATTGTAAAAGAATCAGAAATACTGCTTGTGTGCAGGTCAAAATCAAGCTGTACGAATATAAATAACACTGTTGTGGATTCCTAGCGGTGCACATTTCAATAAAATCTGATGGTGACAAGTTTCTAGAAGTGAGTGCGAAGAAAAGCAGAACAAACCAGCCAACTAAACACCACCCCAATCTGAAGACAACTCTCATCAGGTGTCCTCAGACAAGCAAGATCCCTGGATACCAAAATGCTAAAGGAAGCATACAGTCAGCTATTTACACTTCATGTGATTACTAATGGAGAGATTTTTCTTTCTATTCTCATGTTGTTGTTGTTGTTTTTTTTTAAAGATTATTTGTCAGTGGCAACTGTCTCTACCCACTCCAGCCCCGAAGGCTGTACCGTGCTCTTAAAACAGTTTAAAACTTAGTGCAGCAGTCTTCTCGACTCTTAAACTTCAAAACAGCAAAGTTATAAGTGGTAGCCATCATGTAGATCAGCTGGTGGAAGAGAACAGAAAAGGTTGTAAGAGAACATGCCGCTGACCTCCTCGCTGACAAGTTAGTAAAGTGACCAATCATTTTCCAGCAGTAAAAGAAAATAAAAAGTTAAGAGGGATAGTTCAGATTGATTGAAGTGGGGTTGCATGAGGTACTTATCCAATGTCAGTGTATTTCCTACAGTTGATGACAGGCAGGAATACTGACACAGAGGCTGAATAATGTACTGGTATGAAAGCAGGCAGCAGAAAAATCCATTTTATCAGCGTATCAGTGTATCAAGCTTACGCTAAATTTAGAATATTTTCACCACTTTACCTTGCTGTTACAGTCCTCTCTTCAAGCCCCCAGACTCCTTCAACATTAACACTAATTTTACTTTGCAGAGCATGAGAGTTGCTGGTCTACCAATGCCTCCATCGCTTAGTTTGTTTGCACTATTTAGTAACTTTGGTGTTTTTAAGGATAAGTTAGGATTTCACAAAGTCACGAAATAACACAAACAAACTAATTAATAGAAGCAGCAGTGGCCCAGTAACTCCTGTGTTCTGAGGTAAAATTACTGTTTTTGTTAATGGAGTCTGGTGACTTTGAAGAGAGCATATAACAGCTTCAATTCCCTGAAGGAAAGGGCTGTCTGACAGCAAGGTAAAGCAGTTAAAAATTCTAAACATATTGTACAATTAAACAGATTTTTTTTCTTGGTGGCTTCAATACATTTTGCTGCTGCTCCTGTCCACTGCCATACATTGCTCAGTTCCTATTGGTTTCTCCAAACTGACCACCATCTTCTGCACGTAGCACACTGAATATGGATAAATACATCATACAACCCCACTCCAAAAGATCTGAATTATTCCTTTAAGGAAAAAAAATTACAATTTGACAACATCCTACTTGTGATTTTGTGATTCAAACTCGTGATTGTGATTTTTTTTAAAATTGCACTCTTTTATGGCACACAAAGCAAGCCCAAACTGCACTCTCTTCCATCCATCCTAAAATGAGGACAGGGCCATGTGCATCTAAGCAGATGGTAAACAGCAAATGGAATCGGAGCGGAGGGAAAATCTTCCTCGGTCTTGGTTACATAAACCACATGGGAATGAGAAGAGGAGCACTTGACACATGATCTGCCGATACAAACCGTGCAAAGATGGACTAAAGGGAGAGGATGGAGAGATCGGAGGAGAGCTTACCAGAGCGATCACGGTGGCTCCTGCTCCGGCGCACGCTACGATGTACAGGTGATAAGACAGGTAGAACTGGAAAAAGAGGATAAACCGTGGTTATTATTCAGTTCAGATGCCGGGCTCCTCGGCTCCTCCTCTGCTGGAAAACAACCTCTTACCTCACTGGTGTTGCAGATGTCACCTAGCGTGGATCCGCAGGCCTTTCCTGGTGTGGCGTTCCAGGGGATAATTCCTGTAGCAGTCAAATTCATAAGGTTTTAATGTACACTTAAATTCAGGGAACTTTGAACGCCTTTTCAGTTCCTGCTGAGTGAAAACGGTTTCCCTCCAGATGTGTTGTTTTTCAGTCTGTGGGATTTGTTCCTTCATGTGTTGAGAAATTTTAAAAATACATCGTCACAAAGCTAAAAACAGGGCTGTTCCTCATGAAGATTTTACTTTTTTAGAGATATGTACACAGAGAGGAAACTCAGAGGAAAATGAAAAATGCAGATGTAGTTTTAGAATTAATTTATTATTTAGACCAGGGATCAAGACCCCAATGTGATGAGAAAAAGTTTTTTCCATAAAATCATGTCTTTACAATTAAATTACTTTGCTTTGTTTTTTATTTATAAATTTCCGGAAAATGTAACCTCTTTTGGCCTTTCAAAAATGATTATTATAAAAAAGAATTAGTTATGTACTGATTTAACTATCACAATCAGAAGACACCCCTTAATATAATATTAAGAGTCATATGTTTGTTCTTAGCCACTGCACTGTGTACACTAATAAAACCAGACTCATCATCGGACGACGTGCTGTTCTCTCACCGTACTGACGAACATCCACACAGATAGAGTCGATGTTGGTGAGGTTGGCCATGGGGGACCTCATGGTGGCACAGGTAGACCACATGTTGTAGAACAGGAAGACGGGCACGGCGGAGAAGCCGAACACACCGAGCCAGGCCACGCCCAGAATGTACGTGAGGAAGACAAACTGAGGACGCAGAGATGAAGCAATGTTAGCATCATCAGGCAACAATGACACTAAACCAGTTGTAAAATGATAACAATTCATCATCTTCATCTCTGTGTGTATTTAATACGTTAACCACATGGTATTGACTTTTGTTCGAGCCCTCTGTGTTTATAAATCCACAGCAGTGTGGTTGTATAACATACCATTCCACTGATGCAGCGTCCGCAGATGGTGGTCTTGAACTCGCTGTGCAGTTCCTTGACGGCGCTGGTCGTGTAGAAGCCCTCAGCCAGCAGAATGATCCCATACAGGAAGAAAAATGAGGCAATGCCATAGATGACATACTGCATCAGCTGTATTCTGTTAGAGAGCAATGTCACACGTAAGCTTAGCCGTGCCCGTAAACCTGCAACAGGTTAAAAACAGAGTAATCCAGCAATAACATGCTTTTAGCCTCCAAGCTAACACCTGGAGAGCTCCACGAATAATGTGAGGCAGAGTAACAGCATGACGCACCAGCCCGGTGTGGAAAATAGCTGCTTACAATCACCTATAATCCTTTTTGCATGCATTCAATATTTAAAACATGAGTAACCTGTTCTGGCTGATTAATCATTTACAGGTGGATATGATTCAGATTGTGATCCGGCTTCCAAAAGACGTGAGGAGAGATGCTAAGCCCAAATGTGGAGATAACAGGTGATGCATGTCTCGGGAAATCATCTGCCAAGAGACGGTCTGCCTCTGTAGACAGCTTAAATTAAACAGCGCACTCCAAATCCACGCCAACATAAAACATATGTGCAGTCCTGCCTCTTGTCATCCCTCTTTTATTGTCTCGACTAATGGATGCACTGTAGAAAACAGAGGTCCATATTAGGACTGTTCTCCAGGATAAGGTGAACGTGGGAGACGATGTCGGCTAAAAATAGGCTACATAAAGTTATCCTCATTAAAAGTGAAATCTATCTTACTTTTAGGCCTTTCTTTATTGTGATAGTTATCCAAGAGGACATTTTCACTGTGAGCTTTTTGGATAATGGGTCCTTTTTGGTCAGTAAACGCACAATGTGTAATTTACTGCTACTAGGGGTCTCTCAATCAAACAATAACTAAAGACAATGAGAGATCATGGGTATGGTTGTCTTAACCAGTGCTGTCAATCAGTTTTTCAGGTTAGGATTCCTTTTGTGTTTGTCATTGAGGAGGTTTTTCAATAAGAGACAAATTATTTAAAACACTGAATGAAGCAGTTCCATGTTAAAAATCAGTGTTTCTCTGAGGACGTCTCGGCTCTAACATCTGCTCAGCTTGTTTTCTGATAACTTAAGATCCAGACAGTCTGGAGGATTTGATCAGGAGCTGAATTATGCACAGAGGTCTGCTCGACTCCAAAACAAATGGACCATTTGATTAAAATCGCAAAAAAAAACAAAAACACTGAATAAAGCAGTTTGTCGTTAAAAATCAGTGCATCTCCCTGGATGTCCTGAAGGACCTGGGAGCCAAGCTGTCCAGATGTTTGCTGAACTTGTTTCTCTGATCCAAATGTCTAATAACATCAATATTGTGTATTAAAACCTGATAAAAAGTACATTTATGACAGCTTCTGGCAGACAACCACAACGCTGA
Organism: Serranus cabrilla; assembly: GCA_903364295.1. NCBI lineage: Eukaryota > Metazoa > Chordata > Actinopteri > Perciformes > Serranidae > Serranus > Serranus cabrilla. The sequence goes on along the minus strand of CAFUXE010000117.1, from coordinate 388,054 downwards.
TACATGCTCAAAATGGACATGACGCCATTGAAGGGCGACCAAATAAAGCTGACCTTTACCTTCATTAGACTACATTTTTCTCTATGACTGAAAATCAGAGGCAACATTTGTGATAAAGTACACAACTCTTTGTAATTTCAACGTGGAAAAGTTACACATCACACCTTTAAAGACACAATATTTTGTGACACTGGCAGGTGCTGCACATTCATACAATATGAAATCACTTACACGTCCGTCAGCATGGCGTGGTCACTGGTGACCCGGGAGAAGTGGGTTTCCAGGATAGTCACGGTGCCAGTGAGAGCCACATGGCCACATCCACAGAACAGGGCAACGCCAGAGAAGCACAGGATTGTAGCCACCAGTGACGCATACGGCACCCCGCCTAAACATTTGATGCAGCACTCAAAGCAACCTGTAGGAAAGAAGAAAAACAAGCTGGGTCAGCGACAAGTGGCATTTAATATCATGGGCGCCAAATTGTTTTACTTTAAAAGGCAATTTAATAAATTCTGTGTCAATATCAGCTCCAAAGTCCATTTAAATGGACTGAGTTTCACTTGTAAGACAGGAAATGACCTCAGAGGAATGAAGCATAATATTAATATTCACATGAGTCATCTATTCATAGGGTAAGCCATTCCCAGCACACCCTGGACAGCTCACCAGTCTATCACAGGCCATATGAATCATTTTTAACTCAAAACACCAATTTGCATCTCTGCATCTGTATCTGAAGAACAAAGGAACTGACACAGACGGAGCAGACTGTTTCAAAATAGGTTTCAGAAAATTTGCCTGTGGTCATGCTTGATGCAGCGTGCTTCCTTTCAAGACTTCTGCAATGTGAAGCACCAGCGGAAACAGGCCAGTTTGCTGTGTGAGACTGAGGTTTTTACGGTCTACTCTGCCTTCAAAGCTTCATCTGACGATTCATCACTACACTTAAAGAGCACTAATGGCCATCCAGCAGGTCAGAGCAATGGGTGTCAGCCAGGCTGTAATGGAAATCAATGGTAACTCACAATGAGGGAATGAAGTGACCCAGATGGATCTGCCTCATTCAATGTGTCCGTATGCCTTGTGAAATCGAGCCAGTCACCACAATGTGCTATCTGTGGATGCATGCAAACAAACCCCAGTGTGCTTCCAATCAGATCCACATGTGTCTGACAGGATGTTGTTGAGTCATAGGACATCCAGGGCAATGGATGTTTATGCTTTTAAGCTCTCACCAATCTAATGTCACACGGCAACTAAAGTATTTAAAGCTGCTATAATCAATATTTTCACATTCACAACGGATCAAATGGCTTGTGTTTGTGTGTCATTGTGAAGACAAGTCTTCAGACAAACGGCACAAACTCTGCGGTTCCCCTCAGTTCTATGAACTATTGTAGCCTCTTTTAGCTCTTTGTTTTGGTTTTTGCAAGGTTTTCAATAGCAGGTTGCCAAGTAAAAAAACAGTTTGGATAATCCTTTGGTAAACTACCTATCAAGCATCAAGCAGTGCAACTGACGAAGTTGGCAACTAGCTGGTGAACATATAGAGCATCTATGTGCTAAAGTGCGACAGATTCCTCTCAGGAGTTGGTGGAGACCAAAACGGAGATAAGCCCTTTTTCAAACATGCACAACATGCTGAAACAGTTGGACCGGACATTAGGAAGACTTTACTCCGTCAGTCCCCTTGTAAAATGTCTCTGTAAAGTCCAACTGAGTCCATGTGTGGATAAAGGGGGTCACTGTCCGGAGTAATGACAGCACGAGTGTATGTGTTGGTGATGTTTCATTATGTGAGTGGCATAAAACCAGAAGAAAACAAATCAGAACGAGGATAATTTATACAAAGACTCCAACAAAAACATTAACTGGAGAAAAAACAAGATCAGGACATTTAAATTGTCAGGAAAATTCAAGGAACAGAAAAAGACACATGTTCTGCATCTTATGGATGTATAAATGAGCAATGGTTTGGTTACAAGTTCACCACGTTTAAAAAGTCCTGCATAAAACTTCATATTGTTCTGGCTGTAAAAGAACTGCCCTAACCTTCTCCAAACAGATCAGATAAATGTATCACTATCCAAGCACAGCCTATGATATAGAAACAAGACAATTAAATGATAATGTAGTGGAAACTATCAGATAAAATTTAGAAAAAAAACAGTGCATTTTGTTCCAAAAGAGAACAATGTGTGCATTTGCATAATTAACGATGTTATGATCTTGTCTGTTAATTCTGTAATTTCAAATAATCGGGCGAGTTGAAGCTAATAAATGATATACTGAAGGCTTTCCTTGAACTGTCACATTCACCCAACAGTTCTCTTATCTCTGCTCTTTCTTCTATGTAGTAGGAAACAGAAGAAAAATAATAATTGGCAAGCTGCAGAGCTTATCTCAACACAACTTTTGTCTTTTTCCTTGAAGAAAAACCAACCAGAATAATTGTCTACTCGCTTGCCTCTTCCATAAGACGAGAATCCTGAAAGTTCATCAGTGTTTGTGTTCTTTACCCTGAAAAAAGGAAATTAAAGCAGATATACTGCTGCTGGGCCAATACTTCTGCTCTCAGACGCTTCGTCCTGACTGTTTGTGTAGTACAGGGAGATAAAAACATTTTTGTCCCATGGTCGGTGAATAGGAGTTGCCATGGCAGCATGTTAACCACAACTCAATGAGTGTGCCCACAGCAGAGTCGCTAACTTCTACCGCAGCCCACATTTCTCTGATGAGCATGTCGGGGGAGGGAGAGTGGGCTGCTGGGAGTCAGAGTGCGGGGCTCCACAGGATATTGAGCCCAGCTGCAATGTAAATACAGTTCATTTAAAAGGAAGAGCTGGATGTCACTGTCAGGTAGGTCTGATCCAGCAGCAGACTGTATCTTTACTAGAAATCTCTCACGGTTCACCCTCCTGAAGAAAACACATAAGAAAGTAAACCTCTATTCCCATATCTGGAGCGTTAAATGTGCTGAGAGACGGACGCAGTCACAACAGTCACAGTTGTTTATTTTAATTTGATTTTAATAAATTGTGACACGTCATGGATGAAAATCAGCATGACTGCCCAAGTCATTAAGTGTCTGTTTATCTTCAAACCCTGCCTTGAAATGCGTCACTATTCCCATTAGATCAACTGTCTAAAAGTTAGTCGCACGGTGCTGGATGCCATGATATCATCATGACAGCCAGTCGGCCTGGATCGCCTGAATTTCACCGGATCTAATAAGAGAAAATATAGACAGCCTACAGGTATAAGAAACAAAACTGTCTTCCAGGCAGTCTATGCATGAAATGCTTTAAAATGTCACACTGACTGTGCACCCTCCTCCCCTGCAGCCTGTCAGGGAGAAGGTCAGACTGATGTGTTTGCACGCTTGTCTAACTTGGAGCACTTAGAGAGAGAAAACATACATTACGTTTGAAAGCCACCAATCGGATCAATAAGCCATCTGTTTGATTAGTGTCCATTCCACAGGAGTGGTTTGCTTTGAAGCACCCATCCATCCAGACAGAGTATTAGTCAGACAGCTCTCTCTCCCGGTGGATAAACCTTGTGTCTCTTACTGCTTGTTATTCTTAATAACACAATAAATCCAAGGTGGTGTTTTCACATCTGGACTGGACATGTTGGCAGGTTAGTGTAACTCTGTTCTGGCTGACTGAGAAAACACTGGCACACGGACAGACCTACTGATGAGGTTCGACTATTAGCAGCCTCAGGAACAGCACTCTGTTCACAAAGGGCCTCTGTTAGAGCTCCAGTCTCGGTATTAGACATCAGGGGAAGCAGAAGTGACATCAAAGCCCAACACCACTTTCCTGCACAGAGCACCACGGGGACAGTAGTCAGACTGGAGCAAAGTCAGTCTCATTCAGTCAAAGGCTTCAAAGCAGAGGTGGGATTTTGATGTAATGCAGAGTCTGTGAGATATTTCACGGATCCTTATCATTAAATCGGGCTACTTTATAGAAGGAATCGTGTCGCAGAATCAGTTCTTTACACCGGTTTCATTTTTTCTCTCTCATCTTTTTGATTTTCTTACGTTTTAAAGAGACAGTTTGGATTTTTTTTAAAGTGGGCTTGTATGAGTTACTGATCCATAGTTAATGTATTCCCTACAGCATATGGCGGTCAGCACGCCTCTAGTTTGGAGAAGCAGGCATGGAAAATAAGTAATGTTCTGCTGTGGAAGGGGGCAGCAGCCAAGCCACCTAAAAAAATCAATAAGTTAAAGTGTCACCTGGTCTGGCAAGTGGAACAGGAATCTATTTGCCCAAAGTCAAATTTTACTGAGCAGTTATCAAAGAACAACATGAGTAAAGTCAGTTGTCATGTTTAATTAAATGTATTTATTTAAGTTATTAAGTATTTAGCTTGTAAATTAATCAGAACAAGGACACAGTGTGTCATAGATGCAAAGCAACCATTATTTTGCTCTTCTTTTGGCACTTCAGCAACATTTATTGGAAACATGATTTGAAAAATAACCCTTTTTTAACCATCTTGCTCACAAACTTGCAGCAACTTTTTCCACATCCTCTAAACTAAACTTCTATTTCCAGGATATTTCAAATGCCTCAACTCATAAAACTCACTGCAAAAAAAAAAAAAAAATCTTGAAATCAAACATCTTTAATCAGATGTACTTTTCTTTTTCAGCATAATTCATTTACCTTTCATTCATTCACATTACGCAGTCTAGACTAATAGGTAACATAAAATTTCATGGAGGATGTTGTAATGTGTATTTGAGAGCTATAAGGTAGACAGCCAGTAAATCAGTAAATCTACCACCCCACAAAGTACAGACTGTTTCCTCTCAGTGTACTGTGTGGGATTTCATTGCATACAGGATATTGCGGGACAGACTTTAGCTCACATCACCCTCCTCCACAGGGGATAACAGTAGGAGCTGGTGACTCTCTCAACAACAAGCTTGTACTAAACGGATCCTGCTGGCTTGTTCTGAGCGCACACAGAAATGAAAATCACGTTGGGCCTTTTCCCTCTGATGACTTTCACATGCTCCTGACGAATACTCCTGGTTAGACCTTCAACCACTTCAAGACTCTCCAGCTCATCGCTACAGTACATGAATGAGAATGAAAAATGGAGTGAGACAGAGAGACAAGTTAGCGACTGTTTGTAATGACAATGTCAGGCCTTGGGCAGAGGATACGTTTGCCACATCGGGATCACGAGGACAGAGGGGGAAAAAAGAAGCTTGTGTGAGAAAAAGAGGAGTGTGTGTGTGTGTGTATTACATTGTGTGAGAGAGACAGAAAAACGAGAGACAGACAGAGAGTCCAAGAAGCCCTGATACAAAGAGCCAGTGTGTGCAGCCCTAGACTGTCCATCACACTGGACTCTCAGGGGCCATTCAGAATGGCAGTGAACCACGGTCCCTCTCTTCCGGCCTACAGGCTTGAGGCCCAGGACAAGCCCACCGCTGAGCTCCATCCTGTGTGCCCCTCCAGCGCTGCAGAGCTCAGCCACAATGGGCCAGAGCAGCCACTTCACACTCCAGGAGGATCCTGTTTGTCAAAGCAGCTCAAATCATCCAGTGTGTGAATGAGATGGCTCATTAAGGCCGAGCATTGGACAGACAAACAGACACAGCCAGGCAGACTGACCAGGAGAAGGAGGGTGCATCTAATGTCAATAAGCATAATGCTGGATTACAAAGTGGGCCCCAGACTTCCAGTCCCCCCCAAAACCCTGTGTTTTTTTCTTGTATTGGACACTTTATGGCTTTATTTGACAGCCAACAGCAGAAGAGAGAAAGGGGGAGTGACATGCAGCAAAGATCCTGCGGTTTATGTTTGATGCTCTAACCCCCAGACCACCAGGGTGCCCTTTTTCTGGTAATTTGTTTGTATCTTACATCTTCAAAAGACAATATCAGCTGCATCCTGCATTATTTTATCATTTGTATAATTGTTTTCATTGACCACAAGGGGGCAATTCCACTGGTTGCAAAAAGACGTCCTATTGTATGGAAGTCTATGAGAAAATGATGCTACTTCTCATTTGACTTATTACCTCAGGAAACATTTTCCTAATGAGTTTATGTTCTCAGCTGCTATGGTCCTTTTGTATAAAAAAAATAAAATTCTAAATCAAGATGGTGACCGGTAATGGGAGAAATGGAAGTCCACAAACCAATGGGTGACGTCAGCAACAAAACATCTTATTATATATCTCCATGCTCCAGACAATGAATCAATGAATCCATAAAACAACTGGTAGATTAATCACTAATGAAAACAATCATTAGCAGCAGTCCTAATAAGAGGACTTGATAACCAGTACCAGTTGTTGCATGGTTGCAGTGTGCACCGTACTGGTGGCTACAGGGGCCAACAGGGGCCCCAACCATAACAAATGTTTGCCCCAATGTCTCAAAACAGGTTAATCCATCCAGCATCAGCACCTTGTGTTTGCACCCACACTCATCACACTAACCCCTGCAGCTGGCTCAGCTTCATCACCTCCCTCCATCCTTCAGCAACACGCATCACGTGCACACAGGCTGTCAACACCGCAAAGCTGAAATCTTCCAACAGCTGGGGCCCTCAGTGGAAGGTGGAAAAATGTCTAAACTCGCCTCTGATTACACAGAGAAACACACACTGGATGTGATCAAGTGAGGATAAGACATTTTTAAGAAAAAATGTTTAATTTGATGTCCCGAGCAGACACAAACACAAACATGGACACACCTACACCTAGGGAAAAAACAAGTCACTTAAGAAAAACATATGGAGGCACCACATAATCATATGTACATAGTAAAAATACGCTTATATTTACAAATAAATCCTGCTCACACAAATAAACATAAGACATTGCAACTTTTCCATCCAGCCCCGAACAACTAATTGGCTTCCAGCTCCGACAAAAACACCATCCAGTTTTAATCTAGCATCGAGCCTCATTGCTAACAGATGTGTCTGTTTACAGCTAATGTTAAGTATTGTTGTTTGTTGCTTCATTGGGGCGAGCTGCCAAAGCACCATTTATGAGAAACAGTCTCATTTTCCACACTCCCCACTTTGAGAGGAGACTTAAAAATGCCATAATGGCTATAATGGCCATTCTCGAGGGACGTTGGAGATCAGAGCCTGCCAATTCGTCAAAAAGTGGTCTCACTGTTTACTTATCTAACAAGGGAAAGCTATACTCTGACTGCTAATAGCTGTTGACTGCAGCTCAGCCATGGCTGTGTGTGAAGGGAGCTGAGGGAGATGTGTGGATGAACTCGGTGACAATAAAAGGCAATGGTGGCCGTAATGGCTCATAAATCGCATGTCTGGGTTAAACAGAGGAGTAAATTTGTGAACATGAGTGGTGTGATGTGTGAGGAGATGATGGGAAAGTCAACTCTTTTTATAAGCCAATATCACACACACACATTAGAGGTTCCCGTAATCACATTTCAGAGGGGCCGATGTCATGCCCGCACTGTAGACACACCCCTGCTCTCAGGGTCTTTAGAATAGATGCAGTGAGTCGATAAATGGCCAGAACAAGTCATTCATCATCAGGCAAAAACAGGGCTGCTTTTCTCAGTTTTATATCACAATAAATTCAGTGTGTTTCACACTTCAAATCCATCTATCTGTCCATTCGCTTTAACCACTTATCTGAACTCAGGTCGCTGGGGGATGGAGCTGATTCCAGCTGTCACCTGACCACTGCATACAACCATTCACACCCTCGTTCACTCCTATGGGCAATTTGGAATCACTGATTAAACCTAAGCAGTCCGATTCATCAATATATGGAACTTTACTTGTGGTGCTCAAAGTGGGAGGCAGAAACACATTTTAAAAAACTTAACAGAAATGTCTTTTTCCAGAGAAAGCATGACCTAGTTACTCCACAAGATAATCCACAGATCTTGTTGTGAGCACTTTCATGTAGAAACTACACGAGAGAGAAAATAGTCCCTTTATTTTGGCACTTTAAATACCACGAGCCGAGTGTCCTGTAGTTATACGATATTCAAAATATCTCCACAACTCACACCAAAGAATCTGGACTGATGACACAACAGGTAAGAGGAAAAATAGAAAAAATAACTATTTTGATTTGAGGTTGAAACTGGACCCTGGAAAGCTAAAATGGGCATTTCCCCTGATTTTCTGACATCAAAACAAAGTCAGACAACAATCTTCAGTTACAGCCCTAAAAACATGTGGATGCTCCTGAGCTTGTTATCAAAGGTGAAATGATTGTTAGATATTTCATGATGCACGAGTTGTACAAACTTGGATATTTTTAAATATCATAAAAAAAGAGAGATCTCAAAGTTAAAGACTTCTTTTAGAGAATATCACACGATTAAGTCTTTCTTGGGAAAAGTGTTTTTCTCAATGTACAATATTTTACCTGGAAAAGCACAATAGAAAAGAAATCCTGATTCCTAAAGGAAGGGGGTGAGCAAGTTAATGACTTTCTCTCTCCTCAGTGTACACACTCCTCACGGCCGTCTATTTCTGAGATGGGTAATGTCTGCTTCATTTATCTTTGTCCTTGCCAGCCCCTCATCCACCTCATTAATCATCAGCCCCCCTCCCATGAAAGAACAACTCAAACGCACCCTGAGGTTTGATTGATCTGCTGTTGATTCTGCAACAGGCTCATTGTCCTTAAAAAGTACAACTAGCATGATGATGATGACCGGCGGCAACACAGCATCCCTGCTGCTGCTGCAGGAGCGAGGTCGGCTGAAAACACTCCACATACATGAACTAATTACATCCTGAAGCAAGCGCAAGCAAAACACTGCAGAAAATAAACACGCTGGAAGCATGACAGAGGGAGTGATGCACCATCAGCAACTGGAATATCAACAATTATGAGCAGACAAACACTACAACATGGATGCTGTGCTGACATTTAAAAGTCCCTGCTGAGCAAAATCCACCCAACTATTGTGCAGAGTGAAACCAAGCAGGCTGGAGTAGGTTAAAGCCCCAGTAAACACAGCAGTGAAAAGAACTGAACCGGCTCTTTGTGAGTGCTCATTGGTACCTCTTTTGTCCAGCCTCTGGTCTTGGTTTTCTTCTGATGGAGTTTCCATGGTTGTTTTTCTCCCATCCAACAAAAATGCTTCCTTTCAGCAAATTCTCTCTTCCTTTCTCCCCTTTACTCTCTCCTCTCTCGCTCCCTCTTTCGCTCCCTCTCCTTTTTTACGCACGTTTCTGCTCTCTCTCTCTCACTCTCTCTCTTTTGGTCTCTCCTCTTTCCGTCTTGTCCTGCCTCACGAAGGCACCGTTTCACTGTACATCACAGGTCCTTTGCAAAAAAGGTCTTGCCAGAAGAGATGTTGTCGTTATGTCACTTTAAAATCCGTTATACACACAAAATATGCATCTACTCTGCTGTTTTGAAAATTAATTAGCGTTCTAATGACACACAAATCCTGGTCCGAGCACTGAACACACACCCTCCTCCAGAAACTGAAGTACACTATAAAACCCTGAATAACAATCCAATGAGAACAGGCTTATTATATGAGAGAGGGTGCAGATGGGTGAGTAGGGACCCTTACTTTGGGCTGTACAGGCTTATAGGCACACAAACCTCTCTCTATTTCACATCCTAACACAGTTCAAGAAAGGGGGAGTGTGTGTGCATGCATTTTTAGTGTGCGGTGTGGCTGGGGGGGGTGGGCCCTTCATCTTCTGATTGGCACCATATGCCCTCTGCTCCTGCAGCATACATTAGCAACCTCTGACCGCTGTCTTCCCTCCATCTGTTGGCTTCTACCTCACATAAAAAGGACACAGGAAAGCAAGGCGAACCTACATTTCCTAAACAAGGACACAGAGCGTCCTCTGGGCTGATAAAAACATCAGAGGAAACAGCATGTGCAAAATGGGAGATCCAGAGAATAATAATGGGAGAAACATGAAGAATCCAAAGCTGATAAATAAGAGGACGATACAGTGAGAAACAACTTGTTAGAAATAACAGAGAGACGAGCGGAGAAACAGACAGCGAGGGAGACAGGGAAGAAGATCTTGGCGGCGTTTGTTTGGCAACAACAGGCCGAGGAGCCCCAGGGGCATGCTAATGAGAGAAAGGCCTTTCAGCAGTGGGGGGAGAGCCCTGCTGGAGCAGAGCTGGAGTGGGGTCTTCTCACGGATACCAGACCTCAGAGAGGAGGGGGGGGATCAGCAGGGGAGGGGAGCCTCAGGGGTCAGGGAAGTGAACTTAGCGGGGATCCCACAACAACAAATGCCGCACTAATCTTCTAGCTTTTTCACCATCGGCCCTGTAAAGCGCCAGGAGAGCTGACATCCTTGTGAAGTGAGGAATGGAAACTCCAGCCCATATGTAGAGGCGATCTTTAAGTGCAGCTGATTTTGAGGTACCTGGGCTCGCCTTTCCTCGTTAATTGTACCAAAGAGCTGATGTGAAGCTTCAAAAGAAAAGCAGTAACACAAGACTTACTGTCACACGCAACAGCAGATCCAAGTTACTGATTACAACAAGCATGGGACCCATCTGCAGCCTCTTGAAAGCACAACAAAATATTTCAGTTTATTGCACACATGCAAAACAAAATTTAAAGCATGTGATCAGTATTCGATTCTGCTATAAATAAGCATGTGCTTTTGATTGGAAATAATGATAAATGTAGCAATTAAAATGAATGGGTTTTGGCTTAGAGATTGAGCTGGGGGGGAAATAACAAGGCAGAAAATAAATATGTTGCTTCTGATTGCATGTGAAGTGACATAGATTTGCCAGTTTGATAAAGTTAAAAAAAGTGCTCTTTAAGAGAAGTAATGTTATGCACAGACGTGGGTAAAAACGAAAGTGTGAGTAAAGGTGTAAAACTCACAGTATTCACTCGCTTCCTCTAAAGGCGAATGAGGAAGTCTGTTTTTAAAGTGAGTCTGAAAGTTATTCACAGCCTCCACTTTGGCCTCAGCCCTGGTTTCAGTCAGAGACACTTACGTCGGGTAAAGACATTTACAGCAAATGGTTATAACTTTTGGTGTAAAAGGGTTTTTTATATGAGGAGCTGTCATAGAGTCGCAGCAGCAACTAAAGTTTTATAAGGAGAACTAATCCCCCCTTTGGGTGGTGGTTAGAGGTGAAGGTATCAGCAGAGGAATTGTGGGAGTTGTCAGGTTATTAAGGCCATACTGAACAGTACAGCTGCATTAATATAATCTAAGGATCCAAAGCACCAAATTATGTCTACTATATCTCTTTATCATAAATACTTCAAAAACGATGCAAATTTACTGTTATATTCTTCAAACCTATAGAGCATTCAGACCTCTACCAAGGCAAGCCCTAACTTACAATGTTAACAATTTGAGGGTGTGTTCATGTGAATTTTTCCAGCCAGGAACTTGTTTTTCCGATTATTCGGACATCACATCAATGCAGCACAAATGCACGCAAGAGGAAATAATTTGTGTATTTGCCTGTGATTTGGATCTGCTCCAAAGCTGAATTACATTTTCCTTGGCTCATGCTACATCCTTCCACAAATTTGATGAAAATCAGGCCAAAGTTTTCTCTGTAATCCTACTGACAGATTGACAAACCAAGACAAAATACTCTTTGAGTATCTTGTATTAGAGCTATCTAAATCTTATCGATTAATATTATTATAAAAAGTTGTCAACCGTAGCTTGAAATGACTTAATCTCTATAATATACCAATCAGTATCAATAATACGCTGCTATAATGTCAAATAATGTGACTCCTGCTGCGGGATATTATTAGTATCTATAGTAATGTTATTCAGTAACAAGGCGACTGTGGATTCAGCTGCATTTTGTCAAATTTTTATGGAGCAGATGAAAATCCAACATTAGTTTTAAGTTGTTTTTCAGCCACCTGAGGAATATATAGTTCGCTCTGTTGTGAAGGCTTTAGGTCAGCAGGATGGGGGGTCTGGTCAGGACACAGAGGCAGGCGGCTTTGGTTTCGTAGAATTATACTGAAGTCACAAGTATTTTCTGTTTTGGTCTCTCAACTCCTGAGGAAAATATCCTGTTCTTAAGTGGTTTAATGTTCGACTTTCTGGGCAGGTAGTGTATCATGTGTGTTTACTTTTGCTACAAACAGCTGCCTGCTGCTGGAAACTGGGTTGATTCTGAGAAGAGAAACCAAACAACACAGTAACTGCACTGGCCTTAAATCAAAAACAATGAGCTAAAAAAAGAAGCCTGCGTGATAATTCTCTGTGGGTTCATCCCAGCGAGCATTGCATGTAATCGTGATTTATTGACGAAATCATTTAATGACAAAGTCTTTCGCAAAGTGGTTCCAAATGAATGAAGCAACAAAGATATTGTTAGACGCATAAAGAGCAACAGACTGATTGGAGCTTTACCAAAAACACAGTGAAAGGCCGAGTGGCTGTGGGAATAATCATGTGAACGTAGGAGGCGAAGCCTGAGAGCTGCGTGCTCGGCTCCAGTGTTGAGACAGCGCCACTCCCCTACTTCAGGACACAATCTGAATGATGATGAAGCTCATACAAATGGAGGAGGCTTCATTGTGGGTCAACCTTTCACGCTGTGAGACTGGGGGCCCTGAATGCTCCTCAGTGTTCAGTCACCCGTGAAGACCTGCACCCTGCTTGGCTCACACCGAGGAAGGAGTTCTCAGGGATGCAGGCCTGTGCTCAGGCTGAGGGCCACTTACCAACACTGATGATGGCCTGAGAAAGCAGGACAGATCAAACCATGTGAGGTTTGACTGTGAAAACCAAAGTCGGCTGAAAACGAGACGGAGCCAAAACAAGAGAGCAAACTCAGAATATCCCTGAATATTTTGCTGCTCTCGTGGAAAAAGCTCCCTTTCTTGGAAACAAAGATTTGTCCAAACACTGTTTTGGAAATATGTAACAGTCAGTGAAAATCGCTCTGTGGTGGCATTACTGTCCCAGATTTAAATGCAGGTCGCCCTCACAGGTCAGTCTGCTCTGTATGTCTGCCTTCATGATTGGCGTGCTGCAACCAAGTCATTGATTGGTTTACAAAAGCAGCGCACTACAAACCCATTATACAGATCCATTCACTTGTTCTGCTGACCCCATTTTCCTCTGCGAGTCTACAGAATAACAAAAAGCATTAAAACTTTGTATGTTTGTTCAAGCATTCAGAATATGATTTGTTATAAAAGTCAAACCTTGTAAGAACATCTTAATCCAACCAACACGAACCATTGAGTTGTATTCCTATTTCCTAAGAAAAGAAATCATCTCTGCAAGGGGAAAAAATGAATATACCAACTGTCCTCATCCATTATAGTAAAATATGTGGACTGTGAGAGGGAAAAACCGCAGTAGGCTGACTTATAATGATCCATGCGCTTCCTTTTGGCACTGTCGGAAAGCTATAAACTAAAGAAATACCTTTCTCTAGTATCACTATGTGCATGGTTGGAAAATTTAAATACAGGAGAGCAGACTGAAGGTATTTACATTTTTAATGGTATCATACTTTAATGGAGGCTTTTTACCCTTTATACTTCAATGATGCATCTCTTTTATTGCACAGTTCAAAAGGAAAAGTGGACTAATGTATGCAACTCCACCTATTCTTCTTCATACTTGTCATATCTTGGCAACTACATTGCCCACAATGCCACTTGACCGCCAACAGTTCAGTCACAGATTGGAAGTGTTATTCTAGTAGCTGCTCCAGTAGCATATAAAGTATAGATGGATAGCAGACTACAGAGGTTGGCACATTCAGATTCTTTTCATTTCCAAACTTCAGCAGTCTTCAGAACCAAGCAATGCTGACTCAAGTGACATCACTTGAGGTAATTTATCAGTCTTACTACAGCTCCCTGTGTAGCAAAAAATGGATACAACTTTTTCTACAATGAAGGGAAACTGGGGGGTTAAATTGGACATTTTCTGCCCCGGGAGCAGAAGCACACTATCCTGGACATCCAATCAAAATCAAAATACATTTGGTTATAACTCAACAAGTAGGATTATACATGGGCACGGGACACGTGCAACTACATGTAACGTCCCTTTTGTGCTGTATGATGCACATGTTAAAGGAGCTAACGCAATTGCTTTTCACTGGAGTTTCAACCATTATCCTTAACCGCTTTTCCGAACTCAGGTCGCAGGGGGCTGGAGCCGATCCCAGGTGACATTGGGCGAGAGGCGGGGTAAACCCTGGACAGGTCGCCAGACTATCACAGGGCTGAGACAACCATTCATGCTCTCATTCACTCCTACGGGCAATTAAGAGTCACCAATTAAACCTAATTAATAACATAAACTTTGCATGGAGCTTTAACTTTGCTATAGCTGGGAGGGATATGAAACTGCATGTCTGGGATCTGTCTGCTCAGACAAATAGTATAAATAAACAGATTCCGCTACAGCAAATACATTTGGTGTTTTCAGATGGAATTCATTTTCTGTTCAGAGGTGCGTGTTGACTTGGAGTCCTCCATGTGCAGCTGGGCCACGTTCCGGCTGCAACACGGCCGACAGAGCTGATCACGGCCACTCGTAAAGGCCTATTTTCCATGTTTTACTATTAATTTATTTAGAAACGGGACATACCTGGGGTGTATGGACTGGACCCTAATGTTCTTCATCCTAAAATATTTGCGCTGACTTAACGCCATGATAGCGGAAATCCAACTCTGCTATTGAGTTTCCACCATTTCTTACAGAGACATGCTTTGTTTCTTGGTGTTTGTTCCGCTGTACGATTTCCAGATTGAATTTTTCTCTCCAGGGTAATTACAAGTGTTTGACCAAACAATGCCCATGGTATCTGACTCAGCACTTCTCTAATTGCATGTTTGTGATACTATATCGTGTTAAGTCTGGAAATGGAGCAACACTCACTCAGGGATGCCTGGCAGCCATGTTTTTTTTTTTCTTCTAAAAATGACTTCACAACCCTGACTCCCTGGCACCTCCATAGCCACTGTGGTTTTGGCCTAAGTATGCTGCAGGGAGAGTGAGAGACACAGATGCTTCGTATTATCCTGCCTTCCCAGTTTACAGTACCTTGGAAGCTGCCACTATGGCTTGGCCGAACAGAAAACCAATGTAATGTCAAAACCTAAAGACTAAGAATTTCATAATTTTAGTCTGGAGTCAAAAGAGCAAATCAATGCCAGGAAACAGAAACAGAAACCTGGAAAAGAGTGAAAGAGATCGGAGGCGTTTACAATAGTTGTACCCCACAACCTCCCAGACAGGCCATGAACTTCTGCCATTTTAGAGAAAAGTTAAGGTCTTACGAATTATTTAGCTTTTTTTCACTGAGCACTAAATATTTCAATGATGCCTCTGGTCAAAAAGAGGCTTTGCAGTCTTTGTGGTCTGCCACGCTTACATTATGGAGCCAACGAAGCAGCCAAGAGGTACAGCAAGCAAACACCTCGCCATTATCCAGTTAGAATAATGCTACATAATAACCTCTTGTCTTTTCAATCTATATTGTGGTAAAACTTTGCCAAGACGTGGAGGGTAATGAAAATACGCAAATACCCCTGAATAGTCAGTCGGTAAGAAAAATTAGGGGGCTTAGAATATATCTTTTTATTTCCCAGCGGCAGACAATGCATGTCTTTCAGCAGTTTCTTCAGAACAGAAGAGCCTCCAGAGGAATTATTTGTGAGAAAAAAAAATCAGTAGACTGTTTCCCTATTCACTAGAGGTGTACAGATATTGCTGAGAACAGTTTCAAAGAAAAACCAAAGGAATGAACTGAAAGATGCAGAATTGCAGAGTCAGGTGATCAGTTTCTGTGGGTTCCACACCTTCCACAGATCCAGTGTTACTGTAAAAATATTGATGAAAGCTGCTTTAGAGCTTCTTCATGTACATGCAATCATGCCCCCCCGGCGTGTAAATGTCCTTCTAATCTGATTTAAACTGTCAACTCTCTTTATATCCGTCTTTCTCTGCAGATATTAACTGCAAGCTGCACCAACCCTGCAGTCATTCTGACACCGAGCACCTCCCAAAGCCATTTCTAATGCATGACGGACCATTAAACTGCACTAAGAGTACAAATAAATCCAACAGGGGCTTCCCTTAGTGGTGTTAATCCTTTAAATACAATACCTATCACCGTAAGCATGTTTATCTTAAGCTCAACACAAAGACCACCGAGTTGCCTATTATGCTGACCGGACAGCTGTCACTATGAATCATAAGGTAGTTAGCAAGTTTGGATTCTCCTTCTGTGGGAATGGAAAAAAAAACATCATAAAATTCATTTTTGATCTATAATAATTTATGTTTTTTTCTTAATTTTTGGCATTAGACGTTTGACATCAAATTTAGCACTGAATGCGTTATAATATTTCAAAAGAAAATCTAGCATTTTGCATAAGTAGGTGGAGAAATTGTGTGAAAGCAAAAGATTTCTGGTTTAATGTCTCATTCCTACACAGATGAGGATCTCCACAACTCAAATGTTCTCACACTGGGATGGTAAATAACACCGAGCTGGAGACAGTCTTTCATTTTCCTACTTGTTGCACAGGACAGAAGCATGTGAACACACACACACAATGAAGACATAATGAAGCACAGAGACGTGGGGGCATCAGACTCCCCAGCTAATCTCGGGGTTGCTTCCCATGGACAGCCCCTCCCTCCTCTGTGTCTGTCCCAGCTGCTGGGATTTCTTTCTCTGCGTTGCTCCCGCCAGTCCTATTGTCCTCCGTCTCATGCTGCCAACCTCTCACCCCTGACCCGAGACTTTACCCTTTTTAAACCCTCCTCCTCTCCCCCTGGCTCTTATAGCAACCCTCCTTTTAGCGCCAGCCGGTGAGACGGACCCCACCGTGTCAGGATTCATCGTCAGCGCTATGACAACAAAGCAGACACGGAGATCTGGGATCACTTTAATGCTATTGTTCCTCTCCTCTTGCCTCTTAAAGCCCTGCGTCCCGCGGCTGGATCCTGGAAGGACGGGGAGCCGGCCTCAACCTGAACCTGACACTTCCACGCCCCCGCAGAGACGTGTCTGTCCTCGGATCCACGATGGAAGCAGTTACGACGTGGACTAAGTGCTTAACAATAAGTGGCGAACGCAGCTCATCATAAGAGAAAGATGGAGGCTAATCTCTCCAGCAGTTGGCTTATACTCTCCCCTGGCTGACCTCTGTCAGAGTGGGTCAATCCATTACTTTATTGCTTTAAGCACTGATCGGTACACAACAGCACACACTGTAATGACCCTTTGTCATGCTGGACATTTTGAAGCATCTACTATGCAGAGTAGAGTCCATTTATGGCACCATCTAATGTGAAGCAGTCACTACATCATTATCAGTGTCTAAACATTTACACTCCCACAAATGCATCCTGTGCACATTCACCATTTAAATGGTGTCTCAGTAAATGGAAATGTATAACGCAACCACTGGTCTGATAATCCATTTTAAGAGTTTATTTAATCATTTTGTTGAATAAAAATGCAAATGCTTCTATTTTGACCCCTACATTGTTGCATTTAGAAAACACTTAACCCTAAAAACCTCATTAAGCTTAGTTTCTCTTTATGAATATGAAGCTTTCTTTGCAAAAAGAATCAGGACACGTCACTTACCTACTCATAATTAAAATGACTTTGCAATTGACAAATACAGAAAAATATATTCTTGTATGAAATTGTACAACACGAAACCTGCCAAGCATTAACCAACCAAAGGCCAAAAGGAGGGTTGTGTACACCTCATGGGTCATAGTGTGGTTTGGAAACATAAGACACACTATGCACACATCTACAAGCACACTCACACACACCTACACAAAGCTCTCCATTCCTTCACAACATCACAACATTATTTTTCCATTTTCAGCTGTGGACACCATTGTTACAGTATTGTTTTCCCATAGAGTCGAGGTCAGAAGCTAAGATGACTTATGAGACCTCTCAGTGGTGCAGCGGTGTAACATTCATACTGCTAACTGATCTCTCCTCTGGTCTGCGTGTGGTTTATGGGGTCAAGCTGTTTTTCAGACAGAAACATCTGGGATTTCCTCTCCCCTGGAGCTGATGTGAGCTGGTATTTTTCTCCTTTCCTCTCAAGTGAACCTACAGTGAGTGACACAAAATACTTAAAAACCCATGAAGTGTCTAAATGGTAAAATCATCACACATTACTGCCTGTCTCGGTTGACTTTACTTTTCAAATCCAGTGTTCGGCAATTTAGTCAAATTGAAATCCATCTTCTCAAACCCCCAAACAGTCTGTCTGTGAAGCAAACAGGCTCCCCAAACACTCTCCCTCAGCTATTGGGTTTCCTGCAGCTGTCGCTTTATAAAAGCTCAGCTATTGCAGATTTTCATCTGCTTGGCACAAGTGCCTCCTCCTGCCTATCAAGCCTTTCTCTGGAGGATAATAAGTAGACAATGAAAACTCTCACTTGGAAACCTTTTTTCTTGGGCAGGAAAATGATTCCTGGCGGGTGAGAGAGAGAGAGAGTGTGTGTGTGTGTCCTGTGGCCTCTAACTCTGGTTTCACTGTGTCACATGCAGCGCCACATCACAACAACATGAGCAAAGAGGTGTCATGTGCATTTCCTGCAGCAACACACAGTAATAAGTTCACATGGTTTGCCGTTATGCCAGTGTTGAATATTTAAAAAAATATCTTGATTTTGCACATAACCCTGACTATAGAGGCAAAGAAAAAGTCGTGACATGGGTATTCATTTAAATTCCTGCTTAATTCATCCCAAGCGTAGCATTTGGCTGCATCCAAATGGTCTCAGGCTGTCTGGCACGGCTCTTCATATGGTGAACATTTCTCATTGGTGTGCTGGGGTACCCCAGATGCTTTTGTCTTACGGTTGTTTAGCAGCTGCGTAAAAGCGCAGAGGACAAAGACCTATCTGTGGAGGGTTGAATACACTCAGTGGGCACACGGCCAACAGCTCAATCCTACAGGCTCCCACAGTTGAAAAGCAGACTAATGCATTCTGCTCTCACTCCTCACAGATGATCTTACAGGGAAATTAGCTGGAGGCCCTATTATTTCTTCTCATTGCACCTAACTGCTTTCACATCTGAACTCCTAAATAATTATCTACATAGAAATTTTGGAGACTTAGAAACAATACTTGCACTTATGCACTCTCTCTAAAAATGAGAAGAATGAATGCATTATGTTAAAACAACCAGCTGACAACCCGATCTCTGATAATAGAGCACGGAAAAATATCAGCGTCGGGTCTTTGACAAGTCCAGCAGGTGTTTGAAGGGAGATTCCAAAGCCTGGATTTGGTTTACTACTGGCCAGTTCATCAAACCAAAAATTATAATTTGAAGCAGGAGAGGAAACTTCAGTGAAGCTGAGATAGCAAGCAGCAACTTGGCTAGTGCAACAGGTTGAGGCACCTGTTAACTGTAGATTTGGTCTCACCTCACTTTTTTTGGAAAAGGGCATTTGTTAGGGAAGGAATGACTAAAGCAAGTAAAGGCCGTTTCAAGTTCCGTATTTGCACCTGGCTGTTGTTTTAAAGCAGGTTTTAAGTTGTGAATCTATCCTTTAAGGCCTGGGTGCATGAGTGCTTTCTATCTAGTAGCACTGTGAGGTTAGTGTATGTTTTTTATAAATCCTTTGCAATGGGAGGACCGAATATTTACACTATGCTACAAATGCCAGCTGTGTGAAGAGGTGATGAGCAACTAGCCTTCCTTTCTTCCTCAGTATGTACTCTTTTACTTTTACTTTTCCAAATATTTGGTAACCAGATGCAACCAAAGTTGAAAAAACACTGCGTTTCTAAAACAATCTCAAGCACTAGCTTCTGGCCAGTTTCAGAAGAGCCCCTCGCATTGTTCAGCTGTGAAATAACGCTTTGGTGAACATGCCGCCTTAGTACTAGTGACTGTCCGACAAGAGCATATCGACTAAACGATCAGAAGGTTTCCGGCCTATTAGCATGTGTACAGATCTGTCTTAAAACGATGGAAGGGTCTGCATTGGTAGGAGCTTGTTGTTCCAGGTACCGATGAGACATGAATTACAATCAGGAACTCCAGTTGGAAGACTTAAACCACATTCTCACGCAACAAATGAAAGTTTGTTCAAGTCGGGCTAGAGTCGGTCTAAAGATGACCTTAGAGTGCAACTTCTGCAACTGGCTTCAGCTTTAAACCCTGGTGGTCCTCCATGGCTTTAATCCTCTGGCCCAGATCCCGGCCATCACACAGTAGATGCATTAGCTGGCGTAGCCCTCTCTGCCACAGGCATCACTCTGTGTAGAGCAATCACACTGTTCACTCACTCTTCACACTGACTGCATGATCTATTTACTTGCTTACCAAGAGAAAATAGGTCATTCAGTGAAACATTATTGACTATCTAATCAATGTCCCCTGCTCATGTGATTCTGACAGAGTGAATCAAGCCTTGTGTAGTGTTTCTGGTGATTCAAATGTGTTCATACAGAGCTGCTATACTGTGGGTTACTGTAGATAGCAGAAAATCCTGCAGTGTGTGGCTGAATGCCTGTTGAATGAGTGAGTGGATGTTCATCAGCTGTAGGGGCTCTTTGCTTTTCCCAACCTATTATTTCCCACAGACCTTCTGGAACAATCATCTGACTGTGAACAAAACACTGATACAGATTGCAGCTTCACAAATGTCACCTCTGCACTCTACAGTATGTACATGCACTGATGCCAACATATTGTAAAACTGAAGAAGAAAAAAAAGACCTTATTATGCATTTATTTGGCACTTTAACCTTGAAAATTGTGGGTGTTTTTCTGGAGTCTAGCACATACAATAAAGACCAGATTGTATCTTTGGCATATTTTATACAACAGCAGGGTTCAGCTGCCTGCGCGTATCTGAAAGACTGTGGTCTTTTGCATATAGGAGACTATTTTCAGATATTTAAATGCCATCCTGTTGCTACCATGAGGCAGTTTGACTGTGACATCTCTCTAACAAGGACGAACTTGCGCACGCACACACACAGAGTCACCCACACACCCACTCGCATCCCTTCTGTTCAATGTGAATAGGCTTTTAGTAAAAGTGACAGCCAAGGCACATGCTTCAACAAGCATCCCCACTCAGGAACTTCTATTCCTATCATTTCATGTCACAATACTCAATGGCCCTCTTTGTTGTCGGAGGAGTTATTAAGCTCAACAAATTAACATGACTGCTCTGGCAGACCTGCAGGGCTGCAGAGAAACAAAACAAAAATGATGAAGACAGAAGAAAGCAGTGAACGAGAGAGAGGAAAGGAGACCCCGAGAGAGAGAGGAGAGAGATTTCAGAGGAAACAAAGTGGAGCAGGAAGGGAAGCAGGAGATGAATGAAGTCTTGATTGAACTAAAGGGGTCTCTTTTTTAGAGCTGCGCGGTTGCAGAATGTACTGTATGGGCCTCATCTGCTGTATAATTACCAAAGATGCTCGGTCATATCCTATGCCAAATGGAAAGAGGCCCAGAAATCATGTAACTATGACAGCAACTACCTCATTATGGGGGATATTCTGCGTAATTAATGATTGCAAACCAAAGACGAAAAGCAATTTAGGAATTATTGATGGTGACATAAAAATGTGGGACTCAGTCGTAAAACGTTAGCACATACTTTATTTGGACTGAAATCCACTGGGGGCATCTTTTTAGAGTTAACAAGAGAATGCTTTGATTCAAACAAACACAAAACAGCAAAGTTCAGTTTATCTCTCATCACCCTTTGACCATCTTTTCAGTGACTCATTCTTGCAGAATTGTGTGTTTTTTTTCTCTGCATCCCTTGGAAACAGAAGCATGTGCATGACCCCGAGGACTATATCGCCATGAGTCAACTAAAAGCAGGGGAAAATTATCTGGCTCTGTTATTGCTCTGCCATCAGTTGACAAGTTGTTGATTCAGAAAGTGCAAAAAAACATCTCCGTCTGCGCAGCGTTAGCAGTCATGGGTCTTTCCTCTCTTCAGACTCAGGATGCAGGGTCACAGCAGCACACGTGTGTGTGTGTGACAGCGATCACTGCTGATGTGCGAGAAAAAATAATCAGACACTTTCCAGACATCCCAGTTCAGACCGAGGAGGAATTCACATTAAATGAGCACGAGTCAGCAGACACCTCGGGGACACTTTGCAGACACATGTTTAAAAAATAATTATAAAGGATACGGTCCAAACCAAACCAAACCAAACGACAGGTCTGAGAAGTGATGTCAATGCAGAAATGCATTAAATCTGCATTCTATTTAATGGCCAAGAGGGGGCGACTGCACCGGTTGCAAAAATAAGTCTGATTACGTTGAAGTCGTTGAGGAAATGACCCTATTCTCACCTCAATAAACACTTTCCTAATTAGTTAATTGTGTCAATCAGTAGTTTCACGTTTTCTAAAATAAAGCATGATGTTCGTTTTGCAAGTTATAGACCCATTTAGAATAAAATAGATGATAAAAAAAACCTGTGACAGGTTGCTACCATGGTGCACTTTCGTCTTAGAACTTTTTAAAGTGTGTTTCTAGTTCATAAAGGCAAAAAATTGCACTTGTCTTGACAATCTGGATTCAGCTTCTAATTTTTGAAATACTGATGCACCTCTCGTCTAAATATGGTCGCTTCCGGCTCCAAAAAACAAGATAGCAACAGCCAAAATGCCCATCTTGAGGCTTCAAAACAGTAGTCCACAAACCAATGTGTGATCCCTTTCACACAGTACAGTCTGTGGTCCAACCCCTGTGTTTTTAGATGACTGACAAACAGATTCAATCAGAAGAAATCTTCACTATAACCACAAGATTACGAACATTTAACAGCAGGTTTAAGCCTCCACTTGTGCGCCATCAAGCCATGTGTCAGTAACAGCTGAGCCGTTGAACTACAGCAACATGTTTAATTAAAGACACATTCAAAACTGTCAGCTATGATTTACTCTCTTTCTCTTGCAATACTCAAAAGCAGTGATGTAACAGTTGGATCTGGTTTGCATCCAGCCTTGATGACCTTTTCCACAAGACCACCACGCTGAATACAAAACACTCTGACTAGAGGGTTCATGAGTTTCCATAAGGAAAAACAATCTTTCCTTTTTCTTTTTTTTTTGCCATCAGGATCTGGCTCCAAGAGGAGAACAGACACAGCGTTCATAGTCATGTCTATAATTTGCTGTATTTGATTAGATGGATCTCCTGTCATAAGACGGCTTTAAATGTTAAGCACATAATCAAATTGTATCTGTAAAAGACAGTTGAAGAGATGGTTAATCTGCCACACTGAATCAGAGCTTCTAAACTGTTTCCCAAAGTGAGGAGAAATATAAACTTTGCTTATGTTTGACTGATATCTGCACAATCTGCAGCAAAGAAAAACGATTAAGCTTTCTCTGCAGCACAATGTCATGCTGTTTTTGGTGAAATGAGTATGATTATCACATGCAAGACATTTTTATCTTCAGGGTTTGGCTCCATGATATAAAATATCTACGTAAAACTGAAACCGCGACCTTTTCCTTGTGTGTTTAGTTATCGAGTAACTCTTGGCAACCGAACACTGTTGGGTGAGTAATTGTCACAGGACAAACACCAAGAACCTAACAAGATATTTGTGGAACATGACTTTGCTCTGAATCGAGCACAGTGAGGGGCCTGGAGCCAAGTTATCCTCCCACATCCTTCACACAGGCCAACGCACTGTTAAAGCATTCACGGCGCGGACAGAGGAGGATCTCTGAAAAACATGTGGCCCCTGTGTGAGGTGAAGGTCACTGTAAAATCAGATCAGACATGAGTTATATAACCTCTGACTGACATCTTCACTTCACAGCTCCACACACAATCGCCCTCATGACATCCTGTTTATTTGGGGCTAAAACGGTTTCATGCACAAAGTTAATCCAGTTTCTGATTCAAAGCTGAAGCAGCAAATCACAGCACAGCAGTATGATGAGCAGTTTCTCTGACACAACAATATGCAAACTTTACAGCAGCAAAGAATCATGACATTAATCTACAACAGGCTATATTACTTCTCCTGAAAGGCCCATGGAGAATCTGTGAATAAAAAATGGGCTCAAGCAAGTGGACAATGCACAAAGATCGGCTGCCATGCAGAGTAATATCCTCTATGAGACAGTGAAAGAGGGTCTGTGGGGAATTGGTTCACAGGGTATCCGCTCTGAATCTTGCAATTCTGTGAACTTCTCTCTCTACATTAAGAGCCACTGAAGTCGCACAAAGGAGCAGCTCCAAATTAGAAGCACAAAGACGCTTCTGTGAGAGCTTCAGAGCGAATTAATGAGCATTGATACACATTCGCACACAGTGTTCTTCCCCTGGCCTCAGCTGTGCCACGGCAAACAAAACAAGCCAATAAATTCTGCAAAGAAACCAACACAAGAAAGCTAAAAATGGTAGAATTATAATTATTGGATCCATTCTGTGTCATTTTTTTTTAGAGTAAAATATTTTCCCAGAACAGTTGGGAGTGTTTATCATGTCAACCGTCACATCTGGTGTGTAGTTTATCACTGTTTCAAAGTTAACAAGAAGTTTCTAAACATCCATGGCATGAGAGCCTCGCTCCTCCCATGCATCCCCCCAGGTTGGAGCACAGATGGCCAACACTTGGGACTGATTTTTAACATGGGACGGTCTCAGCTCAGCTCTTCAGATAGCAATTACAAGTTCTGGCATCACACAAAGCATGCAAGCTTCAGCTATGGAGCATCTGACTAATGCAATATGTTGCTTGTTAGCTTTTTTTTTCCAGTAACTTTTTAGTCATTCTTTACCAGAAAACCAATGATTGAGGAATTCCCCTTCAGTGTGATTAACCACTGCTGACCCATAACAATCAATAGAGACAAAAAAAAGTAGTTCAGGCCACATTGACAGCAGGAATAAGAGAGACAGTGGAGGCAGCATGTTGATCTGGATTTAACACCTCCGCACAGAGTTGACTGCAGGAATCCTGATAGACTTAATCTCTCTAATCGCTTTCCTCAAGTTGCTTCAGCAGACTGCTGAGTCTCTAATGCCGATTCTCATGAAACAGGGTCAGGTAAACAGCCTGCTCCTGCAACACGAGTATTAAAAGTTCATTTTTAAAACAATCGGCGCGCCCCGAAAGTTTGAGCGACACAAACAAAGTATGAAAACATGCTGGATGTCAGCGCGACATTTTTTTATCCGACTCACAGCTTTACATTTACTTGATTTTTTAGTTCGTAGCAGCTTACCCATTGTTGTAAGTTTCCCAACAGCGTCTGAAGTGAAGCGATCAGCTGAAAGTTGAGCCCCAGCTACACTGATGTTGCGTCCTGGGATGCACACTGGCCGCCTGGCTGCTCAAACACTCAACGCTGCGTCCCTTTGGAGACAGCCTGGGTGACGTCACCACGGAGAGGGGGATTAGTGATGGGAGGACGGCCCCCAACCCCCCCTCACCT
>CAFUXE010000117.1:349702-361479 GCA_903364295.1 Serranus cabrilla | reverse complement strand
ATGGCCAAACAGGGCATCTGCCCAACAGGGCAAACACAAAAGCCTCCGAAAGGCAAATATTTAACTGGTCAACTTCAGCGTTACAAGGACAACACCACCATTTTTCATACATAGATTTATTTTTCTTAATCCGCCATGAATATTCATTTATTCTTTCTTGTTTGCTTTCTGTGTCGCTTTTGATCTGTCATATAATGTATTAAAAGTTATCCTAACAATTGTGTTTCCTTTATTAGTAAATCTGCTTGTTTAGATTGTCAAACAATACAGATTACTGCTCATATACTCTCCAAACATTTATACCACTGATCTTAAAGGGACAGTTCACCATAAAATCAATCTTTTTCTCTTACCTGTAGTTCTATTTATCAGTTTAGATGGTTTTGGTTTGAATTGCTGAGTCTTGAATAGATGCCTGACATCTCTCAAAAATATAAGAAATATGTCACTAGTTTGTGGTGCTCAAAGGATAAAAACAGTTGAAAAACTCAACAGCAATTTCTCTTTCCAGAAATCAAAACCCATGAATTAATCTAGATTGATAAAAGTGAACTGTCCCTTTAAATTATTTTTCACTGCTCTTTTACCCTTTAATTCAATCATCCAATATTTTATTTATAATGTAATTTCAAATGTATTTATATTTTCCTTTCTTTTTTTAAACTTTTTTTTTTTTACTTTTATGTCATACATTGAATAAGTAGGTCTACCATGTAGAATCCATTTATCTGATTTAGTGTGAGACTGTTATGAGAAACATGCATCTCCACATACGAAAGGTCTGTGTACATGAGCTGCATGTCAGTGTGTGTATATGTGTGTGTGTGTGTATCTGTGTATAGACGACCTGCATGGGAACATTCCAGCACTGTGCTGGCTGTTACAGCAGGCACGGCAGCTGGCAGACAGCAGGCATGCAACTGTTATTAGGGTGGACCATGGCAAAACAAAACACATCAGACAAAGCCTTTTTATCCGACATTACACAGAACATATGGCCGTGTCACTTATAGACCAACACGCCCAGGGCCTTACGTTTTAATTCATTCAAACACTCCACTGTTTCTTTAAAAACCCATTATTTTCTTAATTGTGATTCAGACGTATCAATCAGTGCAGACGCTGATTATATATGTGTGTTTCTCACAATTATCAGTCATTAATATATGAATAAAACATGCATGGCACGTCCAACTCTGACAAAGATGCTTGGATCCGTCGTTCCACTGATTTATTGAGTGTTTTATTGGTGCAAACTACAGTTATATCTGAAATATCTAATACGGGCAAAGTGTTACATACAGTAATTCTGCCGCCCTTTAAGTGTGTTTATCTTACCAAATAGGCATTATAAGCAGCCACAGCTGAGGACCAGGCATATCTTGAAGCAATTTCATCTGCTCTAATTTATGTTATGTTTCTAATTAAGAACGAGCACAGTGAAACGGGGATGATGGCAGTCTGTGGAGGCAAATTGAGGTAATCCTGCAGCGTCTAATTGCAAATAAAGAAAAGCTGCTGAAGCACTGCACCAAACACAACAGCCACCATGGTTACAAACCACTGAGAAAATGGCAGACACTGTGAACGGGCGGTTTAAAGCGTACTCAGAGAAAAGTTGGCATCAGATCGAATGTTACATGACTTGATTGGACAATGCTGGTCAGCGAAGAGCTCCTTAATATGTCACTTCATAATGCTGCAGAAAAGACAAAAACTCTTTGCTCATATTACTGATGAAATAACAAGAAAAATAGTTTCTAAATGACAAAGCATTACAACATGCTTTCCGTGAGATATGAAGTCCAGTATTAACTGTCTGCTTAAGATAATTCAATTGATTACTACACTTTTCCAGATAACTTTCAACGGGTAAACAGATGTGAAGAAATGCGTCAGAACACATCCAGTCACTGCACGCTTTTACCGAAAAGGCTCAATGATGCAGACAAACTTCCAGCTCAAATGTTTTGTGGCTCAATCTGCTCATTATATGTGGACATATTTGACTGTTCTCCCGGAAAAGCCACTGTGGCCATAGATAATATTTTCCTACATATATATTCTTCTGTATGTAGTGCTTTTGCTTAGAAATAAAGCCGTAGCCCTTTTGTCCTCTGGGGTTAAAAATGACCCCGTCTGCTTTGACTTTTATTAAAAGTATATAGTATAAATTGTCATTTAATTCTGTGTCACATCTTCACCTCAGTACAGCTCATTACCACAAATTTTCCCTTTGTTTTGAAAAGACCCTACTTACATGAAAGTATATCCTATTTTTGAGTTAAAAAAATGAATTCAGTGTCATGTTTTCACTGTCGGATGAAACTAGTGCGTCTTCAACAATGCTGACTTTATCATTTTAAGAAAAGTTGATGGGCTAGTTCAGGCCTGTCGCCATTGGGGAGACCAAATCAAGTTAAAAAACCTACATCCTGCCTTTCTGAAATATTTAAAGGTGCAGAATCGATTTCCAGGTCGCCAAATGGGACTTTACACCAACCCTGAGCATCAATATGTGACAACCTGGAAATTATGCTCACCAACTATCTTTCTCCAGAATCACAAACTGCTCCTTAACAATACTGGCTGTAATGTTATTATTAGTAATTTCTTACATCAAAGTTCAGGATTTCAACATGGGTGTCAATGGAGACGGACTCTTTTTTTCTCATGTGGCTGGTTGAGGAATTGCAGCTTTCAGTACTTCTGTTTGGTTTCACTTTTTAGCCCCAGATGTGTCCGGTTTGTTCTGAAAGGAATTTAGCATAACAGTGAAAACAATTAGTAAAAAAATCACAATCCACACTCCAAACAAAAAGTTTTCTACTGACAGTACAGAGTTTGACATTACTTGTAGTGACCCACAGGGGTCAAGCACAGGCTTCTGCTGGGGTACTGCAGCACCACTTGTGGTTGATCTGTACCCCCCAATATAAATTATAATTATTGCCTTGGGTTTGTTGCTCCTCATTGGTTCAAGAAGACTCACTGCTCTTCTTAAAGCGTCTCAAAACCCAGTAAAGAAAAAAAGTGTTCCAGTCTTCATTTGAACATAAGCAAATAACTCAACAGAAAATGAGTGTAAACACGTGTGTGATGGTGTATTTATATGTAAAATCGAATCCCCTTCAAACCCTTTGAACTGTTGCTGGGACTCTGACCTTGTGGTGAAGAGAACAACATATGAGGTTCAGTGTGGAGCTGACATCTGGTTTAGTATTTGAGAAGAAGTGGAAAATAATGTTTCATTGCCATCTCAGGGAAAAATCCAGGAAACATATTGTTTACCACTACCCACAAAAAGCTATCAAAGGAGTCTAATATAAAACTCAACCCTGCTTACAAGTTGAAAACACATGCCACTAAGGGACAAAGTATGTTTGTGCTTGAAGTTTTTCTCCATTAATCCCCAACCTGAAGAGGGATTTCTGATTATATCAGCGTTTGTTGAGTCTGAAATTGGTCCTTCATGGAGTTTAATAAAATAATTGTCTTGGAAGGGTTTTGTCAGTCTCTGCTGGAGGTTGTGCAAACACATCATCGGTGATTATGAGTCAGAGCAGACAGTGGTGACCGACTCCAGCAGGTCGAGGGGAGTGATGAACATGTAAGCAGCGCTGAGCTAATGTAATTTATCGCCCCCGAGGCCTCAGGCAGAGGGCAGGCACAAACACAGCTGGGGGCTGGGCAGGAAGTTACATTACAAGTTATCTCCTCAAGGCCATATGTAAAAAAGAGAGTCAAAAAATGTTTAGCTTTCGTTCCCTGTGGATACTATAGACATGCTCAAAGCGTGAAATAAGTGAGAAGTCACAGCTGCAGTGTTACGTGTTACATGTGCTGCCCTTGGTTTCTGCTGGTGTTACGAGTGAAAAAGGAGTTGGGAGTGGCCAGATTTTGGAGGACTCAACAGACGGACTTAACTCCGGGAATGGAAAAACAACAAGAGCAACTATGCACACCCTCGTGACTCTGCCTCCAGAGATAATTGGGTCACTGCAACTCTGTTACTCTCCTCGGTGTGCAGGATGCATCACGACATCAGCTGTGTGCTGGATGTTTAGACAGGAAGCATTCCTGCAGGACAGAGCAGAAATATGGACACTGGCTCAGGGTCAGTTAACTGACTGGATACTCTCAATCTAAAAGTGCCCTGATACTGATGTAATCTATTACTTCACCACTAACATCATGTGTTGGCTGGCAGCAGCGACCATGGGCAGGGAAAACATTACAGTCAGTAATTCACTCTAGTGGAGCAAAAATGTGTTTTTAGGCAACATGTTATATCTTTAAAGCATTTTAGTGTATTATAAATGTATTATCAGAGTTTTGTATTTGTGATGGAAAATAACCCTTTGACTTTGTTACAGTAACTGAACTGATGGCACCGACACTAGTCTAGACTATGCTGCCATCTAGTGGTTCATGTTATGGTGGCCTTGAGGTGCAACGTACAAAAACAGTCAACAAAACATTATTTTGGGAAGATCAATTCAAAAGTATTTGTGTAACTTTAAAAGTTAAAAAATGATTTGAAAAAGATTTATTAATCCTGAAGTGCAGACTTGTGCAGATTTCTGTTCACAAAAGTCTCAATCAAGACAGAATCTTAAAAAACAAATGAAGATAAGAGAAGTTTGTCTTTTTGCTGTTTTGTTTGAACTGAAAAATAATTTTAGTGTGATATTGTGTGTATTGTGACAAAATTGCACCATTTGTTTTTTAGCACAGCATCCAAATAATGAGTTTTCTTAAAATGTCTTATTGCTTCTTTTTTTCCATTATTATTATTATTATTTAAAAGCAATGACCAGACAAGTGCAGTTTCTATTTTAAAAAAATGCATAAACCACATACAAAATCCAAGTGGCACTATTGTTGATTATATTTTTTTAATAAGGTCCTATAACCCCAATTCCCAAAAAGTTGGGAAGCTGTGTTTAATGTAAATAAAAATTATTGGTTTGCAAATCTCAAAAACCCATATTCGAACAGAACACAAACAACACACCAGATGTTGAAACTGGCTATTGGCTCATTTTTAATTTGATGGCAGCATCACATGTCAAAAAAGGTCCCAGTCCCAACTTTTCTGGAACTGGAGTTGTGGTTAATAGTTTATTAATTATTCTATTCTGTTAATAACTCCTTTGTGTGTTGTTATATTGCTGCTGTGAGGCTGAAATTTTTCCCATTTGGATTAACCAAAGCATTGCTCCAACTATCTAAATGTGGCTGTATTCTCTGTTTTGTCCAGTGTTTTGCATATCAAGGCCACTGTATTATTTGGATAGTGTTGTGACATTTGTTATCAGTCACAGAGACAGAAGTCATTATTTTTCTCCCTCACAATAGAGCACACCAGGAAACGTGCTAATAAGAGTTAAACCTGTAGAACAAAAAGAACAAAGCTGGACTGAAATGTGTTTTAGGGGGTTAATCAAAAGCTAATATTTCTTAAGACGGAAATCATTTATCTGTGTTCCACTCAAACAGTCATTAGTCGGCCTTGATGGAAGAAGACGTCTGCGTGTAGTAATGGCACATACTGCAGAGCTCATACTGCCCATTTGTCTGCAGATTAGTAGGTATTTTCAATTAACAAATGGTATTAATGTGAGTTTTCTCCCTATCACAAATGTTGAAAGTCGTGTCAGCCCAAAAGGACTCCTTTTATGTCACTTGAAAGATTAAGAAAGTAGTGTGCCTGAGTTTACCTGAGGGAAATTATCAGCTCATTGGTTGACAGGCGACTTATGTTATTTGAATGGTATCACCTCCAAGCAGCTGCTCTCCTGTTGACTCTCCTGAGTCTGAAATGAAAGGATGTGGTCTTGTGTGTGTGTGTGTGTGTGTGTGTGTTTGTCTGTGCGTTTGTGCGTGTGCTTTACATCTCTGTCCCTTTTCAACTCTTCAGATTTACATTTTTTAAAATATAAATCAAAGGCCCAAGTGGTCTACTACTGGATTTTAAAAAGCTTGTTGCACTTTGACTGCTTCAAACGTTTCTACTGATTTTCTCTTTAAGATCTTTTATATATTATTAATATTCTTTGGAGATCATGATATTTTTTGTGATATTTAACTATTTCTTTGGGTCATTTTAAATAATTTGTCTGATTTTTTTTTTTACAAATATTTTTCTATATGTGAATGGCATTATTATTTCCAAAATATTGTTAAAATATTTGGAAAATACCCTACAAAAAGTAGTCAAATATCCCCAAATATATCAGAAAAGTAACCAAATATAGTAAAATATCCCCCAAAAATATAATTAAAAAATGTTAAAGTATTGAAAAAAAGTAGTACAATATCATAAAAAATATTAATAAATTATTACCAAAATTAGCAAAATATAAAATATGGCAAAATTACATTAAACCTGCATAACATCAGCAAGTTAGCATTGTGAGCATGTTAGCATGTCAATTAGCATTAGCTCAAAGCTATGGCTAGGCATTACATCACAAAGCAGCATTATGGCTCTGTAACCATTTAAATAATTATTGTTCATTTAAAAGTACAAAGTGACAGTGTAGTTAGAACGGTATATTTTAGCAGATTGTTCCTAACTGTAAGCTGACTAAAATAGATGAAGATTGAATCCTGTCAAAGTGTGACAACATTAGCATCAATTATCACTGGAAGTGTCGTGAAGGAAGTGATAGTTTTGACAGGATTTAGGTGCTTGAAATAGAGCGTTAACTGCTGGATTTGATGAAACTGCATCTGCTGCAGAACTGATATGACTTTTTTTTTTTTTACATTTCACCCCCTTAGGTGTGATTAGTTTTTACCTTTTATTATCACAGTTTCACCACTGTATGCAAGGCAATATGTGTTGTTACTGTAAGGACGTGCAGCCACCAAATCAATATATTGGACAGTTCTGTGTATGGTTAATGGTTTTTCTGTAAACATTTGTTATTTGCAACTATTACCATTCCCAAAAGGCAATTATGTGGAATTGAATAGTGGCATCATTGAAGTTTTATATTGAGGCGATGCATCATAGCATCCATTTGCAGGTTGATTACTCTTCTCCAGCCTTGAACATAATTTCCCTGCCGTGTCTTTCCCAAACAGAATATCAATACTAATTAGAGATAAATGCATCTTCTCATATTTTATTCATTTACAGGTTTGGTGACCTCCAAGCCGCGATGTTTCAATGTGGTTTTGTTCTTACGTCGACGTGATTTCTCGGAGAAGCCATTAGTGCTCCGACTCGCACATTAATACACTGCAGACTGTGAGCTCCTTGCATTGTTTTCGGGTGATTACTAATTTGCCAAATGGATTTTATCTGCATGTTCTTCGTGGTTGTTGTCGCAGTTGTTGTTCTTTGCTTGGATGGAGCACATGAAGTGGATGGTATGGTGCTGGCGGGGTACGCCACATTTATGTCAGTGTGACACATACGAAGCGATGAGAAAGCACTCCCTCACATATATGAACACATTAACATGATCTACATGCTCTGCTCTGCTGTTTATGTTGGTTTCACTGCTCCTCCTCCGTATCAGGGGGTAATTGGGCTTTTATAAAGTGAACATAATGGTAGATTGTCTTTTCCTGACCTGATAATAGCAGACATTCATTATCATTTTCAATTATTTTGCCAGTGGCTCACTGAAGCTTTTAAACGCTGTGCTGATTTTAGTGTCTGGCACAATGGACCATTTTGACCCAAATTCCTTTGCTTTAGATATGGCAATTTAGGGTAGGGAAGTTTTAAAAAAAAGAGCAAATTATCTAAATTTGCTTCCCGTGTTCCCTTTGTTTTCTTTGCAGGATGAAAGAGCTTTTCAGGTATCATTAAATATTGGTTTGTTAAAGCATCCACTGTACAGAAAAAAGGGAACACAGCCGGGCTGGAGTCACTGAGTGAGGCCGGCACAGTGTCATTATTTTCTCTGGAGGCCTTGTTTCATTAGAAATAGACCCATCAGACTGCCAGCGGGGAATGAGTTCATCACTGAGCCTCACCCACATTGATCACGCTACGGAAGCCCTGAGAGGCAAATGAGCAGAAACAAATCTAGTGATCCATTTTCTACATCTGATCAAAATGTGGAAAAATTATCCTGGCAAAACACATTTGACTTAAGTTTAAAAAGGCTTGTTTCATTTAGGCTTCTTCAAATGTTTTGGGATATATGACATGTTTTTTTTACAAATATTTTCAGCAGATTTTTGTAGGGATTCAACTTAAGTTTTCAGAGATTTAACTGATATTTGATTATTAATTATAATGAAGGTTTTCTAATATTCGTTTTTGTAATTGTATTTAATTATTTTTTTTAAATTGCACCACTACCCCATGTTCTTAATAAGACTAAAACCATTTGTGTTTTCTTCCGAATGAGTTGTAAAAATAATTAATTTGAAGCCTCTGAGTTCTTTTTCTTATTCTTCTTATTCAAATAGTAGTTAATGAGTCAGAAAGAGCTTTCACGTGGTTATTGTGGCAAACCAGACCTGCTCTGTGGTCTCGTTTGATTGGTTTAGTATCTTGTTTATTCAGAGAGTAGTCCTTTGTTTATTTTGGCAGTTTGTGTAGAAATACTGAATGCTAAAGATCATTTTCTGATATTTTGTAGAAATCAAACATCCATATGAGTGTTTGTATAGAATTAACTATATAAATATATATTTTACATGAGCACCTGCCCCCCAAATGTCTGTGCACGCTACTGGTGAGACACGGCAGTAATATTACATAACCTGCACACAATATACATTATGTACCTTGTGTTCAGAGTGGAGAAATTAAAACGAATGCTTTCCACTTGTTTTCACAGATGAAAAAAAGCCACTTTATCTCAAAATAATGTCCCATTTCACCTGGCAAATCTTTGTTTTCGACAAGTTAAGGAACTTAAAGGAAAGCTTATCCTTGCAAAAACCTTTATTTTCTGTTCTAAAGCCATAAACTCAGGAGAGAAAACAATCAAGACTTTCAAGATAAATTTAGATCACCAGGATTATTTTCTTCTGGTCTCTCAGGGCTTCTGTAACTCTCAGAGCAGCAGCAGAAAGAGAAATGTAAAACAGACAAAACAAGTTCTTTGTTGAGTAAACACTGTGAGCCCTATCTGCTTAATTTCACTATGTTACGTACCACTGGGCAGTTAATGGTCGCTAGCGTGGTATTTCACCATCTGGTTCGCCGGTACTCCTCACACTCCACCAATCAACATGCTGTTGGTGAAGCTGCACGTTCTCCCAGCTTTGTGGGGACGAGTGTGCTTTTTAGGTCAGCGCCCTCGTTCTGTCTGTGAAGCCCTTTTAGGACCACGGAAGCCGCAGAGGGGAGATGTGGCGCTCTCAGGCAAAGCATCTCTCACGACACCATCGGTTGCACTGTGATCAAGTTGTGTTTTAGTGTGTGTGTGTGTTTGTGTGTTCTTCCAACAGCTGAGTCTCACCACATAACCCTGGAAGACTTGGGACACAGTGTAATTATAGGCTTCTGGTTTAAAGTCTTCACAGTGTACAATATTAAAGATTCCCTCCAAGATTATTAGAAGACGTTATAGAATAATTTAGTGTCTGATGGGGTTTTCTGCTTTTTCTTCCTCATCAAAGAAGAATCCAGATATTATGAATATGCCTGTTTCTACTGTTAAAAACTTCCGCATTTTCTTTCACAAAATAAGATATTCTCCTTTATTAGTGTATAGCAAAAAAATAGAAAGAAGCTTCAATAAAATAACAATAAATATAAGCAAACAATATTACTGTAAAAGTATCATATAAAAGGATTAACACTTTGAATAATAAGAATTATAGAATTAAAAGAAGCAGTTGAAAATTTCCACTCTTACACAGTGATAATATCTTAAAAGACACTCCACTCCTTTGTTTATAATTATGTTTGACCTGTTTTCACAGGGGTTTTTTTGTTTAAATGATATATTGCCATTTTAATTTGTTTGCATTTCTTATTTATTATAACATACACTTACAGAGGTTGCAAACTTAATCTCCACAAAGATATCCCATTATATTAGTCCATCTTCAAACAAACTCAAGATGTCCATCCAATGTTTAAATTAAAGTACATAAGGACAAAATAAAGTGTAATATAAACATGGACAGTAAATAAAAAATAGACGATGTACATAATTTAGAAATACAGTAAAAAAAAATATATATGAAAAATGGATTATTATTACTGTTGTTGTTTTTTTTGCATTATTTTGCATTTTCCTGTACATTGAAGGTAAAAAGAATGAAGTAACAACCCTTTTTTGGTGCTTGCTAAAAAACAAAATATTGTAAATATTGTTCTTGAAACAATGTGAGCAACAAATGCTGGAACTGTTTGTGTATCATTATTTTAAAAACCTGTCTGGCCTGTACATACTTCCTCTCCTCCACCTATTGACTGATGCTAAATTAAACTGTCCCTGATTGTTTCTCTCAGGCTTGATGAGAACAGCTGCCCCGGAT
Source organism: Serranus cabrilla (assembly GCA_903364295.1). Taxonomy (NCBI): domain Eukaryota; kingdom Metazoa; phylum Chordata; class Actinopteri; order Perciformes; family Serranidae; genus Serranus; species Serranus cabrilla. Next base: position 351,012 of record CAFUXE010000117.1, on the reverse strand, counting down.
CAATATATCCATTTGTAAAGTAAAATCTAATTGGAAATTGTTGCCCGTTTTTGGGAGCGCGCTCAGACACACACGAGCAGAGCCGCTGGCTCGGTGGCTGGCAGGCAGAGCCAGAGGGTGCCTTTGGCAAAAGCCAGATAAGAGTCATTTGTTATCTGCCTCATAATGAGAAATCAAACAGATTCCTCTGCTTATGTGGATCCCTCTATCCCGTATATATTGGCAGCGTTTAATTGTGTTCGCCAGCTGAAACCCTCAAAGCTTTTGAGGTTTCATTCGTCATCAGAGAAATACAGCTGCTCCAATCCGCTTATCAATGTGTGTCTCGGTGATGTTTCCATGGAAACTGTGTTTACTGCCCCACAGTGTTCTAAAAATGGTTCCAAAGTGATAACGGCGCCAGACGAGTGAAAGCAGCAGAAGATGTGACGGACAATGACAATGACTGACATAATAAGTTAAATTTAACATATATAAGCCTTTGCACAAGCTCCATACACACTGCTAAAAAAAAATTAAACGTCTTAAGCTGATTATTTAAAGATTTGAGGAGAATGGTGAATTAAAAATATCTCCCTATTCCCCCCTCTTCTCTGTCTGTATGTGTCTTCATAAGTCTTGCTGGCTGCTCCGGAGAGGTGCTGAATATGTTGAGCTCATGAGCACAATTTAGATAGAGGCAAATTAGAAATTGAAGTTGACCTTGTGGCAATCTCTGCTCAGTGTGAAGTCCAAATAGTGGAATTAAAAAGGCTAACTAATGTCATTATTCCTCTTTCTTCTAATAATAAAATGGGGTTTTTTTTTGTTGGCGTATTACCCAAACCTGAACACCTCGAGATATTTCCCTTTTCATGCCACTAGAAGATCTTTTTGTGAGTCTGATTATGTGTCGGTTCCTACAGCTGCGACTGCGCCCTCCTCATCACAACCTCCTGATTATTCTCCATCACTTCTTTCACTTGAAGGTGAAGGACGTGATTGAAAACGTCGAGCTAATTTGCTTTCTCAAAAGATGAAAGAACGCACACATAAACAAATCACTTGTATCCACAATTATCCAGTCATAATCTGTTGTATTGTATCTAATTCACTCTATTATCGTTGTAGTTTCTCTCCCTCGCCATGCTGCTGCAAGATGTCTTTTGAAGAAGACAATTATCAGCTGTCTTAGATGGAGGAGACAGTTACCGCGCTGTTCCCATGGCAATCAGCTCGCAGGAAATAACTTTGCATTCATCAGGTTTAAAGCAGGATTTTTACATCACTGGGGAAAAGTTTCAGTAAAGCTCTGATATCTTGTTTAATCA
>CAFUXE010000117.1:275906-327634 GCA_903364295.1 Serranus cabrilla | reverse complement strand
TTACTGGTCTGTACATCAATAAAATTGACTGCACCATATTTACGTTATTTCCACTTCTCCTGTCATGTATCAGTGGAAGACTTTATATTCTCATGCATTGGTTGATGCAATTGCACTCTAAGAAGTGAATGCTTTTGCACAACAAAATAACTGACAAAATAAGGCACAAATACACGGAAATGCTTTTTGCACCGGGGTTGCGGATCAGATCAAAGAAAACGACAAACAGTCTCCTCACCGAGCCCATAAGTCAGGGTGATGACACACGCCATGGATCACTGGGTGGCCTGGGGTGACACAGATATGATCTGACAGCGGGTTTCCATTAATGCATGATAATGGACTTCACACTGTAGTGCTGAGATTCCATCGGCTGTGGTTCACCAACCAGTTGAATGGAAAATACTGGCGTGCTGTTCACAGACAAAAGAGGAGAATTGTATTTATACAGTAAATAAAGATGCTTCTTAAACTGTTTCCACCTGTTCTTACTGCATGGGAGCTCAAGTATAACATCCTTAAAGAGACAGGAGTGGCCACATCGGCGCCTGATATCCTGTAATTAAATTCTAATAAAGCTATTCATTATCATACTGTAGGTAACCCATCAATCTTATAGGCTATTTATTAAAACGATGAATAATACATGCCCTGTGGTAGGTTTTATTGAGAAGGCTGTCTGAATTATCTACAACTATTTTAATGCACAACACATAGGGATTATAAACTAATCAATAATACTAATCCCAGCATGGAAATGCCATCTATTTCTCTCCGACACAGCCTTACATCACCGCCCCAGTGTTATTGCTCTTTGAATATGCAGGGAGGCAATAGCAGCTACGCAATCAAGTTCAGTATGACGGCTTATGAAAGGGAAATAATTTGCGGCTTATAATTGTGTTTAAGAGGGAAAAACAACTTTCCATCTTTCATTAAGGTTCAGGGAGGCTGCTCTGTGAGGTCTGAGAGAGAGAGGCAAGAAATGAGCGTTGCCATAGCAACAGCACAGCAAATTGAGAAGGCCAGTGTGAGAGAAAAGCGGGAAATTAATGGAGTTGAGAACACTGGAGCATGATTTTGCCCAAAATGTGTCTCTTATGCCCGAACATAAAAACACTCCACTAAATTAAACATTCATTTTCTACCGTATTAAAGTAATAATAAAAGCAGCAGGAAAGTCCGCCGTTTCCTGTAGGGTTTATTCAGAGGATTATGCTTCCACGGCACTGTTCAAACAACAGAACAGGCGCTGTGTGAGTGTGTGTGTGTGTGTGTGAGGGAGAGCACGTTATGTATGAACTGGTATGAATACTATGGTGTGAAACATGGCGCTCCAGAGATAGAAATACTGCTGGTTAGTGTCAGATCATCTGTTAATTACTCCTTTCTTATGGCTTAGCCTTGTCTGAATCACAGTGAACCTTCAGAGGTCATTTTTAAAAAGTAGTAGCAACTGACAACCACAACTTTATTGCAACTAAACCCTCTCCATGAAACCTAAGCAGGATGTGAAGTTGTGAAGTTCAAAAACCAGCATATTTAAAGTTAGCATGCTACAAATTAGCCTGACATGTTAAAAAAGTATTGTTTGTGCACTTTTAATGGCTGTAGTTTTTATGCCTAAGGGCTTAATTAAAATATAATAAGCTATGTGATAAGCAACAAGGGCAACCTTAATGAATAAAGTTACTAAATATTCCCAGTTATACAATATATGGTGAGATGTCCGAAAACAATTGAACTTCTAGATCAAAGTTGCAGTGCAGCCATTGAAAACATTTTGTGTTGCAGCTGTAACATTACATAAAATGCATCCATTATACGTATTAAAATCATTCACAGTCCATTTCAGCACAAAAACTTACATTATTAATTCAGAGGTTCTCAATCTCTGGAATAATTTGATTCCCTTTGAGGCCCTCAATCATATGCTGGTTCCCCAAACTGGCACTGGCACAAACTTTGATAATGATTTGACCTAAATTATTTAATCTCTGTTTTTGAGCCTGAGTGGTGATCTCTGTGCTCTCACACTGGTTCAGACTCCTGTACTGTATGTAGTCTGTGAACTATGCATTGTAGTGTAGATAGAATCAATGACCTCCCACTTTGTTTGGTTGACCTGCTGAGTCCCAGAGTCCAGAGGACTGACCCCGATCAATAACAGTCGACTGCGTGCAAACACCAGACCAGTGCCCTCATCACACACCATCAATATAAACCTGGCTTAGCAGCACCATTCATCATTATGGATGTTTCGACACGCGGTATTATTAAAGGCACAATTTGGGATTCAATTGGAAACAAAGGGGTCAAACCACCGGACACAAACTTAGGATCTCCTGTCAACATGTTTTCTACATAATTAATACACAGAGTTACGTTAGATAAAAGAAAAGTAATATATTTAAACCATTAATGCTTTCTGCTAAATGTTTACTTCATGTTTGCAAACAGAAATAAACTGATCTATATGTATATAAATATGACATAAAATTCAAATTTTCTACTTTAACTCAAATTCTTAAAATATGAAAATTGATATGGTAAATAAATTAAGCACTATCTTCAGATATTTAATTATTATAACTTGAAAATATGAAAGCTAGGTAAATCCATTTATGCCAAGAAAAGAAACAAAAAGTTATGAATGGTTGTAGGTCAAGATTTTGGGTCAAGTCATTTAAAAAAAATAAAATGTTTCATTATTATTACGAGATTAATAGCCACATTTTTAAGACAGTAAATAAAAAGTATATAGATTTTTTGAATAACCATTAGAATTTTTTAAAAATATTTTTATAATCATGACTAAGGTTTCGTCACTTCTTGGTCTTTGGACCTCCTAAAGTGACAGCAGATGCCCGGCATCCACAAAGGTGTCAAAAGATCCAGAATCAGTCGTCAGTTTGTCTGCATCAATAAGCTCGACAGGAAGTAGTTTTGGTTTCTCCATGTCTGCGAAGTTTGGTCGCACAGCAGCGACATTATTCCCAAAGTGACGCGTGTTCAGCTGAGGGTAGAAACCCTGCAGCCTTCTTCCAACACTCACAGTTAATAGAAGTTAACAGACAATAATGGGATGACAAAGCGTATATTTTACTCTGAGTGGCAGTCGGGGCATTAAGCGAACACCAATACAACTGAATTTTCGTTCTCACATGTGATATTTTCTCCCTGGCCCTTTACTGGTGTTATTTACTGTACAGAATTCACAATTCTCCGTCTGTCCTCGAAGTGACGGGGGTGTTTGTGCCACAGCCAAAAAAAGGTGTGTGTATGTGTGTGTGTTGCCTGTTTTCTGTATGTGAGGGATGGAAGAAGAAAAAAAGTGTTGATGTGTGTGATCAGCTTGCATGGTGTGTGAATATAAAGCTTACCGAGCTCCAGACTGGAGCTTTATTTCAATTCTAACAAGACAGAAATATATTTTATACTTTTAGAACATTTTATTAACCCACAGCAGCATTACCGTCATAAAATAACACATTACGAGTCGCTCTCTTTGAAGTAATTACATTTCAGCTGTGTTCAGGGGAGTCCTGTGGCAGTGAGAGCAGGAGCAGCCATTACTTGCAATGAAGCAGACATATTGAAAGTTTATCTCCCCTCAGACGGAGTACTACACACAGATGGAGTAGCTCCCGGAACAAACAAAATGCACATTCTCCTTTTTCGGCTCCCACTGGGAGAAGAAAACCCAGCATTTTTAGCAAAACCGCGGCCAAGCTGCCACAGACCTCATGTATCCAGAAAAGCCAGGATCCTTTTAAGTAGGATTTGATGTTTACTTGGACCAACGTCATTTTAACTAACAGTGCTGACAGCCTGAGCAGCATCCCAGAATCCAAGGACTTTTTATATTTACAGCGTTTCACAGGAAAATAACTGAACCATGAGAGGAAAGCACCACTAAAAGCTTTCAGTCAACTCCAGCCACTGAGCAGATGTATAACCCCTTTGCTCCGCCATCATCTGTTGCCTTTTATTCAAAACACAAACAGTTTCTCACCCCAGGATGAAAGTGGTCTCTGTCTCCTCCTGAAAAGCACCCAGCAGCAGCAGACATTAAAGAGTGTTTTTGAACACAGAGGGGTCTAAAGGGACACGAACAGCAGAATAAGCTTAGCAGAGAGCGGCATCACCTCAGCATCAGATTAAGGCTGTGAAACCGGGGAGGTGATCCAGTGGAAATAGGCTGAGGCGCCACACAGCAGCAGACACTAGATAGATACAAACCCCGAGAGTGCGAGGGAGCAGACATGCACAATAAAGCAGGGACAACAACAAGACAGCAACAGGAGAAACACACAGAGCGTACAGGCTAAAGCCATCATACTTGACTTCTTCTCCATTACTGCTAACTGCCTGTCCAGACTGTGTCATGGGATTGCAGCACATTAAGGGAGCAAAGTTCTCTGAGTGTCCAAGAGAGCTGCCAAATCCACATCGAGCTGGATGTTAGACAAGCTTTGGGTTAGCCTACGATACCTCCCCACCTCCACCAGGGGGCTCAACCTCCTCTTACTCCTCTGCACGTCCTGCTGAAACACCTCCCTGCACCTCTGGAGCCCCTTCACAGAACCTGGCTCAGGGGTCTCCTCAAGTCCCTCACTCTTCCTCTCCTCCTCTTCTTCTTCTTCACAAAGTAGTGATGACGCACACTCTCTGAGTGACACCAACTCCTTCTCCAGTGCCGAGGAAAATATCTGAGCCGCACCCTGACCCCTTGTACCTCTGACAGGCTGGATGGAGCAGGCCGCAGGGAGGTGAGCCAAGAGGGAGTCCAGGAACTGGAGCGTCTGTAACGGGCTGCAGAGGAACAACAGAGCCACAATTTGCATGTTATTACATAATGGAAACATGACGGTTCAAGTTTCTTCATGTCTATTTTTTTTCATCATTTCTGCCATTCGTCAGCTGCTTGAAACCCACCAACCTGTTCAGAGTTTATTCAAGGAATTTGTCATTTTAAGTGTTCTGCTTGCCAGAGAATCCTAATCACTTTGATATTCAGAGAAATATCACATGGACATGCCTCCTAGTCAACTTCAAAGCCTTGTCAAGTTTGAATCTATTAATATAAATTGAGCAGTACTACCTTCCTTAGTTCTTTCAAATAAAATTGAATAATTCAAGAGTCCCTGGTAGTCCAACTCAAACCAGCACACAGCAGTAAAAACTGTTTGCAAATGAAGAGAATCTCTATTAGACAAAATACTCTTTGTCCAACTTTCAGTAACAAATCTCAAACCACATTGGCAGCATATATTTAAAAGTATGCAAATCATAGAAAGTTCTTCATAAAAAAATAAAAAATATTAAAAAAAGACATTCAGACACTACAAAATAAAGGCCAAATTAAGACAGAAAAGGTACTCCATAGAGCTTTTGGACCTCTAAAGATCAATATTTTTGGAGAAGGTCCTCCGTTTGTCATTTGGGGTTTAACAAACTACAAAAAGTATTCATGAAGTTGACCATCAGACTGTAAAAAACAACCAGTGAACAGGAAAGTGTTGGATTTGCTTTCTGATTTATCCAAATTCCACTAAAAAATGTCACATCTTGTCAAAATGCTTTAGATTAATTTACAGAACTATAGTTAGCTGAGAAATGATATTGGATATATGACTTAGTGACAAAATGCTCACTGCACACAACATTAGGCATACTGAGCGTCAGGATCACACAGTTGTATGTATGTATGGATGATTTTCTTCTTTTGTTTCTGTTATTCATTTTCATGCGTAAAAACAATTTTAACTACATGTGAATTATTGCTGTGATGGTAATTTTTCTCTTTCATTATTTACATTTGTAAAGTGTCAGACAGCTTGAAGCTTGTGCATGCATTGCAGCCATTTTAATGTACTTTTTTTTTTATTTGTTGTTGCCCGTGTTTGAATTATTCCTAATTTATGGAGGCTGCATGTTGGTGATTGTGTAACTGCTGAACTACCGGGTTGAAAGGTGCAGGAGTAGCTAGTTGATTGGTGGAGTTTTGTGGGAAGCACTTGTGTGAATGTGTTTGTTTGTTTGTTTGTGAGTCCTGCTTCTAATTATACAAAAACAAAAATCTGATTTACCAATGTTTTTATAGAAGGGAAATGATTCAATATCTTTGTAAGACCTCAAGTAGACACAAAATGCATTTTGGTTTGTATTACTTAATGTAAACGGAAACTCTGTTCAAGTATATGTGACACCTTTCACCTGAAGATAAAAAAATATACATCCTTTCACTTTATGAACTGAAAACATGATTGTGGCCAAACCCGCCACTATCCAACACATCAACACTCATAACTCTGAGGCAGTGACACGGCCATCTTACCGCTATCTGTAAATAAAAATGATTTACCTGGAGTGGACAGACAGTTCCCCCTGGAAAGGGGTTATCTGATGCCAGTGCAGCAGCATGAGAGCAGATGGTCCTGAAGAATTTAACAGTAGATACTGCGGGCTCACTTCTATCCTCTTACAGCCCACTCTTTTCTGAATCCAGCCATCTAGATCACCTAAGCTGTGATCAGGAGAGCGTATGTGGAAGACCCAGTGATCCAGCACCGCCATCAGACTCAGCAGGTCCTCTTTAACCTCATCTGGGCACAAAAATTACACAATAATCACCATTAATGTGTCAAAATTCAAATCTCAAGATGTTGGAATTAGTGATTTTTTACCTGTTTTGAGTTCAGGGTTTTTCAGCAGTCTGGTTTGGAAATCACTACGAATGTCTAAAACAACTTGACCACAATGCAGGACAAACGGTGTTGGGTTGCTCACAAGGGCAAAAGCATCTTGTCTCCAGACGTAATGGAGCATGACACGGCACTTGACACAGCCAGAGTTCAACAGAGGCGTCAGCTTGGTCACAGCAGTCACAGCCAGTCTGCATGTGTTGAGCTCATTGGGTCTGCCGGCATTGTGTTGCTTACTTCTTTTGGCTGCGGGCTCTGAGAACGTGGATGCAGAGGAGGGCGAAGAGGATGATGATGGGGAGGAGGGCGGAGGGAGCCAGAACGCTTGGCTCTGGGTCTGGATGACTGCAGGCGTTGAGCTCTGACCCTCCTCTGTCAGGACGGATAAGCTCACGCTGGCCACTGGTCTGGAGCAAAAATAACACATCACTAACTATCAGATATCACACGGACAGTAGGTAATCAGACAAAAAATGAAATCAAATGTGTGTGCGGCCGAATGTGTGACCGCTTTTGAACAGGTTAACAACACCAATTTCTCCAGGTGGTGAAATTACAACAGCTGGACAAGTGCTCCAATCATAACAGCAATAAATGGGTTCTTGAAGCAATCATGCCAGAAGTAGTTTTCTCCACATGTTCTCAAATAAAAAGCAGGAAAAGGTGGATGGAGGAATCTGATAGTTTCTTGTTCCCACTAAAAGAATTGGAAAGTAATAAATGCCTTGGAAAAATCCATATACAGTTTGGGGCAATCAAAGGTGCAAAAAAACAGAGTTAGAGCTATTTGTTTTACAGAGATTAAAAGCCTCAGACTGATTTAATTGTGCAAAAAAAATGATTGACTTCAGGTACAGATTGTACTTGACTGGTGTGATTAACTCCACATGATCTTTCCACCTCAACAAATGGCACCATAATGTTTTAGTTATGACTAATCTAATCAGGCAGCACTGATACGGTCTGACAGCTGTACTTCACATATTAATATCGCCTGTATCTGTACCATACATCCACTTACCCAGATGAACTCATTATATCCAACAAGACATCACAAGCCTGATTATTTTTTAAAGAATCCCTTGTAGGTGTTTGGATAATGTCATGTTTATATTAATTAAGCCTCGACCCATAGAGCTCACACATTCTCCACACAGGAAAACATACAATCCTTTTCAATTAAGAAACAAATCATGTTTACACTGAGCTGTCAGTAGTTAGTATCACTCCCACAACCATTCGCTCCTCAGTGATGCGATGCCACAGCTTGTCAACTTGCGGTTTTGAAGACACTGCTGGCATGTCTTGTGTCTTGTCATCCAAGGCTTCATCCTTTGACTCATCATCATCACAGTCCCACAGAGCTATAAGGCCTTCCTGGACAGAAAGTGCAATGACTATAATCAGCAATGACAAGTGTGTGACAGCATTGACAGCAATAGCAGTTTATGTCAGACATTTCAATTTGCCCATTAGGTACACATGTGGACTTTTAAAAATACTATTTAAGAAGAAAGAGTGTCACACTGATGCTTCCTGTCAGAATACAGTATTATTATCCCCAGCATTTGAAATCTGCTTTTCAAAAAAAGTTTGTTTGAGCCACATTCCCCTTTTGTTGTGGGTGTTTGTTGCATTAGCGAGGCCACCAGTTAGACGGGTTAAGTCTCATGGCCACAGCACAAGCAAATTCTAACAGCATCAAGGCATTTAAAAACATTGAGCGACAGCACACAAAGTACAAAGCAGAAGACAACAAAACATTTGTGGCATTTGTTTTCACTGCCTGCATTTGCTTCCTGGATGCCTGCAGCAGCATTACGAACGCTGACTGCGTCAGCCTCATGTGAGATGCCATTTCAAATATGACAACTTATCAACATGAGTGACAAGTGCTGGAGCAAAGCCTAACCAACTGAGGAGCATGAGGGCGGGACTAAGAGTAATATACCTAACTGGTTTATGATAGTACATCCTGTACGCTTAAACTGCAATAAAATAAATGATCCAGTATCCGATTTTGAAGCTGTGAGCTGAATTACAATGCATGTCTGTGTTACAGATATTTCATTATCATAGAGATGCAACTAAAAACCCCAACAGCTTATATCGGAATGCTGTCGATATCACATCATAAGAGTCGGTGTTATGTGGTGTCATGCTAGAGGGAAGACAACATTTCTGGTATAATATCTCTCTGATCTGAATCTCTCTGATCTGAATCCCTTTACCAGCTCCAAGGCCTCCGAAAAATAGGCTGAACAACATCAGGCAGTGTTTTGCAGAAAGTCATAGTTGTATAATTCCATAAATGTTCTGTACCTGCTCCGGCTGGGTGAGAACAGTCTCTCTTTCTGAGAGCCCATCAGTAAGAGCTTGGACCGACTGATGTAGAACTCGGTCCTTCACTCTCACTTCTTGTTGAAGCTCCTGAAGCACGGTCAATCCACTCTACACAACAAATTATATGCAATTTAGAGCATATATGTTATAGATTTAACACACATTAAGGGACTGAGGGATGAAAAAATTACTTACATTTAGGCTTGAAAGATTATGAAATGTAACAAAATACAGAACCTAGTTTTAGTTGATTTAAGTTGCATATTATAGCTATAAATTAACTCATTATCATAATATGAATACAATATCTTTTCTAAGAACTACAGTATATACATGTCCCTATATGGCAAATGTACTGTATGTAGAAGTTGATGTAAAATATTAAAACTTATGTTTAATAAAATATGCAAAATTCCACTCTTCATGCATGCAAAACAAAATTATTACTGTGTCCTTCTTTCCTTTTGAATCATTACTTCATATCTTGCAACTAGTTATGCTGACAGTGAATTATAGCCCCACTGAAAGACAGAAACAGTCCATAAATGCTTACCTGCAGTCTGGACTCTAACGCTCGGAGAGTGAGGAGATAGTTCTCCGGTGGGGGAGACGGTGTGATTGGTGCTCCACTGTCCTGACCACGCTGAAATGTGTATTTTCAGTGAGTAATACTGACCAACTTCAGATGATCACTTTATAAAGAGATATATGCATGGTGTGTCTCACATGGAAAGTAAAATGTATCCCTTACAGAATATGAAATGCCACAGAGGTCTGTGAGGAGAAAGTTATCCAAAGGCTGTCCTGTTACACCTTGATCCTCAAAAACCAACAGAATCTGGTCTGTTCCACATCCCAGGAAGTCGTCCACATGAACAGAGCTGACTCTTGACCAGTGGGAGGCTATCTGGGGAAGAGTTTGACAAAGTCGGCTTATAAAAAAAGTGTAAACTGAAGGTAAAGCTATGAAAAACACAGATGTTGAATCCCTAGTTTACCTGGAATGTTTCCTTCCATATAGCACATACATGCCCCTGCTGAAAAGATGTGACAAACAGGCAGCCATGTCTTCCTGTGTGGACCAACTGAATATGTTCAGGCTCTTCAAAGGGGAGCTGACATACGTCTTTCACAATGCCATTCTCAAAATAAACTAGCTGCTGTTTGGAAGTTGCTGCAACCACAGCGGATTTCATCACATGATCATCCACTTTCTCAGCTGACAGCACCAAGATGCACCGCGTGATGCAAATGTATGGATGAGGCAAAATCAAAGTGCCATCAAACGTGTGTCCACTTTTAACAAAATAGCCCAGGGTCTGGCTTGTGGACTGAGTTTTTGAGCACTCTTCTGAAAGGGTTTGCAGTCCAAGAACAAATACCTGCTCTCTGTGGAGGGGAAGTTCGGCTATAACACTGTGGGATAACTGAATGGGTATCTGTCTCACCTCGCCTGCCTGCAGAGATGCATAGAAGACATTACCAGCATGTCTCCAAAGCACCGTGGGGCCCTGGAGGATAGACACATCCCCCCTTATTTGATAAGGCAGTTTAAACTCAATGCAGGGCTCCAGTCGGTTTGAGCTGCTCAGTGTGAGAAGACTATACTGGAAGCTTCTTCCCCCTTTCTCATTCTTCTTTGTTACTAAAATACACGGCGTATTAACCCTCTTCTGAACATTCAGGGCACATTTACATTTCACAATATCCACATGAGCTGATTTTTTCCTGCTGATGACAGCTGCTCCATCAGCTGCCTTCAGGAACGCGTTGTCTTCCCGTTCAAATGAAAGGCTGCGGAATATTAACTCACTTTCGCTTTTATTTGCGTCTGACGCTCGTTTACAGTTAAACAAGATTATCTTTCCACACAGGGAAAGCCGATGGGGATTTCGATACAAATCTTCCGAGAGCAATCTCTCCATTATGCAATAGGGAAGCTTCGGCTGCCTACCAGGTTCGATCCCTCCTTACTGACAGCTTGAGCAAACGTTGCTGAGTTAGTAGCTGTCACTTTCACGCCACAAGTGTAACCAATGTGTACAAATGAACGACGAGTTGCTAATAATACTCATGAGCGGCCATTTTAGCTGTTTCCAGAGTTTCATGGCGATAGTTGCACTCGAAGCGGCGCGCCAACTGAAATTGAACGCTTCCTGACAAGTGCATTGTGGGTAACCGTTGGCAAACAGTAGTGAGTTGACGATATTAAGCTAATGTGTCTAGCCCGCTAGCCATTTTTAAACAGATTTAATCAAATGAATAATTAGATAAACGCTTTACTCGTGACCTTGAATAACAGTCCCACACCCCCTCTGCACTTTCAGTTCAAACAAACAGCCACAGCGGAGAGGTGTGGCTACGACTGGAGCCAAAATGGCAACGACAGGACGGCAGTTTCACACTTCGCACTGATTCATCCAACTAAACGTTAGCAGTCTTGCTAGCTCAACAAGGAACTACAACAAGAGACGGATATCGGAGACAGCTGAATATGGCTGAACTTGAGCAACACGAAGGAGAGCAGGTATCGACAACTACCGTTAGGTATAATTAGTGAGTAATCTGTTATGAAACCAAAGACGTGTCTAACGTGAACGAACTCTTGTTTTGACAGGACCTTGAGAAGAAAATTGAGGAGACGAGAGTGAGATTCAAGAATGAGTTCCTCCAAGGTAACAGTTATTATGAATAAGCTGACAACTTGCTCCTTGGTCAATCACTTGCATTTGCATGACTTTAGGGGTATAGTCCGATTCAAAAACTTAAATATAATAGGTTAACTGTCCACAAGTTAGCTGTTACTTTACTTTGACATGTTGATAACATCATGACCTAAATACTCCTGGCACAGATAAGCTCCAACAGATAACTAACCTAGCTAACGTTAGCTCTTTATTGCCACATGTAGCTAATGGGTTTGACTAGTGTAACGTTATGGCCTGCAGCTGAACTTTATCTGCGTTTACAGCACAGTGTGGTTATTTTAGGGCTTTAACAGCATTTTAAAATAGGCACGTCAGTGCGGTTAAAAGTGAAGCCTTGTGCTTGACCCATTTGAAGTGTCAGATGACCCAGCCTTTGCGTTTTATGTTTACAGATTCAACAGATAAATATGACTCCAGAGATGTGGAAAGGCTTCAAAAGGAGGATGCTTTTGTGGAGAGCTACCTGCAGTGGAGACTTTATGTTGTTGATGATGCCTTGAAAATGATCGATGAAAGTTTTCAGTGGAGAAAAGAATATGGTCTGAATGGTAAGAAAACATAAATGAATAGTTTGTAACGTGATATGTGCAATATCACCTGAAATTAATGGATACAAAAACACTTTCCTTCCCCCTTTTTGTTTTACTTTGACAAACTTCAGCTTATATTTTTTTAAACAAGAGGCACATTCTTAATGTTTAGATATTAAAAAAAAAAAAAAAAATTGTCCGGGAACTAAATATTTAATTTTAAACTACATGCTAATGTTAAATGGGACTATGAAAAATGCCAGCTTTTAGTCCGTACCAGTTTTAGACAGCTGGTTCCTAAGGCACAGTTTATTTGTTTTAAAAAAGTATTGAAGTTCAATATGTAGTCCTATCTAAAAGTTGAAGTGTTCATATTTTCATATTTAAATCTTCACAGGCTTGCAACAGAGATCAGTTGAGGTCTTTGTGCTGCTCTGGGATGAATTCAGACAGAGTGCCATTGTGTGTTAAACAGCCATATCACCATGCATACGCTGCCCCCGAAACACAATCCCTACTCTTTCTGTTTGCTGAGGAATTTCTCAGAGTAGTTATTTGTCTTTAATCCAGCAAATTGGATTTGTCATGCAGTTGTGTTTAGAAAATTAGATTTATTCAAGTCATTAGTATCAAGGGGCATTAGGGGCAATATGATCAAGGTTAAATGTGGTCATTTCTTTTAAGAATATTGTTGATGAGTGCTTAATTTTCTGTCAAATCAAACAGTTTCAGGTTATAGGATAGTTAGGATCCTTAACAGTAAGGATCTATAAAACTATTAAGTAATGGTAAGTGAAAGACTTCTTTCACAAAACAAAGTATAGATATATATATTATATTATAGAAAACTTTTATTTTTATCTTTTAAATTAAATATATATAGTCTGACAAATTGCTTGGAACTGTAAAGCAACCTCAGCTCTTTGCTTTCAGTGCCATGGTCTATATAGCTAATATTTAAATTATAACAAACGCCAGTTGACCGTGTGTTATGTGTGTTTCAGATCTCACTGAAAGCACCATTCCCAAATGGATGTTTGAGACCGGTGCTGTCTTCCTCCATGGATACGACAAAGAGGGCAACAAGCTCTGTATGTACATGTTCTATTACAGACCTACTGGCAGTACATTCTCATGTTATACACCTGTAACTTAGTCTGTCTTTGTCGCTCTATTTTTGGTGTGTGGCAATTACTGAAATTCTTCACTAATATTTTAAACCTTGGCTAATAATTCTAAATCTCTGTTTACTGTGTTTAGTCTGGTTCAAAGTCAAGCTGCACGTCAAGGATGCAAAAACACTCGTGGACAAGAAGAAGTACGTGGCCTTCTGGCTGGAGCGCTACGCCAAGAAAGAACCTGGGATGCCACTTACTGTTGTGTTCGACATGGCAGAGTCTGGCCTCAGTAATATAGTAAGTCAATGTTGATGATATGATTTAATCATAATTTAATTCAGCTTCTTTTCTGGTAGTACATCCAGGTACCAAAAAGCTGGGACTTTGTCTAACACGTAAATAACACATTACGCAATAATTTCCTAATTGATGAAAAAAATTATATATTCTGAATTAAAGTCATTATGTTTCTATTTGCGTTTCACACATTATCCAACTACATTGGAATCAGGGTTGTAAGATTCAGCTCTCCAAGACAAAAACATTTTCAGTCCTATTTGAGAAAAGGCAATATAATCTTTATTTTTGTGTTTAAAAAATGAACATTTTCTTCCTGTCATTGAAATGCCGTTGAGGATGAAACATTTTCTTTTTTATTTGAGCTGTGGTCTTGCAGAGACTGATGCTCTTTAATGGTTTTACACTTCGGAGATTAAAGTAACCTTTAAATCCCGCTGGTCAATTCGAGTGGACTGTCTAATCCCTAGGCTCACCATGTCGCAGACGTTAGCTCCTTGATGGAGCTCTCTGTCGGCGAGTGTCTTTCATTGGCTAGGCTCTCTCCTGGAGAAATGGCTCAATTAAATACAAATAAACCAGCACAAGCACGGCAAAAGGGATAAATAGCTATGCAACTCAAATATGAAATGAGGAGTATGGAAGATCGGTTTGAAAAGCAGCCTTATTGAACCACAGTAGGAGCGAGAGCAAGGGTAGCCAGTATGATCTCATTAAGGCTTGGGAGTGAGTCTCCTGCATAGCAATGAGGCTTCTAACCAATTACGGAGCCTAGCCAGGATATAGGGGCTGTATCTATTGACATATAGGCTGTTTGTCTGATGATTAACATAAAATAGTAAGCTGAACACGTATCACACTCACTAAAAAAAAAAAGGATTAAAAATGTGGAAGAGCTGTTCACCTAGATGCTCAATTTTGAGATTAAATTTGTATGTATTTAATCTGTAGATAACGCGTGGATAAGATTATCTGTTTGATCAGAAGCCCTTTACTATTTAAGTGGAGAAAATGCATTCAAGTCTAAGCCATTTACTGTGAGCTTTCTCTCTCTCTCGACTTGTTTTTAGGAAGATTGTTTCTTTGGAATGATAAAAGCTGTTAGATCTTGGTAATGCAATCAAATGGTGACAAAACAGCATATAACAGCAAGTTATATAATTGTCTTTTTTTCAAATGGCTTCTATCAAAAGTGGAACATTGTTCATAAACTTGAAGTGGCACCCTCAAGTCTCAGATGTAGTATTTGAGAGGAATTGAGGGGGTCATCAGAGAAACATGTAATGAATTTTCATGAAGTGGGTCACTTCAGATCTAGAGGCAGTTAAGAGTTCCTCTTTTAAAAATCCATAAAGCATCTTTTCTAGGTAAAGTCATGCTATTTGGTTTCTCTTTTTACATCCTTTTTTCCACTTTGTGTTGCAGGACATGGAGTTCGTGAAGTACATTATTAATTGCTTCAAAGTGTATTATCCAAAGTTTTTATGTAAGTAAAAACATTTATTTAATATCCACATTTACATATGTTATTTTTACACATTCATAAGGACATACAAGTATTTTCAAGTCAAACCTGAGGAATATTTTAACATAATCCTAACAGACAAGCTTTGTCCTTTTCTATCATTTCAGCCAAAATGATCATCGTGGATATGCCTTGGATCATGAATGGTGAGGATGAGCCTGGTTTCTCCTCGCAGTCCTTACAGAATTGATTATTTTTTACATCCATCATAATTTATCTAAAATGATTATTTTATCTGATTCTGAGCATTGAGCATAAAAATGTCTCTATTCCAGCTGCTTGGAAGATTGTGAAGTCGTGGTTGGGTCCGGAGGCAATCAGCAAGCTCAAGTTTGCATCCAGATCTGAGGTCCAGGGATACATCGGCCCGGAGTACCTGCCACCCCACATGGGTGGAACGGTATGTTATATGTCTTTCTATAAGATCACATTGTGCATGAATTTATGACGGACGGTTACAAAAAACGCTATAGTCTCTAAAAGTGGCCTGAAATGTTTATCATGTTTTGGCCGGATCATATTTGAATCATAATAAAGAAATTCCAAATATACACTTGTTTTATTAATAATGTGCATTATGGTTGTAACCATCCTCCATGAACTTACAGAAATGTTAATTAGGTTTTTCAAAAACAGTGAAATCTAACTTCAATAAATAATAAACATCATTTGTTTAAAACAATTCCTCTTTCATAAGCCATATCTTTATATTGATTCATATGCAAGTCATGGGACTTTCTGTACTTCTGAAAGACATTCAGTAGGACTACATTAACTTATATTGATAATGCTTTAAAAACCATGCATATAGTGAGATAACTTATTTCATTAAATTTCAGGACGCTTTCAAGTACAGCTACCCGCCTCTTCCCGATGACGACTTTCAAACTCCCATCTGTGAAAACGGACCAATTGTCAGCGAGGATGAGACGGAGAGCAAAGAGGGTGAAGTGGAGGGCAGAGATGCCCTTGAGTCCAGCTTCAACTCTGATGTTGCGGTGAAGCCCAAAAAGGTACATTTCCTTTAAAGTCTATATCTAGTTAATATCAGTCCTCTCAGAATGTGGACGTGCTTAAAATAATCCTTCAATTTTAAAAGAAAATCTTCAGCCTTGTACAGCATTTAATTTTGCTGCTATATAAGGCAGGACACATAAGTCAGGAAACATCTGAATATGGATGAGTGAATGTTGTTTGTGAATAAAATCGGTAAATTAATATGATTAGATATTGCTAGTTAATAGGAGCTGTGTTTCAGTTGTTGTAATTGTGATTCTGGCGTTTCAGGCAGCGGTGTCCATCTCTTATAGACCTGCTACTAAAATAGATGCCCGTTGGTCAGAAATCCGTCCGGTTTCCTCTCTCACTCACTTTCTATAAATTGAGCCTGAGATTACAACATGTAATCAGAACATTGTTTGGAGACAGCTGTGAATTAAGTGGCAAGTAATGCCCTGATTTGGAAGACGTTAAGCTCTTTGCTCATTGTGTCTGTGAAGGTGACTCCTAATGTCTGTGGCTCCAATTAAATCCTTGCCAACAAAGCCCATGCATCACAGCCAGCGCTCTGCTTCTCTCATCCTCTCCTCCCCTGGTATGGTCCACAGAGGTTGTCAAGTCAGCTACTTAAGCCCTTCCCCGCTGTAGCTAGATCCTTATTCTCAACAAACAGCAGCCCCAGTGTGGCATCATCACTGAGACGCCCCACCGGCTTTATCTTGAATATGTCTGCAGCCACTGTCATCCTCCCTCTCACTCTGGTGTCACCAAATTTCCACCACTTGCAGTAAAGGCTGCAGCTTATGTCACATTTTCTACTTACTCAGTACAGGACAATCCAGCTCATGCTTCATAATCTATTTAGCTTCTTTTCTGGTTAGTGGCATGCAAAGAAAGCCCTGGAATAGACGGTGGTCATTTCAGGGTATGCTCTGCAGGAAATGCCTTTCAAAGGCTTGTGGAAAGTTGCATATTCGCATTATATTGGTGTGTTGTTTTCAGCCATGGTTGTTTATCCTTTGTTGTATTTAATGCTGCAGCTGTTATTTACAGATATTTTGCTGTCACAGTCAGGGAGCAGCAGATTCGGTGTTAACCTACATTTAATGTGAGGAGAAGGACGTAACTGTGCAGTAATTTATAACGGCTGTTGAGGATTTTTGTAGCTTGCAGCCTATAGGACACAAACTGTATCTACTTGAGAGGTGCTGCGTCAACCAAAGCTACTCCCATGAGCCTCCTAAGCCCCAACAAACAAACAGGGCTCCCTTTGTTAATAAATACTGCATTGGTCATGCACAACAGATTTAGATTTACAGAGAGTAGATATGCAAATCAGTGAATTGTTAGCCTCAACAATAATCTACTGGCACAGGCTTGAAGTTTGTTAATGTTTCTTAATATACACATGAAATCACCTCACTTCCTGAACAACCCCAGACAAAAGGTTCACAGTTCACTGTTAAAGCATTATTGATTCATTTTAATCTCCACGTATAAACCCAGTACTGTATTCTAACAGACTCTGCAGTCCTCTGAGGTGTCAGACTAGATATCAAAACATTTGAGTCAGCTCTGTGGGAAAGGGGAAGATGTTTTTTCAGGTTAGCCTGAGAAACTAGTTACACAACCCCTCTGCAGTGACGCTGCACAGACAATGTGACGGTTTCAATATAAGTAAGTGTTTGAATGTGCCATCAAATGCTCTCACGGGTTGATGAGGGATATTCAGGATGAGAGAAAAGCAGTTTAACAGTTTTTTTCTCTGAATGCTGAATGTTAATGGTTATTCATGTGATTTCTACCACTGGCTGAAGGTTACATATTAATTATAAACTGAGGCTGGACACTTTATGACCCTCCGTCTTTGGCCAGAGGCCTGTTCAGTCAAGGCTTTGGTGTTATCTATTTAATTAAACCACATGCATTGTGAAGTCCTTACATTATTTTACAGTTGGATGTTTATCAAAAACATCCAAAGCAAACACAGTACGTGAAGTGAGATCTCAGAGAAAGCAGAGATGTTAGTATGAGAGCTTAAGAGAAATTTGTCATTGTTCTCGCAGGTTAATTAGCAATGTTTACTGTCTCCTCTGCTTGCACAGAGGGAAGCAGTTTCATGAGGCATTATGGATTCAGCTTTATTTCTGGTCGGCTGTGCTGCGACTAAACTCGTAGCACTGTGTTAATAGACCAGCCTGTCAGCTCTTCAAGCCCGTCTGAACACATTCCACAGCACTGCTTCTGATCCATCTTGTCTAAATAAACAAGAGACTATCCCCCCTCCACTATCACAACCCATCCCATCCTGCATTCTTCTGGGTTCCAGGCAGCACTGCGCCGGTGGCTTCAGGAAGCTAACTGCCTTTCTCTCTGTTTTGAAACAAGGGCTGGTGGTAAGACAATGTAGGATCTCACCCACACGAGGAGTTCGGAAGATTTCTCCTCGCGGCTGGAAAGGCAGGTGAACTCACGTGATTGAATTATTGTGAGTTCACCTCCCTCCCGGTCGACCGATGTCATCTCAACCCCTGGACATGTTCACCTCTTGACCTGTCCTGGACCTCACATTTCAATCTGACCCCCTAAATTGTACTGCACTGTTTATAAAACGACGCACAACATTTCTGACTTTGTTATGAAGGGACGTAGGCTAAATGAAGAGTAGCCTACATTTTGCACAATATTATGTTAACACTCCGAGGGAAGAAATAGCACACAGTCACTACTCCTCACTAACAATATGACATCTGTGTGTCTTTCAATCCTCAGATTAATAACTACGAAGATAATTACTGTTATATTACAGTAGACCAAGTTACTAACACTCAGCATTTACTCTTTTATTATACTTGCCTTTGAGGCAACTTTTTAACTAAAGCCATGTGTGCCTTGTCCTCTAACATTGTCCTTTACCAGGTCAGTTAGACTGGAGAGTGCTAATCATGTTTTGTGCCTTTTATAATATGTACTTTAAAATCAATAGACACTCCTGAGCATTTCACTAATATTTTATTTTAATATATTGTAAAATCATCAATTTGTCTTTGCATTTCGTATCTTGCATTCAATGTGTGGAAATCATGAAGTTCTTGAATTTTAGATGTATTTTATTATCGTCAATTTGATTTCTTTTGTATGTGGTAATTATAAAGTAGATGTTTATTTCTTTAAAAATTAATTTGTTTCTAAAATAAATTGCCAATTATTTTGTTCTTTGTTGATCTAGAATGGAATTTTGTTTCCATTAGCCTTACGAATATGGTCAGAGCTGCACCAAAACACTGTAATTTTAATTTTAATATGTATAACACAGCCTACTATTTCAATGTTTAATTTTAATTAAAAATTGGAGCATGTTTTGCTTTTTTTTTTACACTCCCATTATTACCTAATTGTGTTAAGCTTGCTCTTTAAAATGACAAATAAATGGAGACATTTCATCAGCAGCTGATTATCTCTTGATGTCTTCATTGTGGCAGTTGCATGACAGTCAGCCATTAAATTAAGATGACATGTTGTGTTGCTTATCACAGCAAATGACACACTTCCCCTCTGAGTCACAAATGTTCCCATCACATGCAGAGTCCGCTCACCTATGCCCCTTTCCCTCCCTTCCTCCCTCTCCCATCTGTTTCACACAACATGTGGTGCAAGCAGGACAGTGAAAGCATCCATTTCCCAAACCCACCTACAGTATCCATAGTGCTTAGGCAAACGTTTCACAATTCCTTTCCTGTCAGCTGTTTTTACAATCTTGTGATCCGTCTGGATGATTTGGGTCAGAGTTTATGGATGTTTTGCCGAAGTGAAAGTAGCCACGTGTGATTGATATTATGACATGATGTATTTTTGGTCGTATTGTTGGAAGTATTGCTTTGTCAAAAGTCACGAGTGTAGCAGGAAGAAGGGTCACAAGTCATCGGGGCTGTTTCTCAGTAAAAGAACATCTATTTTGATAACGTAACCCTTCACCATTATTTCACAAGAACCATTTATTAATCATTACAGATGACTGTCAAGAGCTTCATTAACTGATAGCTTTCTCTGCATCAAGGGCAAGGGTAAACATTTCATTTCCAGGATGGGAGCCAGATAAGGGTCACGTGATTGCATTATCAGTATTCTGAGTCTCTCTTCTAATTAAGTGCTCTTTGTCATTCCAGGTGAATTTCCTGGACGACAGTTTGAGGGCAGAGGACAATGATAAAGTAGACACAAACGCCAGGACCAAAGGAGCCAGGAAGCCACTCACCACCTTCAAAGGCCCTCTGTTAGATGTTAGGTAGGTCATCCTGCTGACGGCCTGCTCCAGCTTTTCAGTGTTTTCCACTTTGTGCTGTTTGTGGTCCGACTGGAATTAGAATGGAAAAGAAGTGTTGGTTTATACACTTTGCAAGTTCTGGGGAAAAACTGTATTGATGCGATAAAGGTCAGAGTTCACAATCGACAGATGTTTTGCAAAGTGGTTAACCTTTGGAAATTTTGCTAAAATAATATCTGCTATCGCTTTGAAGTAAACTAGGACCCTTCTTTTCAAGTTTTCTCAGCCTGGTTGAATAGTCCACACCAGAGTACAATTGTCAGCTTTCACAGCAGCCCAAATAAGCATGGCAACCGCCATAGGCTTAGTTCTAACCAAAATAAGTCACAGTTTGGTTCATACCCCAGTTTAGGATTCACGGTTGGTTGCAAGTTCGTCATAGCATAGAACAAAAGCTTGTGCTTTAGTTTCAATGTGGCTATATTTAAGCACCCAAAATGTATCACTCCAGTGATCAGCACATCGAGGTGATGCCTTCGATGGTGTGTTAGCGTGGTGGACGATATCGTCCTTGTGTGCAGCTCTCTCTCGGTGCTGTTGTAATTGACCTGCAGACGGGTGTTCTAGCTCCAGCATTTTATTGCCACCCGCTAGAATATGACTGACTCACAGACCAGTCAGCCTGTTGTGTGAACCTCACCTAAAGGTTGCTAAAGGTGCTAAAAGTTTGCAGCTGCAACTCCCACTTATAAACTTGGGTTCTGCATTACGAGTATGAATCTACATGCCGTGTATTCTGAGTGTGGCTGACCAATGTACCTTAATGGCTAGACCATCTTCTGTTCCCCAGATTTCTGCCAATGTCCACCTTTATGCTGGTCCTGGTGTTACACTGCTGACTGTACACTCTTCCTCCACGTCCCCCTTTGAATAAACAACAAAAAAATGCATATTATAGCTTTCATGAAGAGAAGATTTGTCGTATTATACTGCAGTAGCTTCAGTTAGACCTGGCATATACAAAAGACAAATTTTAATTGCCTTGTACATATTGACAAAAATGTTCCCTTCTCGTATTGACTCAAAGTCTAATTTCATTATTGATGTTTTGGTACCTTTTTATAGCCCAATTGATCTGGCCACATGTGGGCAGGAATTAAGGATGCTACCAATCAATTGCTTAGCAGGAGACACTGGCCAATGATCAATTAACCTTTAGTAAAGGAGCTCTCGTCACCTCCTGCACATGTTGTCAAACACATCATATGCTTTAATTGAGCACTCATTAAAATGCAAAGGGGGTGTCGATTTCAAAGCAGTGTACTGCAAAGGAGTAAAGCAAGCACACAATGATGTGGTTGGTTCTTGGGTAAATACTTAGCAGTGCATTCACACACTGTATGATATTACTCCTCATTTTCATGAATAATGTCTTTTGAGTTTTTTTTTCTCTTTTTTTACAGAGTAATTTCTTTGATGTGAGGATTTTGACAGCTACTTATAGTGATAAACAGATTTAAATGAGCCTTAAATGCAATTATGTTTCTGAGCTGTGTTAGCCTTAATTCAAGGCTGGGGGCTTTAGAAGGGAGTAGGGGGCTTTGATCTTGTATTTGCCAAAGGTTTCTGGAGCCCTGAAGACTCACTCTGAGTGCATGCAAGCGCCAGACTCTACAGCTGTTTTACTGGAGAAAAAAACACACCAAGACTTGAAAAGGAAAAATATACCTTTGTTCTTAGCAGTTTGAGTCCATGAAACGGAGCCAAGCTGCATCAATGAGAAGCTTTACACATATGACGCAGATATTATAATCCATTTGCTAGTTTCTTCTTGGCAAAGTTAAAGTCCCAAATGCCAAAATTATTCACTGAGGCTGAAATCATCAGATCACATACTATTTATAGCGACGTTAGACTGTTCAAACTTGCATAGAAGAAGCATTGAGTGCCAAAAACCAACAACGAGCGTCAGAGAGTGAGGAAAAGAGCCTCATCCCCAGATTTTAGGCCACAGATTTGCTTTGGCTCATAGCTCTGATGCCTGATCTGAGCCCTACTAAAATTAATCACATGTGTCTCCTACAGTGTTCACATCTGCTCTGTAATCACATGTTCTGTGTTCTACTTTCAGACTCCAACAGGGAGACATTTTATATTTTATGGGGGTTTTTTATCATCGTGCACCCCATTTTTTGTATAAATTTGCTGGAAATTCTCCAACTTCATAGCTAGAGAACATGATTCTATACAGCCAATTAAATCACTTTATTTGAAACCCTATTTGCATACAGCAGAAATGTCAGCGTTCTATCATGTGCAGACAGTCACACTGACTAAAGCCCAGAAAACATTCTGCTATACAGCACAACAGGTTCTGCTAAAGTCTTCTTCTTTACTTACTTGCAAACATGAACACATGATTTATCCTGAACCTTAGCTTGTCGAACCAGCCATCAAACAAACATTCACCAGGGAAACAAGCTAATGACTAGACAAGTTAGATAACTAGCTGGTCTGTTTCAGCATGTAAACTTACTTTCAAATGTCAATACCTTTATGTTAAATAGATGTTGGTGTGGTCCTTACTCCTAAATAGCACTGCAAACAACACAATGTCTGCCCATGAGCTGCAGTGCAAGTTTTTTACACTGTCAGTCCCCTCCAGGACTTTAAACATGATTACAATACCTTTGCTTTGCGAAATGAAGAGGAATGTGTGTAAGAATCTTTGAATCATGAACTCTGCAAACCACAGCATGTTTACTCTGCTAAAGCCAGGGCAGGATTATCAGCCGGGGAAACAGGTTAATCACCTACTTGTATTAGTCGTGTCAGTTGGGTTGCGGTTGTGTGGGAATATGCCCCACAAAAGCACAGTGTCAACTGAAATGATAAGACCGTTAAGGTGGTTCCTTCATTATTATCTGCCTTGTGTGCCTGTCCTGTGCTTTGTCAAAACATTGGTGGGAATGAAAAATAACAATTGCCACAAACAGTTGCTCAGCAGGAACCCACAGCTCAGCTTTCTCTCTGTGGGATGATTAATCTTTGGCCACATCTAGATTAATGTAAACATGCTCAACAGAAATCCTGTATGAAAGCACGCTTCAGATTTTTTTAGGATCTATATCATCCTTCAGCAAAGACTCTCCGAGGCAGATGGTTAAGGTGATGTGTAGCAGGAAAAGCTACAAGTCCCAGGATAATCATATCATACTGACAGCAAGGCGCAGGAATTGTAGCAGCCCAATCTGTATTAATAAGACACCAAGAGACAAACAACAAAGCGTTTTGTAAAGGAAATGGGAACACCTGTCTGCATCTAGCAGTTGTATCAGTACTGAAGTGCACAAATAGACACTTTATAGAGCAAAGTTACTGTATTTTTAACTCCAAAGCCTCTGGTTTCCACCTCGACAGCTTTCTAATGTAGCTCCTGTCTCACATTGTGTTTGTTTTTCCTCTTCCTCCAGCCCCGCAGAGGAGCTCAGCTTTGGTTCTGGAGAGACGGAGAAAAAAAGCCTCATTATCCTGAGCAATGTAACCAAGAATCAAGTGGCCTTCAAGGTGAGAGTGAAGGCGCTCACATGCTGTATGCTGCAGTTTGTGAACACAACAACAGTTGATAGAACAACAGCTTTGCACTGCTGCATTAAGGAAATTAAGGAAATGCCAAACATTAGCTGGTCCGAGCTTCTTAAATGTAACATTTTGATAAATTAATTTCTTTGGTCTTAGACTGTTAGTCTGACTTTTACTGGCAAATGTGCTGCTCACTGCCAAACTTTGCCTGGAAAAATGTAAACAAAGGATCTGCATCCCATAAATTGTTTTGATAAGGGAATCAGACTTTGTGACCGGCATCAAAAGTATAACTATATAGAAATAGCCAATCTTCCAGCTGATACTCTTGTTGGCTTATGTAAGTCATATAGAGGCATCAGTATTAAATTTAGACTGTTTCCCAGTTTGTTAAAAAAGTCCATGTAGGTGCTTTATTACTTATTGACGTTGCCTCTGCTGTGTGCACAGGTACGGACCACAGCGCCGGAGAAGTACAGAGTGAAGCCCAGCAGCAGCTGCTGTGAACCAGGAGCTTCAGTAGATATAGTGGTTTCTTTACATGGAGGTACGGCACTTTAGTTCTGCACTCTACCCCACTCACAACAGATGTTCCTGAACGCTGTACTTCAGAATAATCAAGTGGTCTTTTACCTTCCCAAAGTGCTGGCGGCCTTTTTTCTATGCCTGACATACATATTTCAAAAGTGATAAAAGAATCATCTCCCCAAAACAAACCATCCGACAACTGACAGTGCTGTGCGAGTTAAAAACATTTTATGGCCTTCAAGCACTGAAATGTCAGCTGTAGGTTATGATGAACTGCAAGTAACTCGGGAGAATCAGCGCTACCTATTTCAGGGTGCTTTTTTTTCTAGCTTTATGCTGTGGTGGTTTTTTTTAAATGCTGTCATGTCCAGCACTGACATTTTGTTAGCATCGTCCTCGCTTTTGTTCGAGCCGCTATATGGTATATTGACTTTAAACCATAAGAACAATCACATTTCTTTTTTTTCAAATTGAATTGGCTTGTCTGAAAGTTCTGGTTTCCCTGTGCAGGTTCTCAAGCCTCTCCACAGGACAGATTTTTGGTCATGGCAGCCGAGATGGACAACGCTGGATCACAAGAACTTGCACAGTTCTGGAAAGAAGTACCAAAACCAAAAATCATGGAACACAGGTACGCGTCCGTGCTCCTTATTTTGCCACGTCAGGAAATATAGGAAATCATTTGTGCTCTGGTGGTGATGTCCTGTTGCCACACAGTCCTCATTACAGTTGTGACAGTGGAGTTGTAGGCTGCATATCACCCTGATGGCCTCCGCTCATTAGATTGTGACTTCCCCACAGATTGCGCTGTCATGTTCTGGAGAGCGTTAAGTCAACAGCGAGTCCTCTCAGAGACAGCCCTGTGGAGACAGGGACCAGCGGGCAGCAGGAATTAAGCACAACGGTGAGTTCTGGTGGAACAGGAGCTTGTCCCACAACAATACTTATTAAGTAACAGTGTTGTTGTTCTTTCAGATTGTGTTTGGCCACCATTGTAGCATTTGTAGACTGTTTTAAAACACTCTTTAGTTTAATATTACTTCACAACTTGAACACAGTCTCTTAAGAGATTAGAGATCCTGAATGTATTTAACATTTCTTTGTATTTGTATTGCATACTCCCACAACATCCCACACCCAGGCACTGGATGATAACTTAAATATCAAAACAGTAAGTACAACATGTAGGCTGAGTGTAGGTTTTTAGGTTGTATCACTATAAATATCTAATATAATGCTAGTAACCTGGTTTATTTACATACTTAAGGGCATAGTTCAATGTTTTGGGAAATATGCTTATTTGCTGTTAAGAATGAAAACAATCTACTCATCTGTGTGTTTAGTATCAGTCTAGAAGTTAGTCTCACTAAGCACTTAGACAGAAAACAAGGAAAAACCATTAGCCTGGCTATGTCTAGTGTTAAAAAATACACTTTCCAGCACCTCTTAAGCTCACTTGACCTCTTTCTCACTGGCCTAAAAACACTCTGGCTTTTGTCTCAAGTGGGAATCATTCAACATTAATTCCCAGGATAAATGACTCATTAGCAGTCATGAGTATTTACCAGCTCCAGTGATGGAAAGATGATCCTTGGGTCAACACACTAATTTACGCCCATTTTCCTGCTCATTGCTGTGACACTTGTGTTGTCTCAGCTGTAAATTACGTCCAAGCTGTGCTCAAACATAGTTTCAAATGAGTTGGCTTTGAGCTCATAAGAGAGATTGAGTAAGTAACCGATACCACAAAGAAGTAACCACAATAACATTTTACTGGCTTCAAAGTTGCTTTCTACTCTTTACTAACTCTGTTTTGTGTGCCGGTGACATTGAGTATGACAAACCAGAGAAAAACAAAGACACACTCATCTACTGGCAATAGAAAAGGAGCCTATGGCCTATTTTTAGCAGGTTTTGAAACCCTGCATATGCACATAATTTCGTGTAATTGACTTGTAAATATTCATACACAAACATAATGAGGAAAAAGAAGACAAATTGTGGTTTTCGGGGGAGTTGTGGAGCCTCCCTGCTGATTGGCTAATAACCTCACAGTGACAACAAGACTCCATGAAGTCCCTGCACTCAACTGTCCTCACACAAGAACTATTTATAGCACTTAACTCCCCCGAAAACCACAAATTGTTGCTTTTGTGTTAAAATTTAAACAAACCTAGCACAGCATGTTGATGGGCGTATTGAAAACCAGGCTACCTCCAGTCTTAATGTTGAGTTAATTGCCTCTCTCCACCAGCTCCACACTGATCACACAGATGAGTCTTGTGTCTAACTCTTATCAGGAAAACAGAATAAGCGTATTTCCCAATGTTCCTTTAATGTTCTGTACCTCTCTTGCCTGAGTTGTTTCCATGACTTTCATTAGCACCGTGTTAGATTGATAAACCAAGTCAGTGAAGCAGTTTTTTATCTCACCAGCTCATGCGAGTGATGACCTGCAACGCACGGCTGGAGCAGAAGATGAACACGTGCCTGTGGGTGCAGAAGGTTCTGATTGTGTTGGTGCTGGTCCTCGTGGTGCTGAACCTTCTGTGTCTCTACCTGCTGGGAACGTCCCAGCAGCCATCGTGACCTGCCACAGCTCCCTCCTCCTGCATCTGTCCACCACAGACACACACCACGGTTGAACCTGCGGGGCCACAGCTGACTACCAGAGGGACGGTCGTCCTGAGCTCTCCCCTCCCCGCGGGCTGCTGTCATGGAGGGGAGAAGGGCAGACTTTAGGGACATGTGAGTTGTTGTGGAGTTACTATCTGAAGAGATCGTATTTGTCTCTTTACAGGCACTTGAGAATTAATACAACAGAGACCCTTTTAACAATGTGACATCAGATCATTAATGTATTTTTTAAGACCGATCATGGAAAAATAAACATGTATTTATTGCATAAGACATAATATGTAGGAAGAATTAGTTATTTTTGTGATCATTATGTTAAATTTTTTTATATTATGTAAATCTAAAGATATAAAATAAACACTTTTTGTCAACTTATCTCATTTGTTTAGTATTCTAATTATTTTCTCCTACACACCACCTTCGGCCCTGTTTGGGTCACTCAGTAGTCCTGCTTTGCATAAGTAAACACACTCTCTAATAAACCCTCATTAGTACAGAGGTGTCTAATTGAAAACATTGCAGTGTGTGACCTTACTAAACCTCTCCACACACAGACCAAGGAGCCACATGAGATCGCTGTCTTCACTATCTCCTCTGTTTGTTTTAATTACCCCGACAGCAGCAAACTAAAAATACCAAAGCAATTACTGGAGAGTACAAGGACATGGCATAACCCACTTGTAGCTTAGTAGGAAAAACTTCTATCTGTAACAAGATCCAGCTCCGAGCAATCAGGACGTGAGCTGCACACTAGGAATGATCACAATTGGGTTATAAGACGTGTGCACATAAGGGTTGTCTGGCATCATGTGCAGCTTGTTCACAGTAGGTGGTTGCTGCTCGGGATGATTAGAATGATTCATGCAATAACGGGTGAACTAATCCCACATTGATTATAAACACTGCGCTGTTTAGGGCGCCGCAAAATGTTTATTCCCTGAAGATTTTATTGTGTTGCTCGCTCTGTAACCTACAGGGCTCCAGCAGTTTTTCTTTTTATAAATATAAAACCAGGAGGTTTCCTGTAGGCCGAGTATTTGAGTATTTAGTTTTACAGGTGACTGCTTAAGCTTGGCCTCCTCTTTGAAGAAGCCTAAATATATCCAAGTTGTCCAGTCTTACTTGAAATAACCGCAATATATTGAAAAATATAAACTTGTAAAATTGAAATATCTACATGCACAAATAAATTGGTAAAATAATACTTTGGTTATAACGGTAACAGGTTGTGTGAAATGACTGCATGATATTGTTTCTTATTGATCGCTGGCCCCTGAATCAAACCGAATCAAAGTCATTCTGCGGCAGACTTTGACAAATATATATCGTCCAATGAATCGGTCTAATATCGTATCATTTACAGTTACACCCCTAATACCATCCCTACATAGATGAATGAGGGGCTGAATCACAGCTTAATCTATGTTGTCTGAGAATTTTTTTTTACTCTTCTCATTTTAATCAGTTTCCTGGTGTTTTAATGACTGAAAAACGAGCCTCTAAATGTATTTAAAGGATTTGTGGGAGTCCTGATTCTATTTCTACTAACCCTTCATATCGTTCTTGTTATAAAACCTGTCCATTAATAACCATTTGTCCAAGGAATTGGTTTTAAGCAAATGTGTGCACTAAATATAATGGGTTCCACTTAAACTCTTAGTAAGGAATGCATTTGCACTATTTGGGTAGTAAGTGCATATGCACGACAAAAAAAGCACAGGGGTTAATGGAGTGTTTTTCTCCAGAGAATAGAAGTGAAAGCTTCGGTATTGCACATAGGTGGGCTGACTTTAAGTGCACCTGAGTGCCGCACAGTACCTGAGTGAACCCAGGAAGTCGAAGTCCACTGCACTGCACAGAGTTAAACACAACTGCACTGTTAATGATGCCGTAATGAGCGAAAGTAGAAAATGATTTGAGCGGTCATGTGACACTGATTCCCAGACACACTCACCTCACCTGATTGCCTATTTGTCAGTAATTACCTACAGTGGGTACTGTACTTCTTTCCCAGCCGCCTCAGAAGGCAGAAGCTCCTCCACGGTATTGATTTAACATTAAACACCAGTTAAATCGATACCCGGTTCAATGTGCAGCTGGCCCCGGGCACTCATGCGGTGTTTGAGAGGGACGATGATTAAGTTCAAGTGGCGAATTGGGACAGGGGGGTTGATGGAAAGTCGATGAGTGCCGCATTTAACAAGAAGGGTGTGGGTGTTGAGCAACTGTTGCTTTTGTCACCATGGAGAGGATGATGATGTTGGGGAATTACAGCACCACACTGTGCCCTTTTCATCATCTCTGTAAATGACCTTTTCAAATCAATGCTTATAATACAGCGGCGGTAAACGCTGCTCGGCTCCCATAACTGTGCAGTAACACAAAAATGATGTGGTCCATAACCAGTTAGAGGATGCTTTATTCAATGGGATTATTGTCTTCCTTTAGACGTTGTATAGAAGCATTTTCATTTCAGGGGGAAAAGGATTTAAAGTCAAATGTTGAGAATTAAGTTGCAATGACGTGTCTCTATAAAGTTTGACTTTCTTCTCAAATGAAGCCAGAACATTTACATTTTCTGACTTTTTTTCTTATGCCTGGTGTTAATACTGGAAGTTCAACTTCATTCTCAACATTTCAACTTTACTCTGGACTAGAGGCCGACCGATATATAATAATTGGCTGATATAGTAAATTAGTTAAATGATTACTGATCAAGAATAAATAAGAATAAAATAAATAAACATCATTACTGTTACTGTTTCAATCAATTGCTGACTGTTGTATTAATAGCTATAACCACTTCTAGATCACACCAAGCAACATTTTCTACATTATATATTGTATAAAGAACGTTTGCGTATCGGACAGCACACTATATACTGATATGCTTCTGATCGTTGTCTGTCAGTTGGATGATAATGTCTGTCTACTAATGTATCTGTCAGGCTCTATTCTGGACATTTTGACCTGTTTTGGTGGTGCAAAATGAAAAAAAAATCTTCCTCATTCTTTCGGCCACAATATTCTTCTGTACTTCTCAATCATAAACACAATTTAGATTTGCCTTAAAAAAAGAGGAAAAATGATTTCCCTCCTTGTGGGGTCGTCTGTCAGACTCACCTGTAAACTGCGTCCAGACAGGTCAGAGGTCAGATTTGTGGGAAGATGGTGACAGCTGACAGGTTCCGGTTGATCCATTGTGTGGCTAAAAACTGTTGAGAGAATCAAAACAAAAACAGTTAGATGTACTTTGCATCACATGTTCCTGCTTCAGGCAGTGGATAAACAAATGATCCCCATGAAATCACTGAGAACATCTTAAATACTTGATGTGGGCAAGTGAGAGAGGAAGTGACCTGAATAAAACCTTGTATTCTTTGGTTTCTATCATCTTTATTTGTAGTAATATACAAGTCACTGTTTCACCTGTGTTGCAGTGCTCTCTCAGGTCATTATACTAAGTAAGAGGTACCCAAAAAATTCCCAAATACTTCACTTAAATGCTTTTTTTATGTCCTATTATTTGAGCTTCACAGATGTTGATGTAGAACTGTATCCTTGTGGCTCTTCTCAACTGAACTGAC
This sequence comes from Serranus cabrilla, assembly GCA_903364295.1. Lineage (NCBI taxonomy): Eukaryota > Metazoa > Chordata > Actinopteri > Perciformes > Serranidae > Serranus > Serranus cabrilla. The sequence goes on along the minus strand of CAFUXE010000117.1, from coordinate 296,809 downwards.
CTTTAAGGACAACAGCTTTAAGTGTATCTGGGTTAAAACGTATTCATCCACACAATGAATACTTCTGTCTCTTGTTTTTCTGTTTACATTTGGTGTGTGTGGGGGGGTTGTTTGCTTAATCCTTGTCCTGTGCATGTTGTTTTTTCCCCCTTTTATACCCTTTAGACTCTGGGGAAACAGCTGATATTTCACAGAATTTGCATAATGTTTCAACACATCCTGTGTGCAACAACAAACCCAGAACAGTGAGTGAAAAACATGCTTATTTACAGTCCATATGCAGATACATTTATACCTTCTATCACTTTTTTTAACATAATCTGTAGGGAAATTAGACATTGTGCATCTTAAATAGCCATGTTACGTCCTGTATGTACAAGAGGATGATAATTTAGTATCAGTGTTTAATAATGCTTAATACAAAGCTTTACAAGCAAATGAAATGCATTTGAAACCAAAACTGTTTTAGGAGAACAGAAATTCTTGAAGGTGCTGTAGCAGCCTGAAGATATGATATCTTTCATCTAAAATAATCAAGAAAGAGTGCCTAATTTTATCATTTAGTTATAACCTCAGAAAAAATATATATTTTTGGAATCAATCATACCGTAGTAATTCAGTCTATTGATGTTTTCAGCTTTGAAAATGTTTTTGCGCCACTGTTGAATTGACTGCACGAGACGTGACTTTATCTACTGTATATGGTCAGTTTAGATGTTTTTTTACAATGTGCTCTGCAAGGACCAAAGAAAAAAACGTTACCAGGAACTCTGTAGAGACGACAGGAACAAGATTTCATATGACAGTAACTTTAATCTATATACAGAAAAATCAATACAGCAGCATCGGAGAAAACAGAAAGTTCAAACAAGAAAAAAAGACATTATTAGCTTCATGTGGAGGCTTGCATAATCTAAAAAATATCGTTCCGGTATATTAAACCTTATTTATCATTAATAATGCAGCATTTATTAGAGCTTATTCCCATTTTAGTATGTGTTTTTCTTTCATGTCTATGAATTATTCATGCTAAAAACTTGCTCCAAGTGTTTATATAAGTCCAGCTTGATCTTGAGAATCGGTTTGTTTACAGCCACAAAGGAGAATCGGAGTTAATTAGCAGCACAACAATGAGCCATGATGTCGTCTTCTCACTGCAAGATTATGCAACTACACCCCCTACTGACCTGGAAGTTAAATGCTCAGAGTTACTCAGTGCATTATCTCCCCCTGGGTCTGATCCGTAGAGAAGATACCGTTTCACTTCTGTGGGAAGGTGAAGGTCGTGAATCCCACTCAGTCTCTGCTTGCCCACAGTTTTCCTGATGCACAGTCGGCACAGCTGCGTGAGAGGAGACGCTCCTGGGCCGGCGTGGAGGCGGGAGAGTCAGGAGCCGTGACAGAGATATGTTGTGATTATTAGCGGTTGCTTAGCGCTCCAATCTACAGAAGCCCCGAGAGGCAAGTTGTTTTCTCTGCGCATCATATTCTATAGAGCGAGTTTACTCAATGAGCCAGGCTTATTTCAGTTATTAGGACTCATTTTCAGTTTATTCAGTTCTGTAAAGCAAATTCAACTACTTTTACAGCCATAGTAACTAAGATTAAATTATGCTGAATTTCCTTAATGAAAGAAAATCAAATAAAAATTAGACTGAGCACAATTATTCTGACTTTTTTGGTAAAATCAAGAACAAATGAAAGAAAAGGGTTTTGCAAGGATTTAAAAAAATATATTATTGTTTCATTGAAAAAGATGTAAGAAAAAAAGTTTTGCCAGGATAATTTTTATGTTACTTTTGTGTATATACATACATATACATACATATATATATATATATTTTAAAAAGGTGAATAAAAAGATTTTTTTTAATTTAATTTGTAAAAAAAAAAAAAATCTGTTTTTGGTCGTTGATGCTCATTGGCTGAAATGAACCACTACCCCATAATCTAACAGGACTAAAAGCATTCATGTTTTCTGTGAGTTTAATTTCTCCACGCAATCCAAAAACAAGGAACATAAAATGCTCCTGGGAAAATGTTTTCTTTTCTTATTAAATCATAAACAGAGAAAATCATTTTAAATCAGATTAAATTATGGATCACCAGATTTTTCTTCTCACTTTCCTCTCTTGGCTTCCACACCAGCCGATGTAAAGGCTGTTCAAATCTCCACTATTTGGTTATCTTGGATTGAATACCTCCTGCTTGTCTCAGCAGCCTCTCCACCGGGCTGTTGGGAGGCGCGAGATCCAGCGGCTGCTTGCCCTCTGAGTTCCTGAGGGAGCCGTCGGCCCCGTGGTCCAGCAGGACGGACACCATCTCAGGACTGGACAGACGGGCGGCGACGTGCAGCGGCGAGTCACCGGACACGCTGCTGTTCACACTGGCACCTGAAGCAGAGAGGAGACTAATGAGGGATGATGATGAGAGTAGAAAATAAATAAAATCAATAAAATAATAGTTAACAGAATGAGTGTGTACTCAGTTACATCAAGTGGTGGAAGAAGTATTCAGATCGCTTACTTAAGTAAAAGCACTAATAACATAATGCAAAATTACTCGACTACAAGTAAAAGTCCAGCGTTCAAAACTTACTTAAAGTACAAAAGTATCAGCATCAAAATGTACTTAATGTATTAAAAATAAAAATACTCATGATGCAGAATGGACTCACTCGGGTTGTTATATATATTCTAAATACATTACTAGATTATTATTTATGAATTTTTTAAAGCAGAATTTTACTGTTGTCAAGTTTAATGTTGACTACTTCATAGTTATGGGTTTCAAATTATAAAAATGTATTTCTTTTTTTTGTTAAATCTTGACCTATAAAGTAACTAAAGCCAAAAGCTAAATATATTGTAGTAAAAAGTACAATATTTGCCTCAAAATGCAGTGGAGCAGAAGTATGAATGAAAATACTCAAGTAAAGTACAAGCATCTCAAAATTATACCTTAATACAGAACTTGAGTAAATGCACTTAATTAAATCATAGTAAAACAGTTAAACAGTTTATATTGCAGTGTGACATAACTCGATTTTATTGCAGCTTACACATTATTGCATCAAAAATAAAGACCTAATACTATACCATAGAGTGTATAATAATACAATACTCAGAAAGGAGCTATTGTGCATAATGAGTACATTTACTTCTATTACTTTAAGTATGTTTTTCAAGCAGGACTCTGTGGTATTATTACTTTTACTTTAGTAAATGTTCAGAGTTAGTGATATTATTTGACCTGTGTGTATTGTTGACATTGATCATTAAAGAGAAGAGGTGTGTATCCACCCGTAAGAACAAACTATTAGAAAATAACATTAAAACAATTAGTCCCCTCTTCAATAGAAAAGACTAACACATTCATTGGAGGGATTAAAAGTTAAAGTGAAAAGCATTCTCACCAAGTTGAAGCAGTTTCCTCACGGTGCTCAGATGCTGATTGGAGCAGGCGGCGTGGAGAGGGAAACCCGATTGGTCGATATACTGATCCACATCCGCGCCGTGCTGAACGAGAGGCTCAATGCACTCTGGATGACCTGCACACAGTTACCAGAATCATCACAATGGGAAGTGATGTACTTGAAAGGATGCGCTTTGAAATCTGCCTGTGTTAGGCATCAAGGGGAATAATGTGCAGTCGTTTTACTTTGTAGCTTCATAAAAACAGATTTTTTTTTTTAGATACATTATACATTTCCTTAGAGCTTTTCTGATGTTCTGCCACTCTTTGTGAATTTTGCAGTGACTTACAAAACTGGCTCAGCATAGATTATCCGTGCATATGCAATGGAATGTGACCTCTGACCTTTGGCTGCAGCCATGTGGATTGGAGAGCAGGTCCGGCTGGTCCCCAGGGGACTCGCTCCATGTTGGAGGAGCATTGATACGCAGGTCACATGACCCCGGGAGCAAGCTTCTGACAGGGGCGTTTGTCCATCTACTGTTGAAACATTTACCTGACGAGGGCATGCAAACGTTTGAGACACTTCAACAGAAATCATTAACAATGTTGTGACTTGATTTCGCCAAAAACAAAAAACCTAAGCCACGTGAGGGGCTGATACCGAGATCCGTAGTTGACGCGTCGTCATGCGGCGGCTCCATGTGGTAAACCAAACATCGACGTCCTTTTGCTGAAGATGAATTTATTATCACCATGTACCCCTAAGCCTTTGCTACAGACAGACATTTACATAGTAACTTGCGCGAAAACAACAAAAAAGTCTTAAAGTTTAGCCTCTAAAAGACGGTCCAAAAACTGTGTGCTTCTCCCGGTAAGCAGCGCACCTGAGGACTAATTACCTCTTCTTCTACTTATGGACTTTCATAATGCTGCTGTCCAATACGCCCCCTACTGTGGCAATCAGGAATTACATGAACACACACATGGCTATAAATGGCTCTAACATACAAAAATAACATTAATCAGAATAATAAACAAATCGGGCAAAGAAAAGGTCTCCATAAAGTGATGATAACCTAAAGTAACAAATCACATATTATGAACTTTAAATGTAGCAATAAATAAATAAATATTCCTATTGATTATAATGAATCAGTACTTACTGAAGATTAAGTGCACTGTGGTGGTCACACTTTGTATGTGCAGATTTATGTTTGTTAATGTGTTATTGTGCATGCATGCATGTGTCTGCATGCTCTTTTTTCTGCATGTTGGATTAATCTTTTACAAACACGCACCAAAACAAAGTTAAACCCAGCAATAATTGATTTGCTGCTTCCTAACTGGACTGGAGAAGGATTTATGTGATTCTTTCAAAGACAAAAGATGTGTATTCTGGACCATTTGAAATGTATAAATATTGAAAAAACACATAACCACATAATGATGCCTTACTGACATTTGCCCCATTATCCATCAGAAGTTTGGCACAAGCCACGTGTCCTTGTATACACGCTCCATGGAGAGGAGACACCTGGTCCAGAGTGTTCAGGTTTACACACACACCCTGTGAATGACACATTATCAATATATGTTTACTGAATATTTTAGATGCATGTTGCAGTTTTGTTGCAAAATGGCATACAAGTTCAGTCTATCTAAGACTTTATAATGTCAGTATAATCAATATGATGATTTTTTGAATGGATAAATTGCATATGATCATCTCTTTAATCAGTATAATATCATGGATGGATTACTGAACGGGTCACCTGGGGACAGGCCCAGGTGACCAGTTTCTGTGACCTGCAGCATGTCACTCAGAGAGATTAATATCAACCAGGAAGAGATTCAAAATGGTGATAAAGAAACATAAAATGACTACAAAGAGACACAGAAATACTTCTGACCATGAAAAGGGGCGAAACAAACAACAGAGAGAGACAAAATGAATACAACGAGACACAAAACAACTACAAAAACACTGAAAAAACTACAATAAAACACAACACAAAAAAGAGAAAACATAACTGCAAAGAGACAAAACAACTTAAAAAAGACACAACACAACTACAAAGAGAAGAACAACAAAAGGGGAATAACAACCACAGATTAAAAAAATACTACAAAAAGACCAAAATAAAGAGATACAAAACAAGTACAATGAGACACAAAACCACCAGGGGTGTGTAACAACTTTAAAGAGACACAAAACAACCCCAGGAAGGACACTTAATAACTATTCTCTGTGTCTTGCTCCTGTGTAGAAGAGGTGTTGCATGTCTGTGTACTGTCTCTCAATCCACCCATATTTAAAGTGTCTAAGTTAAACTTTACCTGAGCAATGAGTCTCTGCAGAGCGAGGACACGTCCATTGCAGGCAGCATCATGAATCGGAGACCAGTCCGATTCAAAATCTAGGTGTCGACAGTAAAAAGTCACCCACAACTCTATGCATTAGAAAGACATGGTGAAGCGTTCTGTGCAAAGCAGCTCCAGTTGCTGTGTCAGCATATGCTGCCCGCTGCTACTCACCACTCATCAAAGGGTTAGAGAAAAAAACAGCAGCTCCCCTTTGACATGCAGTGTCTCTCAAAGTGTCTTTGTGTCCGGCAGACATACTTCACAGTGCCGCTGTAAAAAGCTGTTTTTTGTTGTTGTGCCTCATGGGTTTCTGCGTTGCTGCTCGAAGTAAAAAAAAACATCTGAAAGAAGTTTGGTCCTCATCTGTTTTCACTGTATTTGTGGCAAGTCTTGGTGCTGTGATGTCATTTCCTCTTTGACAAAGTATTTGCCCACAGGAAGCAGGCTGGTTGAATGGAGCGGTTTGGTCTCAGCCAATGAAGGTGCAGAGAGAAGTGGGAGAGCGGCCTGTTGAGCAGGTCTGTCATTTTAGTGTAATTTGACACCACACAGCCACACCCCTCCTCTGCAGTAGGAGATGGGCGGTGTCTGCTCAGTTATGGATGAGTAAAATAAAAGGAGGTGAATCAATCTGCATGTTTAAAGTTCTGCTCCACTGTAACGGCATTATGTATGATGGGTTTAGGAATGTAGTAGGACGTAAGGAGTTGCTACATTTGCATCTGTTTTTATTTCTTCCCATTGTGCCTGATTTAAAATAAAACAGCAGCACTTTTTTCTAAAAAATAAGTTGCTTTACTTTTAATAGTTAGATAAGATCAGCTAAACTTTCCAAGCAGCCTCAGCAACAATGTTGATGTCACCTTTTTATTTCCAGACATTAAAAGGCCCCCGCCGGTCAAAAATGTGTTTTCCTTATTTGTTGCTTTACTTGGATGTTTGACCTTTACTGTGAAGGATGTCTTATTTCCATGTTATGTAACTTCATACTTTTACTCCACTAATATTGAACTTTTTTACTTCACTACATTTAACTGCCAGCTTCAGCTTGTTTTCAAATCAACACATTTAATTTAAATTAAACCTCATATCAGTATATTAAGTCGTTAAAATGACAAAATAAACGCTGTTTACATAAATGCATCAATAATAATAATCCAGTAAAATATTTGATATATATAAAACAATCTAAGTGAGCACGAGTACCTTTACTTTTGATACTTTAAGTTCATTTTGATGCTGATAATTTTATACTTTTCCTAAGTAAGTTTTGAATGCAGGACTTTTACTTGTAGTGGAGTAATTTCACAGTGTTATTACTACTTTTACTTAAATAAGGGATCTGAATTATTTTTCCTCCACTGGTCTACACCCACTTTAACAAGCCTGCCTCAGCTCCTGCAATAAGCTGACCTGACCTCCCACATTACATCAGTATCTTGATTATGAAATCAATACAATTCTAACAGCTGTGTTACGGGACACACCCCTGTTATTACTGATTTAGACTAGTGGTCGTGCTTCATGTGTGCTGTTAATATAACACAATGATGTGTGATGGTAGTAGGTATATCTCTCTACACATATATTCCCAAATGAACAGCACCATCAGTACCTGCTGACCAGCAGAGGGCAGCAGCAGAGAGCAGACGTCTGCACAGAAGTCGATACTAACTCTATTCCTCAGGGAGTTGTTAATCCCTGGCAGCAGGCTACAAGCTTGCCATACAATTGACTTTGTGCCTTGTCAGAGAAGGTGCATATGGATTAGGATGCCATTGTACAAACTCGATGAATGCCCTCTCTGTAGTACTGAATAATGAAAGCCCTTGATGCTTTGTTTCCCAAATAAATCTGCCTCAAATGTCCACCCGCTGCTTCAGATCTCGGTCCAAGCGAGCGGCTCCAGCAGCTGCCACGACCTCTCCTGTATCTGGACGGGGTGATCCTCTGCTGCATGCATAGTGGGAGCAAAATTATTATGAACTTTTGGCTCTTAATCCTGGTGCAAGTCTCAGATAAACCATGCAAGCACCCAATGTTATTCTTCTTATCATGAATCTTAAGGATGGGACTTATTCAACTTTCTGTTTATGTGCAAAGGATTTACCTTTAACTCTTTGTTGTTGTACTGTTTGGGAAGAGATGGACAAACTTTTTTTCTTTCATCAAAGTTGGATTCTGTGTTCATGTGCAATGATGTTTTAAGGTTGATACAATATCCTTTGCAAGCTTTCTGGATTAACATTTAAACTAAAGTCTAAAAATAAGCTTTTACATCTGCTTAGCACATTTATCAATGCACAACCCTGAACATTTCATGCTGTGAGCCATGTGGAAAACCTATACAGTCCATTTCTGTTATCACAAAAACATGACCCACAAAAAGCACAAGTGTTAGATAAAGAGGTCACCAGCAGGGTCATCAAGTGGATCTCCCACCGATGATGTTTGGTCCACATCACCTCCAGAAGCCTCGACATACATTCATGTATAGCATCTATATCACAACCACACATGAAGAGGCTAATGGGATGGATGGGTGGCTTTAACTAACACATACACCCAATTTTTTAAGTGCTTTGTGTTTCTATCTGGTGTTTATTTTCTGCTGTATACCAATTTACCTTCAGAAAAAAATCCACTGACTTATTAGTGTATTGATTGTTTTAAAAAAGTAGGCCTACATTGTCCAGGAAATATTCTGTTTATTATATATTAAAATTGCTCCACTGACTTACAGCATAGCTTTGTGTGTTTTTGGAGCATTTTTTAAAAGCCAAAATTCCCTATAATCATTTTATTTAGAGTTTATTTTCTTGAGGGATACTGAACAGGCTAATTATACCAAAAATCCTTTACATGACTCCACTCCTTAAAGTATACAGCAGCCTGCTGAACTCACCTAACTTGAGACCTAAATCACACAACAGTCCTTTGTCGGTTTCTTGTATTGTAGCACAGTTAAGCTACAACTGCAGGGATTAAATGGAAGCACATGATGATTCAAACCCCGTGATTTCTAACAGACTTGGCTCATGTACCCAATCATTTCCTCTCCTTTTCTTGTCTTTTTCTCCTCTCTCCTGACACCGTAGCCCACTTCTCTCTTTCTCTCCCTCTCTCTCTCTCTTTCCCCGGTCCGTCATGGCATCCCCCCGGCTGGAGACTTTCTGCTGCCCGAACCGAGACGCAGCGACGGAGTTTGTGGTCACCTTCCAGCCCGTCCTGTTCGGGGCTTTGGGTCTGGGCAGCGCGACGCTCAGCCTTTTTTTCGCTGTTTTACAAATTCTGCCGAAACGCAAAGGATACAGGAGACTGGGACAGTATCCGCTGCCGAGGCCCGCGTCCTCCTCCCGGATATTGTTCATCATCAGTATATGTGACATACTGGGATGCGCAGGTAAACAACTAACTGTTGCTCCAGGCCTACTTCTTTTCTTTTTTTTATCATAGCTGTGAGAGAAAAGTTTTTCACAGCGTGGTTTGCCTCGCTGGATCCAATTACGCACGCAAATATTTTGATTTTAACCCATTTGTTGCACTACATTTCTGATCTGCCTCGTGCAATCTGCGAGAAATCATTCATTTATCACTTTTGCATTGCTAAAAAATATCATTTATCTGCCAATGAATAAATGATAAGTTTTTTTTTGCACAAATCAATCCGACATGAGCTTTAGCAGCATTCTGAGCACCTGGTGCAGGTTGTAACACATATCCATTTATTTGATTTCAATTGAAAACTTGATTACAGGCTATTTAAATGCAAAACTCATCTCAGACCTTTATTAAAAAAATGCATTTTTTAAAGATTGATTTCTCAAGATCACATTTTCTGGTCTGCCTTATGCAAATAAGGAGAAATCATTAATATATAACTTTTGCATAGCTGAAAATATCATTACCTGCCAAAAATTAAACAAAAAAAGGTTTTTTTTTTTTGCACAAATCAATCCTACATGAGCCTTTGCAGCACTTTGAGCCACTGGTACAGGTTGTAACACCTATCCATTCATTTTATTTCAGCTGGAAACGTGAATGCAATATTAAAGTCTCATCTCAGACATTGATAATAAAAAAAAACACAACAAAACACATTTTTTCAACATTCTGAAGCAGCTTATTGCGAAACAAAAGAATGACTCATGATCCTCTCATGTGAGCAATGAATGACTCAAAACCCCTGCAAACCTTTTTTCCCTCTTCGCCTGAATGCAGCATTGTTCTTAAAGCAAACCACACTTACACATCTAATAACACGGAGATTGTTTGCAGATTGCTGCGCTTCATCAGAACCAATGTGACACTTGAGCTGCTCATTCATCACTTCTCCTCTGCACTTGGGGAAAGGAGAAGGCAGATGAAGTCATGTATTGCTGTGTGGTGTACTTAGTGCCCCAGCAAGATTCATCCACAACTGCAGACTATAACAGCTTGAAGCACACCCCTGACACGATTTAAAAAGAAATACACAACAGCATGTAGTCTGCATCACATTAAGATTCTGGGAGAGCTCCTGTTTTTCCACTCCACGGTGAAGACGCTCATGTAGGAAATGGAAACACCCTCATAAAACCCCCACCTGGAGGTAGTTCATATTTCCATGACATAAAGCTGCTGTTAAAAGGACTCCCATGACTGAAACTAATTAATTAACACACTTAATAATAGAGAATGAACTGATGTTTTAAATGTTAATTAAAACCAGACCCCTGTTTATTCATTTTTTTTTGTCCTGTTCCTGGTGAAGCAGGATTAACAAGTCCAGATCATGTGTTGTTCTCCTCCTGCAGGTATCATTGTAAGGTCATCTGTCTGGCTGGGCCTGCCCAACATCATTGACAGCATCTCAGTAACCAACAGCACTGATGCCTGGCCGGAGGTCTTCTGTGTGGGCAGTGCAGTAAGTATGATCCCCTTCAGCGTCATGCGAATAAATGCATCAGATATGTTGTTTAGGTGCTTAACAGATGACAGTCAGCGGACTATTGTGGAAGAACAAGCACATCATTTGGTTCAATAGAAACATGCATGATCCTGCAAAATCCAGATTTCCATGCATGCAAAAGAAACATGTGCACAGCTGACTGTAACAGATTACCCTCAAACACACGTCATGAATTCTTATGCTTGTTATTATCAGTGTTATTATATGACCTCACGTGCAGATTATGAGACAATAAGCACCTCAGCACAGACATGCAAAAAGTAGGCCCCATCCATTTTCCTACACAGGAGCAGGACACATTTGATTCTTTATGTGTTCATTTTTGTCTGTGGTTGTTTGGCCTCTTTTTGTAGTCTTTTGGCATCTCTTTGTAGTTTTTCTGAGTCTTTTCGTAGTATTTATGCTCCTTTTCATTGTCACTGTGAGTCTCTTTGCAGCTGTTTTGCAACTTTTTTCTAGTAGTGATAGCATACTGACATTTTTTCAGTGTCTGTATCTGTATACCATACTATACCAATCCAATCTGTGCAATAGTTTTGGCCAATGTATCAGATTTGATTGTTATATACGATGATTTTGGCTGATTTCGGCCCGATGCTGATGTATGAATATCGGATCAGCACTTCCTGTTTTCTTGTAGTTATTTCATGTTTCTTTGTGGTCATTTTGAGTCTCTTCCTGGTTGTGGTTGTGGTTGGATGTGTCTCTTTGTAAGTGGAAGCCAGAGCTGGAGCCCTGACACTTCCAGCCCCTGGCCCACTGACCGGTAATCCATCCACGTATGACCTATTTACTTAGTATCCAATTAATGTGTTACAGATGTGGATCCAGTTGTTTTTCAGCGCCTCTTTTTGGTGGACCTTTTGTTACGCTGTTGACGTCTTCCTGGTGGTGAAAACATCTGCAGGAATCAGGTGCTCGCAGCCTCAACTTCTATCTGCAGTTCATTATCACCTCAGCATCTCCTCCTATAGACACGACACAAAGCTTTAAATAAAAGTGAGAATGTGTCATTTACAGCAAGCAGAATGTGTAAAACGTCTTCCTTTCACTCATTGTCACATTGTTCTATAGATGTAAAGCTTCTTCTCTAAATACTAGACAAGTCATTCGGGTTAAAGCAATCTGTGTTTTACAGTAGTAAGACAAATTAAAACAAATCAGTATCACGTTAGAGTGAAAAGATTATTCTTACAACAGGATGTTTTTTCACATAATAACAAGATATTTTTCATGCATTAAACAAGGTTTTATGGTAGAATCGAAAAAGGTTTGAAATTACAACAATTTATAACAAGTTATCATGTCAAATCAAGATAAATTGTATATTGTTATAAAAATAATGGTTTTGTGGTATAATGTGACAGGTTGGAAGTCATAGTCTTATAAAAGTATCTTGTTATGACATGAAAAAACATCTTAATGACAAACTTTTTATATTATAGCACGATATTGATCCGTTTTTCTTTTGTTTTCTGCATTGGAAAAAAAAAGGTCAAGCCACAGAGCTGCAGCATGTGTGGTGAACTCAGTCTCATGACTTGTTTCTCTCCCCATCAGCACCATTATCCTCTACCACATGATTACATGGGGTCTGGCTGTGCTGTTGTGTGTTGAAGGAGTGGCCATGCTCTACTATCCATCCATCTCTGAGTAAGATGCTGTTATGTTACTTCAGATGCATCGCCAAGCACCTTTTTTGTGCATTTGTGTGACTGTCTATTCAGTACTGAAAGCATTATCGTTGGATTGTTTTGATTCTCAAGGCAAATTTCATCAATTTGTCTCATTTTTCTGCAGTTGTGAGCAAGGCCTCCAGCACGCAATCCCCCACTACGTCACCACTTATGCACCGATGCTGCTGGTCCTCGTGGCCAATCCAGTCTTCTTCAATCGGACCATATCTGCAGGTCAGACACTTACTTTCAATCCTCTCTATTACAAATACTTTCTAATGTATGCACACCGGCTTAAACCTCCCCCTCTCTTACAATCTAGTGACATCTTTGCTTAAAGGACGGCAAGGAATCTACACAGAAAATGAGAGACGGCTGGCCAATGAGATCAAAATACGCTTCTTTAAAATAATGCTGGTGTTCTTTATTTGGTATGTTACTATTCTCTGTTCTTTCTTGCTGAGAGTTCGATTAAAAGATTGTAGTTTCATAATAACCAGCAGACATGAGAGTGATATGAGTCAGCAGCTGGCTGGTTTAGCTTAGCATTAACACGGGAAACAGTTTAGCTTAAATTCTGAAGGTCTGAAAAGAAAAGCCAAGGAAAAAGAGCACATTATTTCCAAAAAACGTGTTCGTTTCTTCTCATTCTTTTCAAAAAACGTGGTTGCACACTATTTTTCTGACAGAGCTGTAAATCACCGTTTCTGAGTCCATTCTTTAACTGATCTCTGAAGTGTGACATTAACTCACAGTGATTTGAGCATTTCTTAATGGTGAGCAACAGGAATTTGCAACTCATCCTGCATTCATTCATGCAATAACTCATCATGAGTCATGCATTAGTGAAGCTTTTATGATTCGTACCCTTATAAAAAAGTGTTACGGAGATCATTCATTATGGAGACATTGTACTGTGATGTAACTCAGTAATGTGACACAGAGAAAACTCGTGAAGACATGCTAGTCCTCAGTAGAGTTCAAACTCATCAGCTGTTGTTTTTCACAGTGTAATTAGGGCTTCATATCAGCTGTATATTCATTTGATTCAAATATTAACATAATGCTTTTTGGCCAATTTAAAAGTCTTATTCAAAGAACTAATGAGACGTGTTGATGTTTCAGCTGGGTTCCCAACATCATCAACGAGAGCCTCCTTTTCTACCTGGAGATGCAGACAGATATCAACGACGGCGGCTTCAGGAATATCAGGAACGCCGCCCTCATCACGTGGTTTATCATGGTGGGTTGGAAGAAAACATCAACACAGGATTAAGAACAAGTCTTATCATTGTCTAACACCTTAAAAATGTGTCTGTATTTGGACTCTTTCAGGGTATCCTGAACCCCATGCAAGCTTTCCTCAACACCCTGGCCTTTCACGGCTGGACGGGCTTCGATGTCGACTTCAGACTGCAGCGGAGGAGAGAGCTGCCCTGGGACTCAGTTTCCACTTCAGTGCCTAACGCAGCAGGCCATAATCCCGTGGTGGGCACCACTCTGCTCTACCAGAGTCATGTCCAGGAAGGCAAGAAGAACATGATGAGCAACGGACAGCAGCACTCTGACGCCATCAGCGTCCTCTCAGAAGGTAATTGGGCTTCCAATGGCAATGACAGCTCACCTGTATATCAGGGCTGGTGAAGCTTAAAGCATCAGCATCCTGTCTGGTGTCTCCTGATGGCTGGACTGCCTCCTCTCCTAATATGTAGTATGCATTTTCTTTTGGATGACACCGTTATTGCGTTATCCACTGAGGGATGCGCTCCAACTGTCTGAAGACGAGCTTTTTTTTTCGGGGTTGGGAATGTTTTTTATCGTTGGGATTAAATTGATTTCAGTGGAAAAGCTCTGGAGAATTTGACCAGGACAAAGTTAAAGCTCTCTGTGATGAATTTTTAATAATGCAATACTTTTAATCTCCTACTGGATGCAATAATGAAGCATGTAGTGTTATGAAAAGCCTGCAGAGTTTTCTGTTTAGATCAACGGTGCACTGATTAGTACAGTAGTGTGAAATTGCAAGTAACACATAAACTGCAGGAAACAGTGTTGCTACCGTTCTGCATGCGTTTGTCAGTCACTTGGGTCAGAACATGCTTTTTTACTGTGTGGTAGACAAGCAACCCCTTATTGTGCAAGGTTAAAATACAGATTTTATCAGCAGTGTCTGGAAGCTTTAAAGAGAGAATCTACTGTAGGTAATACACTGACTATGGATAAAAAAAAGTCTGAACTATCCCTTTAAGGGTGATGCAAGTTATCACATAGAGCTTTAAGTGTAATTATTAATGTGCATAAGATCCTATGCAAAGAGCAAAGGCAACGCTGTTAAATATTTCCATGAAGCAGGTAAAATAAACTGCAATGGATACATCAAGCGAAAACTAATGCAGTCTAATACAGCAGCCCTGTAATAAATCTTTATGCTCCGTTAATTAAAAATATATTATTAATCAACTTTACAGTCATTTCGGAGGGGGGAGTGTGTTTTACTGAGAAGTGAGTTTACCCCTTCACTAATACAGTATGACCTTATATTTATTGCAGGACTGTTGTATTTGACCGATTTAGCTTTAGCTTAATGTAGCAACTAAGTGTAGATTGAACACTGATGTTAACTACTGAATAAAAGTGCCAATATTTATACTCACATTCTAGTTACAGTGAGTTGGGCTGTTTTTAGGAAACAGGAAAAGCACAGGTGTCAACATTTAATGATGGGTGAATTCCCTTTGGTCAGGGTCCTGGTTTTGTGCGCACAGGGACACTAGAACACAGCAGACATATTGTTAATTAACACCTGCACTTTTCCTACTATGAAAAGTCAAAAAGTCTGTTAAGCTACTATTAAATGTATTTTGGGATGTTTTTTTTAAAGCATTTAATACACGTTTGTTTGTACAAAGGCTATTCAATGTTCTGTGTCACCGTTCTCTGAAATAACAAGTCTTTAGAAATAAAGTGAATCTCTTAAAGGATTTATGTTTTTCCATTCATTTATATATAGAATTCAATCTGTTTCGCAGTCAAACTTAAATATAGATCAAACAACAACATATGGCTCAGTTCTAAAAATAGAAATACAATTTACATTTCCACATTAAAGCAAACTGCATTTGCAAGATATATTAAAATTCCCAAAATACATTTATGAATCACTGCACATACACATTTGTGATGGAGGGATGTATCACCCAGTAACCTCCCCCTATTTTGTCTTGCTAGGTTCAGAGTCTAGTACAGTTGAAATCCACATTTCCAGCGAGCTACGAGACTATGAGGATGTAGACGCTGATGGAGAATCCTTGGAGAACTCCGTGAGGCACTAGCCGGGAGCGATCAACAATCCGCCTCCCTCTACTTTACCTGTGTGACATTCTTCTCTTAGCTATTTTTGTTTTAGATTGTCTCCTCTTAGCCTCTTATTATCACGTAGAGATTGTCCCCAGATATTAACCGGTCATGGGATTTCATTAGCTGGTACAACATAAATCTTGATTCTGAGCTTTTTATTCCTTCCTAAGCTTTTCAAAATCTGTCTGCAGTACAGTGCAGTGTAACATTACAGGCCTATCAGCAACTGAACAGCCCTGAGGCCACTTCACTGTCTCTTGTAGCAGTCAGTCAACAGAACAAACATGACATTTCTGTATTAATAACTCGCAGGCTGACCTTTAAAAGTGCCTTAAGTGCTTGAGGAAAGATTTCTCCTGCCAAATTCGCTGAATTAGATGCACGCTGGTTTTGAGATGTGCACTCTTGTCCTGAAAGTGATAGTTCAGATTTTTTGGAATTGGGAGTTACATGAGGTTCTTATCCATAGTCAGTGTCTTGGCTACAGT
Source organism: Serranus cabrilla (assembly GCA_903364295.1). Classification (NCBI taxonomy): domain Eukaryota; kingdom Metazoa; phylum Chordata; class Actinopteri; order Perciformes; family Serranidae; genus Serranus; species Serranus cabrilla. The sequence continues at coordinate 280,556 of CAFUXE010000117.1, read as the reverse complement.
AGATGGCCCTGAGCATGACCCCAGTTTGGAGAAGCAGGCAGGAGTACTGACACAGAAGCTCAGCAATGTACTGCTGAGGATGTGGGCAGCAGTTAAAAAGCTTTGCCACCTTAAAAAAAGAAGAAGTTTAAGTGTACGCTGTATTCAGAAGATTTTCACTGTTTTACCTTTTCTTCAGAGAGCCCTTTCTGACAGGGAACTGAAGCCGTTTTATCAATCTGTGCTCTAATCAAAACCACCAGACTCCTTTGGGAAAAACATTAATTTGACAGCACAGGAGATGCTGGTCTACCTCGGCCTCGATCAGTTAGTTTGATTCAGTTTCAACAATGCCACACAACAGCATACACTATCTGATCGTGGAAGTGGTAGACCAGCAACTACTGTTTGTCAATAACTGTTTTTGTCAATGGAGTCTGGTGGCTTAGATGAATAAAATGGCTTCAGTTCCCTGTCAGAAACAGCTGTCTGACAGCAAAGTAAAGTGGTTGAAAATATCTTAAATATAACGTACACTTAAACTGATTATTATTATATTTTCCTTTAGGTGGTGAATGTAATTTTGCTGCTACCGAGAAGTTACTCCCAACTGCTTCACCAAACTGGGGTTGTGCTGACAGCCAGCTACTGTAGGTAATACACCGATTATGAACAAGTATCTTAATAATCTGAACTATCCCTTTCAGCTTTCAAATCACTACATAATGTAATAAGCTAATTTGTCTTTTTTTATTAACAAAGTTGCTGTATTTTAGTAGTCTCTTGTATTTTTGCACATCGATTTTATACTATTTTACATTTCCAAAATATTTGTTAATGTGTTGTTGGTGACACTTTATGTCTTTGTATAAAAATAAAAATCCTCCTGAACTAACAAAAGCACTGAATTCAAGACACAGGCTCCATGGTTTCTGATATCAAAATAGAGTGATTTATTTGAGACACTGAATGACTTCAACGTTTTGTCTTGGAAACAGGTGACCGCACCCTGCAACGGGGTGCAAGAGAGATAGTAGCCGTCACAGCACTTATTCCTTACCGGGCTCCTTAGAATGCCAAGAATGGCCACCAACCCACAGCCCAATTCTCAGTCTGACACAGACAATAATGGCTCTCAGCAAATGAAAAAGTCAGAAAACAATAAACCACCCAGTAACATCCAATTGTGACATTAAAAAAAAAAGAAGAGAGGAAATAAACAAACAAAAATAAAACATTGGCCCTTCAATTTCCAGCAAAATCTGAACATTTGCTGTAACCCACCATTACAAAAAGTGCACTTCACATTGCTCTAGCGACGTTGGTTGCAAGGGACCAGGGGGAAAAAAAAGGCAAATCAAAGTGGTGGCAAATTAGTTTAAAGATACTGTCTTTTCCATGAGATCCGGGCATTTCAAATCCGACTTAATCTGATCAGCCGGCAGCGTTCGGTGGGACTTAACAAGACCAATCATAGCTATTTTTTTCTTTTTAGCAACAGCAGGACTTTAGCTTGACCTCCACCTTCTGGTCAAAATGTGCTCTGAATTCTCAGTAGGTAGTTCAGAGGAAAGTGCCAAAGAGAAATGGTAATGCTGATTAAGCTGTAGTTGTTTTCCCACTCAGGTCTCTATGATACTCTCAACAGTGATTCTGTGATGCCCTGTTCAACATACAATACAAAGTTATAGCAGAAACCAAGCAGGAGACTGTGATGACTGTGCTCTCCCACATTGTTGACCAGATAATTCCCTGAATGCCGGTAATGAGGCGCACATTTCTTCCATGGCCTTCAGGGATCAATAGTGCAAAGCAAATCTGCTTAACACGTCTGCGTCAACCCCGTTTGTGACTCACTGAAAAACAAAACCACTTGATGCATTGGATATGATTGGCCCAGTTGAAAAAGACTGTATTAAAAGAAGCTGATGACACATGCACTTCGTTTAAAAAGAGGTCTCGTCACGTTTTTATCAGCAAAGATGTGACGGCTCTAGCCATTAATGAGCCCCTACAGGATGGTAATAAAGTGTACTGTATATAAACATATATACACAGTATATAAGTCTGTGTATTAATCTAATTTACATATCTTTACATTCTCAAATTTACATCCAAAAAGGGAGAAAATTCTCTTTGTAAACCACACTTTTCACATCTTGCCCACAAAATGACATTTTCTAATCTCGAGTGAATTGAGCAGGTCATTTTAGGAGGTTAGGACTGTTTCTTGGCAGGTTTTTTTCCTTTTGTTGACCTGATGTTAAGCTAAGAACTACCTTGTAGCGGCACATTCGATTTTGACTTTCAAAAGTCCATCCGTGGAAAAAAAAAGCAAGAAGTACTCTTGAAACAAACTATTCTCCACTGGGAAGAAGTTAAGCACCCTGTCGACGGACAATACCAGTGCTTCAGTATTGATGATACTTTTATCACGTCCCCAGTTAGTTCATTTGGACATGAGGTAACATTTGCTTAGAGGAATTCTAAAACCACAGCCTGTCTTTCATAATTTGTTGCCTTCCACAGCCAAACACGTGTCTCATTAACACTTTTCTCTTTATATAAAACTCATCTTTGTGTTTCCACCCTTACAACCCGATAACAGCTGGACCAGTGGCCCGGAGCGCTCGCGGCACTTTCTCATTAGAAACCCTTTTAAAAACACGGATGCGCCCAGGGAGTTGGATTCAGTCCAGTCTTGGGAATCTCTTAACCGGCTTCCATTACGTTTCCAATATCATAAAACACACATCAACAAACTGTAAGGTGCACTGAAGTCAGTTGTTGTCGGCTCCTCAGAGGCGGCTGCAGTCGTCTGGTTTTACTCCTGTGAGGGGGTTTTGTTTTCGCTTCACCTTACAGCTCTTCTTCTTGACCAATGAGAGTGTGTTTGCTGTTGTCATGAGAAGGCAATCTGCTGCACATTCCAGGATTCATCATCAAAGTCTCAAGGCGGCTATTTTCGGAGATCAAGAACACATACCTGGGAGGTAAAGAATTATGTAGATTTAATAATACATCTGGAGCAAAAAGTCTGTTTTACATAATGTTATCAATAGAGATACACTGACACCAATACTGGTTGGATACCACTATTTAAATAAATGAAAATTCAGTACATTTAATCGATATACATATCTGTATAAAGCGCTATACTATTTAGTATAGCGCACTTTTTTTAATCTTTATTTCATTTACAGACTTACTTATTTGTATTTCTATTTCTTATAAAGCAGCAACTGTAACAAAGCAATTCCCCCCCTAAAATCAATAAGGTATTTCTGATTTCTGTATTTGTGAAAAGGTTGGATTAATGCATCATCAGTATGGTCAGAACTTACCGAGCCGTCTGATGCACTGGCGCCAACTTTGTCCCCAGTGCTGTTCCAGCACACCTCGAAAATACCACCGGTGCCCCTGTAGCTGTGCACCAAGGCTCCAGTCTGAAACGGGAGTGCAAACACATTAGTGATCATCTCCATCGAGATTTAGCAGTCTCAAAGATTCTTCTCCTCTGATGTTTGGAGCAGTATAAATCAAAAGCTTACCATGGTGTTCCAGATGTGGACACACTTATCAAAGGAGCCGCTGGCCAGGTGCTTGCCGTCGGGGCTGAAGGCCACGCTGTAGACGGGCTCCTGGTGCTTGGTCAGCGTGTGAATACAAACCCCTCGCTCGACGTCCCACAGCCGCACCGTCGAGTCAAAAGACGCGCTGTGGGTGTGCAAAAGGCAAAGAGTGAGGCAGACGCCAAATGGATTCTCTCATTATAAGACATAATTTGTGTTATAGCTCGAAACACAGGAAATACATTTTACACTTTGTTCACATGAGAGAGTTAAATCACATGTTGCAACAGTGTGTGAAATAGCATATTTGACTGGATACAAATGTTCGTAGCATCACCATGTGGTCTACATGTGGGGCTGTGACATTTGCCAAACACTTGTCAAACACACATATTGGTTATATCTTTAATCACTGCTTCTTTAAGGAGAAAACCTGCACATAAGTGTGAATTTCTCAACAAAAAAAAGTGACAACGTGTGAGCATCTAGGACCCTAAGAATGAGACACTGTTGAAAACAAATGATGATTAAAGTGAGGGTGATTTCAATTAACACATCTTCTTCACTAAGGTATAAATAGGCAACGATTACCTCCTATGTGTGCCCTTGGCAACAAATTAATGCGAACTCTGAAGGATATTATGCATGGAGCAAAATGGAAGTCAATTAAAAATGCATCGCTCACGCACTGTTCGAAGGTGGCATTTACTAAGGATAAGTACCTTCCAAGCAGTGGTAATAATGGCAGATTTATTTCCAGTGTGATGTACAGGCAGGTATGCTGGGTTGTCAGTGAGGGCTGTAAATTCCTGTGGTATTTGAACTAGAACATTTACACATGCATGCACATCTGGGTCAGGGTGTGGGGCTGTGGGCCACGGACAATAACTAGCAGTGGGATTTTGTCTGGAGCATGATTTCTTCTGAATGCCAGGCTATGACAAGTGTCCCCTTTACACACACAGACACACACACACTAACACCCATGTGTACAGTTTTTTCTCTTTATGACGTGGGTGGTGCCCTGTACGGTTAGCCACGTGTGAGAGATTTCCCACCTGGCCAGCATGATGTTGGAGTTGGGGTTGCTCGTGCCGGG